>VWPW01028816.1:652215-759087 GCA_013389825.1 Crypturellus undulatus
CGAGCGGCGCGCGGAGCTGTCAGCATGGCCGGTGAGTGTGGGCCGCGCCGCGCCGGGCCGTCCCGGGCCGTTCCTCGCTGCGGCGCCGCGGCCGCTCTGCAGGGTCTCCCGGGCCCGGGAGGCCCCTTGCGGCGCAGCGGGGAGAAGGAGGAGGGTGGGTTAAATACGGGGATCTCGAGTATGGGGCGGGCCGGGACAGGCCGGAGGCTCCCGGTGCTCGGCTCGCTCCTGCTCGCAGGGGAAAGTAGGTTAGGGGTCCTGCGCCGAGCAGTTGCGTCTCAAAAGTACGGACTTGTTTCTTCGGTCTAAATTCAACTTTTTTTTTTTTTTTTTTCTTAAGTAACTTCCTGTTTTGTTTTGATTTTTTTTTTGGGGGGGGTAGGATTGAAAAAAAAAAAATCTCTTTCAGTATTATAATGCCTGACGGCAATTAATTACAGCAGTGCTTTTAGGGAAGCCTCCCCCAGCCTCCCATTTTAGGTACGTGTGTTCTGCGGTCTGTTACCTGAATATATGCTTTATATTCATGGTAGACATATATAAATGCTAGCGCTTAACAGAAAAAATAAATCAAGTTGTCTGTCTGGAGGGTATATTTTACTTTAACCATTAGAATAATAAATAATAATAATAAACCGATGCAGGAGATGGCACTCTGCTCTCTGTTTCGCGTATTCTCTGTGCAACTAGGACCCTGATAAGGAATTTTTAAGCAGGGGAAGTTGTTAACTTCCTGGTCCCAGGCAGCTTTTGTAGCTGCTGTTTGTGTCCGTAACGTCACGCGGCAGCAAAGAGGAAGTTCGCGAGCAGTTTGGTCTCGGCTAGACGCGGAGTGGTTTATGGAGCCTTGAGTAGCTTGCTGCTTTCTAAAACGTGTATGTGTGCACACCCCAGTTGCTTTTAGACTGACCCAGGGTGTTCTGCAGCAAATCGTCCCCCATGGTGGTTTTTGTGTGAGCCCTTGCTCAGGCGGTAACTGCGTAGATTGCCTGCTCTGACTCTTGTAGAAAAGGCTTCAGCCGTGGAGGATACGGGGTCACGCAGAGCTCTGCGCTGAGCAATCACCCTGGAGCTGAAGGGCGTCACTTTCCCAATGCGTGCCTCGCTGCGCTCACCTCAAACCGTGCGTTTTCGGGTGAAGCATTCACGTCTTCCACAAAGGTCACGCTGCAGTGGCTCTTGCAGCCCACACGTGCCTCGCTGTCCCGCGCGGACCCTGCATGATCCCAGGAGTGGCACCGTGCAAACGCTGCCGGCCCCAGGCTCCCTCCAGAGCAAAGCAACAGGAGGAGACATGACTCCACCAGGCAGCTGTCCCTCTGCTTAGTGGCAATTTGTCTTCCTCCCGTTTCACTGCACCTCTGAATGTCCTCGTCCCCTTGGGACTTCCACTTCGGGAATACAGACCCTTATTTTAAGATGAATGCTTTGCCAATTCTCCTTCCCTTGCCCACAACACGCATCTCTGGGTAAATAAAAAGACATAGGTCTTTAAAAACTCTCCAGCATGTATGTTCAAAGAAGCTGCTTCTAGAGATCAGAATGTAGCAGTCATTTACATGACAGTCATTGGCTCTCGGTGAACTTACTGCTTTTACCTTAAGTCCTTGCTTGTGCAGTAGGGGTGTTTGGTCTCCTACTTTTCCTTCAAAAGGATTTTTTTGAGCATTGTGGGGGCAACAGTTTTGCAGTAAAAAGCAGAGGATCTGCTGGGATGCGCATTAGCAGTTGCAATCACAAATGCAGATGAAAAGATGATAGCTAGATTTTCATCTAGCTAACCCTTAAATGAGGCATTAGCTAGATTTTTGTTTTGCCTCCATTTCAAATATTTGCCTGAGTAGATGCAGGCAGTTAGATAACACAAGCAGCGTTGGGTTTCTCTTGTAAAATTAGTGAAAGTGTCCACTTTTGACCTAGTTCATCTTTCTCTGACAAACAAACCAAGCTCTGAAAAGGAGAGAAACCATCAGCAGCGTTTGGGAACTAGCAGACCTGGGTGTGCGGTTGTGGATTATGAGACAGTTAAACTCTGCTCCTTGCCAAGTTCATTGCTTATTTGCAGAAATAGGGGACACTGAACCAGAGCTCCACTTTGCTGCGGAGTGCGGTAGCACCTTTAGTTCACACAACCACCTTGCTGCGTTTCCTCTCTGCACAAGACACAATAATTGAAGTGGGGATAATAATGTGATTCTTAAATAGGGAGAGTGAGAACCAAGGTAAAATAAAGCTTAATATTTAATCTGTGGAGGCTACCACGTCACCAAGCTCTGCTTTCCCACAAACACACCTGCTGTTAAGCAGTGGCTTTGCCTTCAATGACATTTGTTTCAACCACAGTCCCCTAATGATTACTGAGCACGCAGTTCTGAAGTACTCAAGTGCTCTTAAGGGGTGAGGAAATAAAAGTCCTCTTAAGCAAGTGTTAGTAGAGCATGAAGGGAAATTATTGGCCCAAGCAGAGAGAGCTAAAGGCTGGAAATGCTTGTGTACTAGAACAGTTTCACACAGCAAGGCTCGAGTTAGTTTTGACAAATACGTAATGTGTGTGGGTGGATCATGGGTTTGTTGAGCAGCTCTGTGAGTATGTGTTTGCCCCCAAATAAGTTGATTAGTAGGCATTTTACACCAATTTTGTCACTCTAGCATTTAAAATAGATTTTTAATATAGAGATACATCTCTGTATTTGTTATACACCAAGTTATCTAGGGATGGATAAAGATTCTCTGCTCACTCAACTGATGGTAAATGGGAAGCTGATGAATACCCAGCAGTCATTCCTCATTGTCTGCTGCACTGATACATATGTTAACATAAGTAAGTCTTACATACACAAGTTGCGTAGTTCTATGCTGGCGCGCAGGCTTCGCTTTGAGTTGCTGAGGCCCCCTCTCTGCAATCAGCGTTCCATCAGTTGTAGGCTTTTTTGCTAATATTGCCCATCCCTCCCTATTGTTTGTTGGCAGCATCTTCCAGAAAGACAAAACATGAAAACACAATCCCAGGCTGAAGCTGAAATGCTGTTTGCTCTTTAAGAGGCATTCCAGGCGGGTGGGGTTGGAGCAGCACGAGCGGCCCTTCCACCTGCTGCTCTGCCATAGCTGTCTGTACATGTCTGAGTAAAGCATGCAAACAGGCAAGACCAGGGGGACATCTCAGACATTGTTCTTTCTTTTCCTTCTCTTAATTATTTCATCATGTAATTTATGTTATTTTCTTGCATTGGGTTGTGCAGTGCTGCAAGATTCCAAGTTTTTTGCGGCGAACGGATCCCCGTGAAAGCTGGAGCTGTGTGTTGGCAGTTGAATTTAAGTCATTGCGAGTGCAGCAACAGAAGAGCTTTTATTAGGGAGTTAAGATGGAAATCCACCTCCTAGTAAAATTCATCCTATGGAGGTATTGACAGGCAGAAGGAAGCCGGGGAGCTTTTACCTACTTAATGTTTTCAATACACAAAACTATTTTCTGTATTATGTCAGCGTCTAAGCACTGTTTTCAGAGCCCTGCCACAGGATGTTGCCTGTCGTGTTTGTTTGTCGTGTTCACTAGCCTTGCTTGAGTAGGATGCTGTCATTTGCAGATGACAAGAGAGCACAGCATATGCTCTTTTCATAAGCTATGCTCTTCTGATCTTGTAACGCCGTGATGATTCAACTTCTACGATATTTACTTTCCCTCTACTGTTTGTTTTTTGCATGCCATCCCCCTGTTGTCACTGTTCAACTGACTCTCCTGTTTGGAGATACATTAAATAACTTGTTATTGGCAGTCAGTGCAACATCACTTTGAAAGTACCAATACTCATGCAAAGTAAAAGTCTCTAAACCTTTCATTAAAAGCAACTCTGCTGCCTCTCATTCTTGTCTGTCATGTTTCCTGAAAAGCCTCTTTTGACAACTGCCCAACAGCCCTTACTAAGATCTTGGCTGTGTATGAGGAGATCCTGCAACTAGAAGCTGCTGTGTGGGAAACAGGCAGCTCAGACTGTAGAATTCAGCACCAGCAATCATGTATTTTCTGAGCCCTCGGTGATACTTTTCAACCAGTAGTTAGTTTTCTTTCTTTTCTTTTTTTTCCCATAATTTGCATAGTTTCTGCTTCACTCTAATGGGAACTAAATCAGTCACTTCTGAGGAAACTCTTCACTTTCAGAGGACACTCTAGACACGGTAGTATAGAAAGTACCTGTACTTTGAGAGAACAACCATTTTTACCAGTATATTTTAATTAAAAACGTGAACTGTTCATGTGAAGTAATGACTTTTTTTTTTCTTCTATTGTATAAAATCCTCTTTCATTAGATGTAATTTCTTTTAGTTATTAGAGAGTTTAACTTCCAGGGGAGGTGGTGGGAAAGCAGAATCCTCTGCTAATTATTTACATGACATTAATATGTGAAGGCTTCCTTTTAAATCTGCACCCCTACCCCTCACCTTCGATTGTGTATATGCATACTGATTGTCTAAAAAGGCAAACCAAGTAAAATAAATGTAATATCGGTAAAAGAATCCAGATTTTTCTAATTCTATGTAGCAGCTAACCAATTTGTCTTCTGCTCCTTTTTAGTCTCTACTGCTTGCATTAAAAGTGTTTTTTTTTTTTTTTTTTTTAAGGTGGCCCTCAACCCTACATTGAAATATTTGAACAACCCAGGCAAAGGGGAATGCGCTTCAGATACAAATGCGAGGGGAGATCAGCAGGCAGCATTCCAGGAGAGCACAGCACAGATAACAATAAGACATTCCCTTCCATACAGGTAATTTTGCTTTTATCCAGAATTAGCATCGCTCACTTTACCATTGTTCTGTAGCTGTGTGGTTGACTTGGTGCAGTAAATACAGGGGATATACCTCATTTTATGCTATGCTCGGCCTTTCTTGACATCCAAATGTATTTAAAACAGATTTGTTCAGAAATGAATTTTTACTGTTGTCACTAAAGATTTTGTGCTAAATCTACCTCAACAGGAAAAGATGTTCAGGTTAAGTAACAAAGCACCCATATAGACAGAATTCAAAAGTACTGTTACTCAGGATTAGAGAATATTTGTTATTAAATTTTTCCATATGTATGCTTGTTCTGATTTCTTAGTTATGGGGCGTGAGCTTGGTTTCACTGTTTGGACAGTAATGTGAATTTTGGGAGGGCTCTGAAGGAGGTTTTCTGTGTACAGAATTTAAAAAGGCCAGTGTAGCTGCTGGAGCTGCATGAAAGAAGGAGCTCTGCAGAAAGAAGTGAAGTAAAAAAGTGGCTTGCAGCCAGTGTGATTCAGTGGTTAGGTTCTGCAAAAGAAACTACCATGAAGTATACGAAGTCAGAAGGGGATACAAAACTTAAAATGAGCTGAAAAGGGTAATCATGTGGTCAGAGCACCTGCACATGAGGAAGAGCTGGGTGGCTGCATTATGGATAGGTTGAGAAATCCAGAATGAAAGGATTCAGGCTAGTCCTGACAGGTATGATTAAAGCAGAGGCAAAAGTATGGGCAGTGGAGATGGATTGGAAAGGTTTTGGAGATGTAGTAAAGGAAACGATAGCAGCCTGGCAGTTACTTTCATATGTGGGACAAAAGAATACATCTGGGCAATCATAGAGGGGGAGGGTAAGAAAGAAGATGATAGTGATAGTTTTTCTTTTATCTCTTAAAATTGGAGAATATCTTTGAGAGTTGAGATTAGAATGGAAGGTTCAAATAGTCACCAGTATTTGCAATCTTGAAGTACGTTACGGTCCCCGGGAGTGGAAGCCGAGTATCTCCATGTCTGTAGTGTGTGCGAGCATGAAAAAAATGGAGCTTAAGATGGAGTCTAGGGAATTTCAGCAGAGAAAGATATGGAGGAGGTGAGGTCCAAAAGATATGGGATGTTCTCAGCTGAGACATAAAAGCCTCAGCCTTCTCTTTGAGAAGGGCGAACCTTGAAAATGAGGATATTAACAATGGTGAGCTGAGCAGCACAGTGAGCCTTTACTACACAAAGTAACCAGGCTGCTGTGGAAGCTGGTCTAGTCCTGAAGCCAGAATTGCTAAAGGAACAAGCTGTTAAGAAGGTGACCCCTTGACTAGCAGAGCTGTGGTTGAGGTACACGAGAAGCTAAGGAAATCTTGCTCAGTTTCAGTGTTCCACCAGTTGATGAAGGAACTGTGTGGGCTGCTAGAAATAGCAGGTACTTCCACAGTCCCTCAGCCTGAAGCAGCAGGTCCTTGTCAGGGCACAGGTTTGATGGGCAGCATGAGCATGTGATCCCTCTTAGCCTGAACTTTGCTGCACATAAAGGTCGGCCTTCCTGAAGGGAAGATGGGGCTTGATAGGGATTAATCTTGACATAATTTGTTCTTTAATATAGGTGACTGTTGATGACAAAGCTGTTTGCTACTGATAGGAGGTGATTTCTAGGTGAATCCCTGCCTCTCTGGAGACTGTAGGAGGCTTTAGTGCTAGGGGAGTCCCCTCAAGAGATGGAAACATCAATGAGGATGAGAACAGAGAGGCCAGGAAGAGATTAAATTTTGTGGTGCAGATGAGATGAAGAACATCAAGGAGGAACTGGAGAATCAAAACAGCTAGACCAGGCTTCAAGCACAAGGGACTCAGAGTGAAATGAGGGAGAAATGATATAACATTTGATGAAGCTGAAAGATTCATGGGAGAGTTTTATTTTAAGGGTAAAAAGAAACAGTGGCTTATATGAAGGTGAAGAAAAGAGTCACGCACTGTTTTTAGATTCACCCCCACAACCTTTGCTGACTTCCCTGGTAGCTTTCAGCATGAGAGCAGGCTGGTAGGCACTTGAGAGGTACATGTGGAGTCAGGCTTGTGACAGCTCTAATAGGAGGCTGAGGATTTAGTGCCCCTCTCTTAATTCTCAGGTGAATAATCAGGAAGAATAGACTTTGTAGGAGCTAATGTCACACTGTCATTGTTATCCTAAGATCCTCATTCACTGCTTGGTATACAGGTAATTATCCCAGAAGCTCTAAGAGTGTTTTCCTGAAGATCTTTGAAACTGGTCATGTCCTTCAGTGAGCATTTGTGTGCATTCACCTGGGTAGAATTTTACATCTTTCATTACAAGGCAAGATACGATAATGCAATACGGTCTGTTGTGTCTCATCTTAGAGTATTACAGAGTCGAAGCCTGTATAGCCTACATATTACCTCTGGTCATTTGCATAGGGATAAATTCAGTTCATATCAAGAGCCCTGCTGATGTATTGAAGTAATGAATCTCCATTCTCAAAGAAAGAAAAAAAAAAATCTTTAGAGACTTTAAGGCTTCCTTCCCAATCTCACAGTGTATAAGTATAGTAAGTGTAGTATAAGTGAATGCAGTGAGCTGCATGTCAAATACTGACTTGTTTCACAGTGACCAGTGAATTTTTTTCATTGCAGATCACCTGGTGATGTTACCAAAGCAGCTGGCTAACTGTGTTGGTTTCATTGTTCAAATAGATGAAGCATAGTTTTTGAAAAGTTCCACTTTTCAAATATTTTGCCAAATGCTTGTTTCTCAGTGTAAAATTAATTGAACTGAAACGTAATGAACAAAACTTACGAATTTTCAGAGCAGTGGTTCTGGCTCTTCTTTTACAAAGCAGAAACACAATTTTCATTGTTGTGAAATAATTGTGGTGTTTTGTCCATGGACTATTTTAGAACAAACTCTGTTTCTGTTAAATATTGAGACTTTATCTGGTATTTAAAATCTGGAAAATCTCTCTCATTTTTGTAGATTCTGAACTACTTTGGAAAAGTCAAAATAAGGACTACACTGGTGACAAAGAATGAACCCTACAAGCCGCATCCTCACGATCTGGTTGGCAAAGACTGCAGAGATGGTTACTACGAAGCAGAATTTGGGCCGGAACGACGAGTCCTGTCGTAAGTAGTGGTGCTGCCTGGGAATCAGATAAATCATGCAAGTGATACGTTGATCTTGTGGTTTAAGATTCTGACCAGAGATGAAGAGGACAACTAGTACGCCATCTCCGCAGAATTTTACTAATCCATCTCAGAGAGAGGGCAGCTTTTTTTTCTTGAAGTATATCCTTTCTTTTCAATACTTCACACACTCATCCTTTGTCCTGTTCTTTTCCTATCTCATTTTCTCTGTTGCATGTTTCCTCCATTATCTGTCTTCCTTTCCTTTCTCCTACTTCTTTACTTTTCTAGTCTTGTTCAGTAGCAGTTCTTACTCTTGAGCTTGACTGTCTTTCATGTACTGAATATGCAAAAACAGTAGAAAAGAGAATGGGGAATGACAAAATATTAGAATTAGTGCTTCATGGTGATAAGACACTGAGGAAAGTGCTCATCTTCTACAGAATTGTGTTTGAAGTTTACGGAGACTCTGGTAAACAAAACAATTGTATTGACTGAATGTCACGTCTTTCAAAGACCGTGGTTGTGACAGAGAGATCTAGGAATGTACTAGTAGGTTGTCACTGTTTTCTTGGTTTGGGGTGTTTGTTTGAGTTAGTTTTATTTTGTTTTTTTGAATAAAAATGTAGATTTTGCTGAAGTCCGTAAAACTCACAAGCATGGCTGTTGTGCTAGGAGATTCTGGCAGCCTTTTTAGCTTTTCTTCATTGTGAAGTAGGTCTTATTTTGCAGAGATGATCTTAACTTTTTCAAATACCTTGGCATTGCTTGCTTAGCATGATATTAAAGCAAGGTTTCAAGGTTTTTCAAGCTAGCTATCCAAACTCAGTGTTCACTCGTGAAAATCCTGCCCTTGATGTATTGACAGATGCACAGGGTTGACTGTCATCCTTACAAACATGGTAACTAGAGCTGGTAGGACTAGAGGTGCAGTGCTGAAGAGGAACTCATTAGGTAGAAGTGTTGGACTAGAGGATCTCTAGAGGTCCCTTCCAACCTCAACAGTTCTGTGATTCTGTGACTATGTGGCGAAGACCAGTATATTGTGCAACTCTGTAGAGCAGACATGCCAGGGAAGGATCTGCTTGTGGGGACAGAAAAATTCAGGCTTTGTATGAGGTCTGAGTGCTACACAGAAGGTTGCTAGGAGTACCTAAAATGCAACTGCATATGAAGACATTTCTTTTAAGTCTACCAGTGTTCTATGAGGTAAAGTAAGAACAAAGAGAACTCTAAAAAATATAAACTTCAGTTGTTTCCCTAGAAGGGAATCAAGAACTGACAAGATGTTGTTGCGATATAGCACATTATTAGTAGGCTAGGAAGTAGGTTATTGCTTCGGGGTAAACGTAACTGCACTGAAGAAGATGAAAACTGGGAAGAAAATATGGTAAATATTTCAGGGTGTAGATTGGTAGCTCTTACATAGTGCTTTTAAGTCTAATGCGATTTTGTTGATGTTAGTGGAATCACTCCATATTTATGTGGGTTTAGTCAGTAAAGCACTATTAAAGGAGAGAGACGAAGACAGTCTGTTTGATGATGATGGTCTGATGATGAAATAAACATTTCTAATAGTGGAGACATTTTTAAACACAACCTGGACTCAGCTGATCATGAATGTGCAGCAGATGTATGCAGGCAGCACACAACGTACGCACGTTGATTGTACTGTCTTTTGCTGCTACAGATGAAACAATTTTGTTTATTACTTCTAGCTCTATTCACAGTGTTCACCTAATCCTTATTGATACTGTATATAAGGGATTAGAAATTATAATTCCTCTAATTCAGCCTCTAATAGAAAATGTAATTCATCTAATGTGCTCTGTAATAAATCTCTAGAAAGGTGGAGCTCATGCTTTAGGTACTATCATCTATTTTGGTTGTTCTTTAACTTACCCTCATTGCCCTCTGAAAATACATCTTGCATCATCGAAAAAGCAGCTGTGGATATCTTGAAACCATTAAGGAACCTGTTGGCTCCCTCTGACCATCCATTCCCCAGCTTCCCCTTTGTCTTCTCAAACTAGGCTTCCCCACCCAAGGTCAAAGCATGTCTGGAGCCCTGGCCCATCCCACTTCCTGCTGTCTTCTCTGTGGTTTCTGATCTGAGGAAAAAAAGCCAAATTCTTAACTCCTTTCCTGGTTACATGTTACAGTTGCCTGGTGCAGGTAGGCACTGACAAGAAGTTCTCCTCCTGGCATTCTTGTGTGAGAATTTGTTAACTACAGGATGTAATGCCAAAATGTGTTAGGATGCTCTATATTTGTAAATTTTGATTTCTTTTGCATTATATGCATGCATATAATTAAATCCTGTTCTTCAACATCATCATGTTTTTCCATTTCCTCCAAAGTACTTCCGGTCTTTTGCTATATCCATGAATTCTTCTCAGTACCATTGGCTCATAAGCCCATGTGTTTCTTGAAAAATGGTAACTGGGCTACTTTCCCTTCATGCAAAGGGGATAATGCAAAACTGAGCTTAGCTGAGCTTGGCATCTAGGATCCTGATGGGAAGAGGCTCTGAACACTCTCTTAGGAATATTCCCAGCATTAGTACACTCGTGTTTTTTAAGAATCACTGGTTGCTTTCAGATGAAAGAACTGCATGATGCATAATTGGATCTGAATGTTTAAAGTTATTTTCCTTTTTGTGGCTGGTGACTCAGACTTCACATCCTCTGCTTGGAGTCCATGTTAAAGAAAAGCCTCATGTAAAACGGTGAACAGGAGATGTCCTCTCTTGGTAGTGGCTCTGGCTGCCTGCTGGTGCTGAGCATCCCGAACTGAGCAAAAATTCCTTTCATCTGTTGGCAAATTGGAATTACCAGCTACAGAGCTGAGAGCCTTCGTCTTGCTTAAGGTTCCCCAGGTAGCTTCAGCTGAGTGAAATGTTCTGCCCGTGGTGTAACAATGCGCCTACCGCCACCTAAACGTGATCAGACGTTGCTTGGCCATAGCCAAAGCGTCAAGGCGAAAGTAGGAGTGTTGGCACCCAAGTGCCTGCCTGTGTGCTGAGAGTCTTACCTCCTAGTTCACTTTCTCTACACAGATGATATCATAGGGCTGGGGGCGGGGAGAGTTAAGTTTCTCTCTTTTCCCCCCGCTCTCTTCCTACTTCTCCCTCTCTCTTCTCGTTATATTGCTTGCTTCCTGTCAGCTAAGGGGGATATGAAACCCCACAGAGTTGCGCAGCTTCTCACCAGCTTCTTCTCTGCTCCAGCTCTCTACTTGGTGATAGTTAAGCCGAGACTTTCGCTGTGTTGGGGCGCTCTTGAGAGAAGGTTTGCGATCCCGGACTTGGAGCGTGATTAGATGTCTATTTTGACTCTGCCAACACTTGGTCCTCTGTGTCTGGGAGCTGCAGAGCAGTGGCTGCCGGTTCTTGCACAGCACACGCAGCTTTTGTTCAAGGTTAATTCTTCGTACAGACGTGGGTGGTGCCGTGACTTACGGCGTGCAGCTGGGAAACCTGGCACAGCCGAGCCCCTGCTTGCGGATGTAATGTGAAACCGGGCCTATTCGCAGCATTGAGGCATGTTTCAAGTTATATTAGGAGAGTAAGTTTTGGGTTTTGGCCAGCATACCCATTCAGTGTGTGCTGCCTTAGAGAGGTGGTACCTACAAGGTAACACGGAAATAGGATGGATCACCAATGTACAGTACAAGTCCTGCATGTCAGTAGGCATGATATGAAGCCAGAGTGATGAGTTATAACATGCTGCTGCCCTTCATCTTCTTCCAGATCCCTGAAAAGCTCTGTAAGGAACTCCTGGGTGCGTGTGGCAAAGAGAGGTTTGTGAGGGAAGTTGGTGATTGTGGAGAATTCAAGACTATCGGAGCACGTTGGGTGGCTGTTGGGACTCCTGCGAACTGGCACAGTCTAGTCAAGGGCAGGGAAACCTAGGACTCCTCTTGAGAGTTGTGGCAGGAGCAAAGATTGTCTGCAGGTGGATTAAAGTGGGTTTTTTTTGTTTTTTTTTTTGTTTTTTTTTTTGTCATAAAGCTAAAATAAAGATATTTTTAGGGGGTTTCAAAGGAAAGGAAGCTGCCAGTGCTCTTGGAGCAGGACCAGCAGAGCCTACTGGCAGGGCCTATCTTTGAGCTTTCTGCCACATCGCGCGCAGCGATTTCTTTACTTCCTGCTTCGCATCCACTCAGCTTTGATGAGGTCATGGTTTTTCCATGTGGGAAAGAGTCACCCTGCGCGGGACTGCCCCCACCTCCTGTGCCGGGGTGATCTGTACTTCTATGCAAATNTTTTTTTTTTTTTTTTTTTTTGGGGCATAAAGCTAAAATAAAGATATTTTTAAGGGGTTTCAAAGGAAAGGAAGCTGCCAGTGCTCTTGGAGCAGGACCAGCAGAGCCTGCTGGCAGGGCCTATCTTTGAGCTTTCTGCCACATCGCGCGCAGCGATTTCTTTACTTCCTGCTTCGCATCCACTCAGCTTTGATGAGGTCATGGTTTTTCCATGTGGGAAAGAGTCACCCTGCGCGGGACTGCCCCCACCTCCTGTGCCGGGGTGATCTGTACTTCTATGCAAATAAGGAAGGCTGCAGCTCTGCAGCACTTTTCCATAATGAGAGGAGACTTCAAAAGCAGTTTTTACTTATTTTAAAAAAAACTTTTAAGTAGTGTTTTAGATAGTTACATTCCCTGTTTAAAAAAAAAAAATGTAGGGCAGATCCCTAACTAATGCACCTTAACAGTTTTATTACTATCCAAAGAAATTTGGCATGTTAGCTGAAACTACAGTCCTGAATATTTTAAGTTCACTTATTTTAATCATTGTAGTATTACTATAGAGTAACAATTTTAATATGGAAATATGTATTCCTCTCGAGCATTTTATTTCAGTATTACTCAGTTCTGTTTCTGCTCTCATTTTAGAAAAGTGACGTTCCTGCTTTTCAGATCTTTTCAGATCTTCTCAAAATAAGGATTTTCCCCTTTTTGTTGTTATTGTATGTTTGTTCATTTCTTAAACCAAGTCTCTTTTACCAGCAAATAGTTAATTTAGCTTTTCTGCATAGGGGATTTTATTAGTTACTGACGTCCTGCCATATGTGCTTCAGTTTTCAGAATTTGGGCATTCAGTGTGTGAAGAAGAAAGAGCTGAAGGAATCGATTTCTTTACGAATCTCAAAGAAGATCAATCCTTTTAATGGTGAGTAGAGCTTGACTAGGTTTTTGAAAGGCAAGTTCACTTTGCAAGATGGCGAGATATTTTTTTTTCCCTGTCCAGCCTTTGCTTTTGTGATGGAGTCATAGTCTTATTTATTTATTTATTTACTAAGAGAAATAGCTTTCCTGTTCAACGCCCCTCTTAGTTTTCCTCACCCTTATCACATGGCAAATCTACTCAGCTATTTTTTTCCCTCCTCTGCCTTTGGTAGCAACATGAGCAAGCTGTGTGGTGTGGGCCAGACAGCATGGGCGACACCATCATACAAATAATGGAGGTGACGAGCTAGCAGGAGAACTCTTCCCTGGGAACTTTTCCAGGTATCTCAGGAATGACGTTCCCTAGTGTGGTTAGTGTGCTTCCATAGCAATTTAAACCAATATACATCTAGCTTGCCACATGGCCTGATGCTGGTGCTCATGACCCTCAGGCCCTCATGGAGCTGAGCCTGTTGACAGCTGTCCTGAAGTTGCTCCTTGATGGATTTTTACAGCACGGGAGCTGGCACAGGTTATCAGGAAGTCCCCAGTAGTACTTTTCTCAGGCAAGCTATGCTGCTGGAGAGCTATCCCCATAGGGACCTAGCCCAGGAGCTGCAGTTTCACAGAGCTGCTCTGAGAAAGAGCAGTCTTGCTCTTCCCTCCACCCTGGCCATGCGTTTCCACCACTGCTCTCGCCACAGCTCTGTGGCTCTACAGCAAGTGGACACAGCAAGCTGCTCCAGTGGGAGACTAAGCTGGATGCACAGGAAAGGTGGGGAATCCATAGCAAGGAGCAGGTCTGACTGGATCAGGACCAATGTTTTCTGCACTCGGGCACAACTAGGGGGATTTAGATGGAAAGTATAAGCATAAATATGAGCTCTTTGTAGCTCTTTCACTACTTTACTGACAGGCTTGTTATCATACACTAGTGTGCCAAGGAGAAGTAACTGACCTGGAAAAGCAGCTCTGCTTAGTAAATGTAATGTTAATATACTTCTAGTTTCTTCTTTCCAGTTGTTTGTCCAGTGTCTGTCCACTGCTACCTGGAAAGGAATTGTATTTAAGCAATTTCTGCTTTTAGTAGCTGCTGCTGTTCTTGCTTCTGGTTGTACTGTAGAGAAAGGTATGTTTGACAACAGAATCCATTGCGCACAAGTGGAGTTGTCTTCATGGTCATGCTGTGTAAAGTGGGTTAGAAAATGAAATAATTTAACTTGCATGTTCCAACTCCCCCATATTCTTCTATTCCATATTCTTCAGTTGACAGCAGGAACATCATCTACTTGTTTGTGTCATTAATCTTGTAGCTACAGGAAGAATTTTTTTTTTTATTGCTAATTATATTAAGGAGTTTCAAAACTAAAATATGTTTTCTCTTAGGAGAAAAAAAAACATATTTTTTCATGTTGACGATAATGCACACAGCAAAACAGTTGCTAAACAGACAACCTATTGACTGACACCTTGAACTTCTACAAATCAAGAAAGTTAAAATATTTCTAAAACCTATGAGACAACAATTCTTGACCATGTAATACAAAATAAAAGTCATTTAGACTTCCAGTGATTCATACTGTTACTTCAAAATTATATTGCTTTGATGTTGATTTTCTTTTTAATAATCTTTCTTAGTTGTGGAAGTTTAAAAAAATTGTAGATTGGAAATTACAGAAACCTCTGTACTTGCTTGATTTCAAGCTCTAATAGTGTCTTTGAAATGTTATTGTGAATGCAGTTACATGTTTGATTAAGGGTGGCCAGAGCTTGGAGACTTTTCAAATATTTTATTTTATACTATATATATCTATGTAAATATATATCTTGCTAAATTCAGACGAGGCATTCATTAGAATGCTATATTTCTGACCTGATTGAAAATATGCAGTCTGATTTTCCTCCCGACAGAAAGATACATATTTAACATTTTTTTTCCAGAATGAAAGATGTCTTAGATTATTTTCTGAAAAAAAAAAAATGCACTGACATTTGGTTAATTTAACTAAAATATTTGGTCTTGTATCACTGATAAATCCTAGAACTCATTCTGTCATAGTAGTTCACTGTTATTTGTCTGCATGGGCCAACAGCTGATGATTTGTTTCTATGAAAAGTCACTCTGTTGTACCCTCACAGTAGCATGTAATGCTGAGTGTCATGGATACTATTAAGTATCATGGGAAGCTAGACTTTTTCCAAAGTTCTTAACCTGTAAAACAGTGACATGGAATAATTTTCATATTCAGAGAGTGGCCAGTTATTTGCAACTGAATATATTTGGGCCTAAATGTCTCACATTGATTTGGCAAAAACAAATTCTGATCAAGTCAGACCAAACAAATTGGTTTATTTTAATTTTTCCCCTAATAGTTAAAAATGATTGTGACAGCTTTAGTGGGGGAGATTGTGGGGAGAGATTTCTAGCTGTATTTTTTCAAGTTGATCTGCCAGCTACTTGCCGTAAGTAATTAAAAAAATGTAATACAGCCAGGTACATTTGTCTTGCATTCCTAAGTTTAGAACAGCTGTTCAGAGTCAGGCTGATGGTCCATGTAAATAGTTATCCTAGTTTTGATAATATAGGCAAACAATAGAATCTGTATTTTTATGTGAGTTTTCAGCGCTTTAACACAACCTAACAACTTTGAATTTAGTGCCGTGCTTATTTTACCTTGACTCAGTCAGTCCCACCTTGATTTCAGAAGTGAGAGGCACTCCCCTGTTCAGCCTTCTTGGCTTTCTTCCCTTTACTCCATGAATAAAAACAGTCGCCACTTCCTCTTCCTGCTGTTGTACAGCAAAAGGATACGATACAATCATTTTTTCCAGGTTATTTCTCACAAGAACCTTTAGCGACCTGGTTAGTTCTATTTGTGGTGCTGCTGAGTAGGAGAGCAAGGCTGTGTTTACCTAAAAATATTTGACATTCTTAGCGCGGTTGGCACAGAACTGCAGATTCACTAATCACTTCGGGGCAATTACAGGCTGTGCCTGGTAGCATCTGGTCGGGTCCTGGGTTCCCCTCCCGCAGCAGAGGAAACCGTCGCGCGGCCCTGCCCCGGCACCCTCCTCTAGGCAGGGACTGTGATGAAGGGACCAGTTCTCATTGCTCGCCTGCGCGTTTGCCCTGGGGCGCTTGTTCACATGTCTGTGCAAAGTAGAGCCGCCCTGAGAGCAGCTCCCAGCACAGTCCCACGCCAGGGCCTAATAAAACAGGATTACAGGCAGAAGTATTTTTATGTGTGTTCGGTTGATCAAAAGAGTTTCACTAGCAGGAGTCACTGTAATGTTGGCTGCTTGATTTGCAGTTTATGTATGGATTTAGAGTTTCTATTCTTTTTCTCGTAGAGTTAGGTGTATCCTCCAAGTTGGTCACAAGTTAGAGTTACTCATATCTCATATGAACAGCAAGTTCTGAAGCATTGCTAGTATTTTTAAACTGCGTAGAAGATGCTTTAATGAATAGTTGAATTTTCCTCATGGGGAAAGCTAGCACTCTGACTGTTCATGTTTTCTTTTTCCATCACCAGAAGAGAAAACGTCAGGGGCAAACAGTCCCTCTCCTGAGTCCCTATTTGGGGCAGAGGTTTGATTTGGACCCTCTTGACAGATACATCTCCAGCCTGTCAACAGCTGTGTTTATTGTCGTGTCAGTAATGTCAGACTGAAGCAATAGCCAGATGTGAGGTTACAAAGTTGCTTTTCCATTGGTAGAGGGGCTGTTGCGCTGCAGGGGAGCGCTGCGACCACATGCAGAAGTGAGTCCTCATGCAGGTTCTCTGGTAATCCATCATCCCGCCCCTGTACCATCCAGCTGGGTGCTGTATGGACACACCGAGTAAGGGTCGTGGCTGGCAGCACTAGGGACTTGCTCAGGAAAGACGATACTGTTTAGGATAATGTTCTCTTGTGCTCTTATCTGTGTTCTTGAAGCCATTGATAGCTACATTAGACCTTCTGACCAGCAACAAGAAGGTATTTGTGATCAAACTGTGTGTTCAACTGGAGCTTTCAGTGTTGAAGTCCTCATGAAAGTATATCCAAAAGGCTGTTTCACTAGAAATTCCCTGAATAATTCTAGAAATCTCTCTCAGCAAAACTTGTCTCACCCCTGAGCCCACCAAGGGAATGAGGTGAGTGAGCACTGCACTTTGCAACGCGGCAGCCTCACACGCAACTCGGGCTCCATGGCTTGAGGAGGGACAGCTAGAGCAGCATCGAAGGAGCAGAGGTGCCTCGCCAGCGCTGCTGATCTGTGCCTGCTTTCTAGGGTGTTTGTTTTCTTTAGCAGTTGTTGAGCTGTGCCATATCCTTTACTTTCCTTGTGCTGTGTGATGTACTGCCAGCCCAAATTAAAAGAAAAACCAGTCTTGAATGAAGAGCTTTTGTGGATGGGTGTGACTTGACGTAGAAGCAGCGATTGAATTAATAATAACTCGAGTTAATTATCAATGAGGGAAAACCCTGAACATGCCCTGTAAATTTAGGGGAAAACTGTACATAGCAGAGTCCTGCGGAAGAATAACCCATTTCTAGCCAAGTAGATGACAACATGAAAACCCTGTTTGACAGTCTAGAGTGAGAAACAAGGAAAGTGAATTCCAGGCAGGAAGAGAGGGGATAGGAATAGGCTTTCCCTGGACCCTGACAAGCGACCTAAGGCTTCTGTTCTCTTGCAGTTGCTCTGGCTAGCAAGCACATTTTTAGGTCCTCCCGCGTACCCATTGCTCATGCAGCTCCCTTCGCCTCCCCAGCCTTTCGTTTGTTCCGTTTCCCCTTTCCGCCCTCAGGCAGCTGACCCCACGTTGGTGCTGCACTCGTCACCGTCTCCACGACACCCCTGCCCGCCTCCGCCTTGTCATCCTCTGGGGCTCGGCCCCGCGCCACTCACAGCAGCTTCCTGCCCATGCACACAGTCACCGAGCGTCTCCTCCGCAGCCTCCCGCACGGCCCCTGCGCCGCGGCACTCGCGAGACCCTCTTCCGTGACGCCACTTGCCCACGCCGGCCGTGCTCGCCATGGACACGGGATGCGCAGGGGCCTGTACTGGGTCACCGACTTATCTGTGAATCGGCACAATAGTCTCAATAGAAAGAAGAGTTTGGAAAGGCCGAAAGTGAAAAGGCATCAAGAATCCTCCAGGTGTTTAAAGAAACTTGAAACTTACTGTCCTCGCATTAATGCGTCAGCCCCGTCACGCTCAAGCTAAACACGAGCAGTCGGCTTTCGAAGGGCAATCCCAGTTGAGGAAAACTGAATGTCCTCCTCATAACAGTACTCTAGCTTTTACTCTTGGAAGTCCCTTGGTCTTTTATTCCTCATGCGCATGCTTTTTGCTGTTTGTGCAGAAATTTGTATATTAATCTAAAGGACAGCCCCTTTTCAACTGTTTAAAACTGAAAAAGAAAATTGCCAGGCAGAAACAGAAAATTTTGACTCTTTTTTTTAAATGCTACTAACAGAAACAGATAAACTAAATCTTAGAAATGTACAGGGGCTAGTGGATGAATTTGGTTCCAAGTTTACTTTTTTTTTTTTTGATTGGATCTAAAGCAGGAAGAGAACATGAGTAACGTTGCCTAGACAAACCAAAGGCTAAATTTCAAAGTTGCTATTTTCTACTTCCAGTTCTTCACTTAGTTTTTGTATCAGGCCAGGTTGTTGCCTCCTCTGGGCATATTTCTTCTGTAAAGCAGAAGACGCTGCTTCCCTGGCTGCGTGTATGGAGATGTGCTGACCGTAGGGTAGCATCTGCATCTTGCAGGCATCTCTGCTAATCTGAACCTGCCTCCTTTTTTGCTTTTTGGAACTACTGGATGTTGTTAACTGCATGTGTTGTGTATAGGCACATACAAAGCATTCTTTTCTGCAGAACTGAGTGAAATTTTTCTCTTTGGGGATCACAGAGGTGCATGAATTCCCAGGCATGAGTTTCTCAGGAGGAAAGCGCTGCTGCCATGTGCAGCAGCCCCTCTGGTATTGGCAGGGTTAAGCTCACTGTGGCTGCGGGGGCTGAGGCGGTGGCCACAGGGAAGTGTCATTTCTGTCTGTGGGCGGCCGTCTCCTCGGCGCCGGAGCTGCGGGTTGCTCGGACGCCCCCTCCACCCCCGCTGGAGGCACGTGGGTCACAGGAGGTCCCTCTGCGGGGGACCCAGGCACCCTTGGCGCAGGCTGCGCCGCAGCACTCGCGCTGGAAGTTTCCATGCGAGGTAAGTTTAGATGCTGCCCAACCTGCAGCTACGCCTACTGCAGAGGTCTCTGACATCAGCGCCCCAGAGACTGCGGTGGAGGGGGACGTGAGGGATCTGCTGCTTGATCGGGTGTCGTGGTGTCACTCAAAGAGCAAACCCTGCTGCACTGCTCCTGCTTGCTCAGAATCAAATTCACTTTCCCTCTAAGTCATCTTATGAGTAAACAGCAAAACCTTTAATCCCCCAATAATATCAGTGGCTACATGAGATTTTTTGAGTCTCTCTAGGTGCTTAAGACTATTGTTAAATAATTTTAAAAATTAAATAGCAGCGAACACTAACAAACAGGAGACCTGATGCACCTCTAGTTCTGTGCCAAAGTGAGGAATTGCTTTTCACTGAGTAGGCTCCAAAAAGCATCCAGTTTTCACCGGAGCCAATACAGGAGGCTCTCCGAGATTTCTTATTCTGTAGGAAGCCCGTTGGGCGTCTTTGGATTTCGGTGATACTGATGGCTGAGACGGGGACAAGCCAAACCAAAACCTGGTGCTGGTTGGATGGGCTGCTCGGATGAGGCAGCTCGCCCTGGGGAGGCTTGAGGTAGCCTCCTTGGGGCTGCGTCAGGCCCTGCGTGTGCTGGTAGGGAAGGATCTCAATGGAAGTTATTTTTTAAGCTGAGGAGTCAGCTTTTTTAAGAGAGTTGAAAGTAGATTTATTAAGATAGAATTTACTAGTTAGTGTAGCCCCATTCTGGTTAAACAGCAAATACTTCTCAAGTCCCATTTTTTAATGCTTAACATAACATTTTAAAATTCTATTGCCAGAATCTTGGTGAGATGGTTATTTTTCCTCTATGATTGCTCTAGTTTTGTATTTTTGTTGTCATTGTTTTAGGTGAGTTTGGGTTTCTTTTTTTTTTTTGCGGCGGGGGAAGCTTTTTGTGTTTGTTTGGGACTGCTCGCATATTTACTTAAGAACTTTAACTCCTTTAAATAGTATTTTCATTTTGTGTGCTTTTGAGTTGTTAAAGGTTAGTTTTGAAAGCTCTCCTGTCACCTATCAAAACCATTCTTTACTTACAAACATTCCTTAACATACTCCTGTTTGTAGAGAGAACTGCAGAGAATGAATTCCTGCCAGGTGAGGGCTCATTTTTTATTAGCCAGGGCCATCATAGGAACTTTGTTGGAAGATTTACATAGACTACGTGATGGATTCCAGCGCTTTTAGTGGGATTTGTGTGAAGACAATAAGGTGTGGTGCTACACAGCAAGAAGTAAAAAGAGGAAGCTGAACCCTTGCCAAGAGCGTAGTACTTCTTCCTTTTATTAATGTGTTGTGTGTAGGCCCTTTTTACCGTATCTGTTGGGTTGTGCAATCCTTCCTTCACATGTGTAATGGCACAGACTTCAGTGGAGCAGCTCCTCTGAGCTTCACATTGCAAGGTGCTGTGTGAGTTGTTCTTCTCCAGTCCTTTCTCTTCCCAAAATCTTCAACATCCTTTTTTTTTTTCTAAACTTTGGTCACGTTAAGTTTGTTAGGTTTGATGTTTTTCGTTGTCCTTCTATATGGAAGTTGGTGAAATAATGCTGAATGACACCATCAGCCTTCATTTGGATATCTTCCAAGCATTAGTCAGCGTGTTTATGTCTGCCTCGTTTTTGTTTGTTTTTAATATCCTCTAGGTGTGAGCCAGCATCCATTCAGGTCAGTGGTTAGTCTCAGATTGACTTCAGAGGGAGCAGAATTAGACATTCATTAAAAATAACATTGTTTTATTTTATTTGGATGATTGTCTTTTAGGTGTGAGTGGGATATGGTTTGAAATGGATGAAAGCTTTGCTATTCAAGTATGAGGTTTAGCTTCTATATATTTTTAAACAAGTCATTGCAAGATGGAGTTGCAGCTGTCATGTTCTCCTT
This sequence comes from Crypturellus undulatus, assembly GCA_013389825.1. NCBI lineage: Eukaryota > Metazoa > Chordata > Aves > Tinamiformes > Tinamidae > Crypturellus > Crypturellus undulatus. The sequence continues at coordinate 673,386 of VWPW01028816.1, forward strand.
TTCTGCTCTGTTATGTTCTTCTCATCTGGCTAAAAATAGCCCAAGAGGAATCAGTCTTGACTGAGCACTTCCTCTTTCAAGCTGCTGATTTCTTTAATACACTAAATCATTTACAAGAGCATGCAAATGAGCAGCAGTGTTTTCTGCAGCAGTACAATGAGCTGTATACAATGAGCAGTGATTTTGTGTTTCGCAGTTGCTGACCCCACTGTATCTTTCCAAGATAGAGTGGATCAAGCACATTTATTGGGAAGCTGTAAAAGTTGATAGTATATAAAACTATGTATTTTGGATACTAAGGTTAACATACTTATTTTAACCGTATCTAATATATTTTTGTATTTATACAGCTGTTTGTCAGGGTTACAGTCCAGGACTGATGCTTTAATTTTTAAGAGAGATGTGCTTGATTCCACAACCACAAAATCTGACTTGGTTTCAGCATCAAAAGCCAGATCCAGATTTTGTGCTTGCTTTCTATCTACAGTGAGTTGAGTTAGGCAAAGATACTGAATTTCCACATTTGGTTTCATTTTTAGAGAGTTTGAAATTCAGCTGCAACCTGGGCTTTCTGGCATGATCCAAATTATCACCAAAGGCTGCCAACACACTGATACAAGCCTAAATATCCTTGGGAGTCAGTTGCTTACTAGCTAAGATGCTAGAGCACAGAGAAGAATCACTTGAATTGCTGGAAGCAAAATAGCATTACACTTCTGGTTATTCATTCTGCAAGACTTAATCTAGAGAATACTTTTTTTTTTCTAGCTCGATTATATCAAGAAGCAGTGGCTACTGCCAAAGCTGATTTGGGCTGTATAGCCATTTGTTGCTGAGAAATGCTGACGTTCAGAGACCTCCTCTTGAAATCCTATCCAAGCCTAGAAATGCTCCCAGGCTTAGCTTTAATCTACTGCATCCTTGCTTGACTTCTTTGAGAGCCAGTGGATTATCACAGCAGCCAGCAGAACATGGATGCAGGAATGGCCGGCTTCAAGGGCTCTGCCATGCCTGCAGCATTCCCAACAGCAGGAGCTGCTCTGGAGTTGGATACTAACAGGCTGGATTTCAATTTATGTTTTCATGAAGAGTGCTCCTGCATCCAGTGAGAGCTGGTCCAGGGTCCCTCATGTCTCTCAGGTGCTGATGCCTCCTCGTGGCTCCTCTCCCACGCTCCCCAGCCTCAGGCTGGGCGGAGGGAGTGAGCTGCATTTCTGTTGCATCTATAAATGCACATAGCTTAAAACACAATGACACTGGTGAGAAAAGCTGTTTTGATCCAATTTTATGAAGTCAACAAGGTCAGCTGGTGAGGTGCATTAAATTAAACTTCGCATGTCTGGTAATACAACCCCCAACCCCCAAAGTTCACACAAGCAGAGTCCTCGTGGCGGTTCTGCCTCTGCGCCCATTAGCTGGGGCCCAACATTTAAAAGTTACAATATTCACTACTTGGTTTTGCTGACCATGGGCTTGTAAAATTGCAAGTGATTGGCCTTCTTTTTACAGCAGAGATCAGGAGAAACTGTGATATTAAGAACATCAGAAAGACTGAAAATGCCAGTGGAAAGTATTGTGAATTGAGTGTACTTAGTACTTCACACCATCAAAAGGTGAAAGGAAGAAATGGGTCGAGTGGGCACGAGGGATCTTGCCAGTGCAGGGTGCAGGCAGCCCAGCGATAAGCATGAAAGGTCAGAGCGCAACCTCATCAGCAGGGCAGGATCCCCAGGCCTTTTATCTCGGGCACATTTAATGCTCTGTCCTTGCAGGGTGGCTGTGAAAGGGCAGGGGAGGGAGTTTGTGATCTGTTGCCTCTGCAGACCTGTACATAACTGCTGGACTGAACTGCCGCATTGGAAAGGGGACCTCTTTAAATGATTTAATTATCAGTACTTGAACGTAAATGAAATAAAATCAGTCTTTCATTTGCTGTCGCTGGATGTCAACCTAATAGTTTAATGTCAGAGCGTAAAGGAAAGTGCTACTGAGTTCATATACTGCCGCCTTTCCCAGGATCACCTGTTATGCTAAGAGTACGTGAAATGTTTAGTAATAATACCTTAGGCCCAATGTTTTGAAAGGAAAATGAGAGGAAAGTGAAAAAAAATGAATTGCTGCTCTCGGATGTAGCATTACTGCATTTTACACTGGGAAGAGTATGTAATTAAATACCCTTTTCGGAAAGGGTTTGCCTGTTGTTACATAAGTAAATGATGCTACTAACGACTACTTTCAAAAGCACAGAAGTGACAAAGATCTTGACAGGAAGGGCGGGTTGTTTGTATTGTTTTGGCTTCATTCTCACCCCAGGAACTTCCTTCTGGTCATTTTTCCTTCTCAACTTCTAAAGGGAAATAGTGGTAACGTAGCAGAAGCCTCTTGCTGTTGCTGAAGATCTTCAGCTAAACCCACAAATTTCTTTGTACTGAGAGGTTTCTATTGGGCAGTGCCATTTGTTTTGTGAACTTTATTATGGCACAAACGAGAAAGAAATGTGTATCCACGGAATGACTTTTAAACGTGTAGGTACATGACACTGTTCTGGAAGGCAAGGTGAGGAAGCTGGTGAGCAAAGAGCAGTCGAGGAACCACTCAACTCAAATAGCAGGGTGAGAGCCTGAGAATCTGATCTGGAGTGAGTCAAAAAGCCCAGTCCGTGCTGGAGGCTGTGGTGGAGATCCCTTAGAGCTGAGGAATTGCAGCCTCGAAGCTCTGGGAACCCTCATTTTGGGTTGAGCTGAGTGGCTGGGAGCAGCGGCTCTGCAGAGGGCCGGCAGCGGGGCCAGCCGCGTGGCGCCGCGCACGGGCGGCTGCGGCTGCGCTCAGTGCCGCAGGGGCCTCTGCTGCGGCCCAGGCAGGCCGGGCCTGGTGCGTCACCGAGGGCAGGGTTTGTGAAACGCAGCAGCACAGAGATGGCTGCCAGGTAGAAGGAAAGCTTTCTACTTTTTCTGCTTCAGGTTTAGCCTTGTTTAATGAAGGGAAGACATTATAAGTTCCATTTGTTGTGTGCAAGGATTTTATGCACGCAGCCTCTGTGAAGCCGGCAGGGACGATGGCCTCGTTTGCTCTGCACTTAGAGCACTATTTCTTTCCTTCGTGAGCTTTCAGCCCCAGTTTGGTTGCAGCATTTCTGCTCTTTCAGAAGAGTAACCTCAGTCTCTGTCATTTTGCCTTGCAGTGCCTGAAGAGCAGCTGCACAACATCGATGAGTATGATCTCAACGTCGTCCGCCTCTGCTTCCAGGCTTTCCTCCCCGATGAACACGGCAACTACACCTTAGCTCTTCCTCCTTTGATTTCCAACCCCATCTACGACAACAGTAAGTACCAGTTAAACACGTTTTGTTTTTTCCCTCTTTTGCTTGAGATGTAGAGTGCCAGGTTGGTTTCTGAGCTTTCTGTCAGCCCTCTGGGCTACGTTTGTGGCTTGGGACTGCATGCCAGGTGCGTGACTGCCACGTGGCAACGCAGTTCACACCGTGGACTCACGGTGATTCAAGAGTGAAGTTTCAGCTGTACCTGCTCATTTGTTGCTTTCTTAGGCCTTGTTTCATATCCCAGTAATGACTGCAAGGAAGGGCTGGCCTCATTAAAGCAGGAGTGAGGTGGATGGCTCCCATAAGGCCTATCTGTTTTCCAAGGATGCCATGTCAGAGCTGTTGGTATCGGTGAGGAGTCTTCCCTTCTACCTGGGAGCACCTCGAGACAGGGCTCTTGGATGGTGTTTAACCCATTGGCCCCTTGGGAAACTGGCTTAAGGCTTCTGTGTATCCCTGTTGTATCCCGTTCCGTCTGTACTTTCAGTGCGTGGGTAGCTAACAAGGGAGGGTGTATCCAAGGAGGCTCTGGGAGGGTGCCCAGAGATGTGAAATAGCCCTTCTTTAGCACCTTTTTGCTTATTCCAAGAAGAAAGGACTGCAATGTGGTTTTGGCAGATCACTTCAGATGAGGATTTTAACCCTCAACATGTACAATAGTTTTGAGTGGGACTTCTGCCCTGGAAGAGTATGTTGTCCATATTAATGTATATTTCAAATATTTGTTGCCCAGCAATTTTGCTTTATAAGCTATTTTGCTATTCTTGGGGGACTAGTCTGTAGTCTTGCCTGTCTTCACAGAGTAGCTTTTATTCACTGGGAAGTTTTCATGGTAACTTTTATTTCAGCAGTGTGAAGGTATTTCCATGCTAAATATTTAAGGACATTTAAATTTTAGCAGAAACTGAGTGAGATCTGCATTTTATACAGCTGATGTCCAGAACTGTGTTGATGTTTACACCACCACTATGAACATGTTTAATGTGAATTCAGCTGGTTTTGATGTCTTTGCAGCCTGCCATAGCATTGCCTGCAATTGAAACTGTGCACGTGGTGCTACTTAGCACGCTTGCAGCAGGGTAGTTACGGCTGAGATGAAATGGGATGTGGAGCATCTGCAGCCACGTTTGAGGTGCCATTTAGAAATGTGCCAAATCATGATTACGAGCCCGCGCTCATCGACGTCAGTCTGGGCTACGCGGCCGAAGTGACAGAGCTCGTGGGGTGAGGGTAGCCTGGGGTTTTTATCGCTGGTGAACGTGGGCGACTTCTGCTATTCTGTTGGTATCTAAAAGCCTCTGGGTAACTTAGCAGCAGTGTAAATAAAACAGAGCGTAACTGCAACCCCACATTATAAAAATTAGGCTGCTGTTGTCTGGAACAGCACTTTCAGATCTGAATTTCTTTAAAAAATTGTTTACCTTTTTAAAATCTCTCTCATACAGAAATGGTCAGGCTATAATTTTAGATAAGAGAAAAATTGTATGGCACGTGATACATGAAGTTTCTCCTGCCAACGAGGCGGGGAAACCTCAGTTTTTACCTCGATGCTCTGGTGAATCTAGTATTCAGAGCTCCTTTTGCACATTTTAGTTCTTGTATTTGCATTGCTTTCTAATACTTTTTTAGTCTCCATCTAATTTGGATAGCAGAGATGCATAAGTACATTATGGAATTTAAGAATAATGTGAACATAATATGGAAGCAGTCACACTAGCAGAGACTGAGCAGGTGGAAAAATTCAGTGTTTCAGGCAGCTTCTGTTCTCAGCTGCTTGTAGTGTTAACTGGCTTTGATCAGAAATTTCCCAGCCCGGGAAGCGCCACAAGCTGAAAACTCTTGGGAAGCGCCACATGAGGCAGCTTGGCATTTCTGAGAAACGCGGTTAAGCAGAAGGACCTTCTGCCCGTGGTCCAAGTGACGTGGGGTCTGCTGAGCAGCCCAACCATGCAGGCTCCTCGTGTGGGAGTTGATTTCAACTTCCTTGTGAGGGGGTCGATTTCTGCTGCCTTTGGGGCGACTTGCGCCGTTTCTACAGCCTCAGGGAAACGCTGAGGGGAATTAGGGGTTCAGGGTAAGACCTGGAGAGAGGGCTCTGTGCAGGGCCCGCGAGGAAAGCAAGGTGGGATACAGAAGCCCTGGGGTGCAGAAGGAGAGAGCAAAATGCAGAAACAGGGAGCAAGGAGTAGGAATGGGCAGGAGGGGGAGAGGTGGGAAGCAGTACGGCCGCTGGTGCTGGCATCTTTTTTCCTCCCTTTTTCTTCCCTTCTGAACCCCTTAAGAAAATGTCAGCAAGCTCAGGATGCCATCCCCAAAACCTATGAAAAGGACCCTGGCTGCCATTTGGGCATGCAGAAGTGAAACAGAGGTAAAATTAAGCTTTTCCTTGCGATTCTTAATTTATTCTTCCTGTGAAAAGCACACAGTGACACTGCCAGGCGCTGACGGTGTCAATCATATGATCCTGTACTGTTTCTAGGCTTGGGGCTTTTTTTGCCCCCACCCTTCAAAGTTTCTGATTCATTTGGCAAGTGAAGTCACGCAGTGGCTGAGGCAGGCGAAGGAGCTGTGAGCTCTGTTGCGAGCAGGGTCTGCGCTGCAGCCTCCCTCCAAGGCGGCTGTGAGTCCACCCAAAGCAGGGCCCCAAACTACGTGGATGTCTGGGGGTTGCTGCCTCGCGCTTCACTCCCTACGTTTCAGTTCCATGCGTGGGACAGGGAGCAGGCGGTGGGAGCAGGGTGGGATTCCTGGGTCATAGCCCAGTCCGCCCAGGCTTTCCAACACATCTGGACTTGTGAGTAACGTAGCTAGAGGAAGGTGGGCAAGCACAGGACAGTTGTTCGGAATGGAGGGCTGGAAGAGGATGCAGTAAATGGGACAAATGCGTAGTCGCACCCAGCAGCAGAAAGGAGCATCAGTTACCTTCTATTTAGAGTGAAGACAGTGTTTTATGGAAAAAAAAAAAATGGTGCGTTCATATACATAAAATGTCAACATAAGGTAAAGGAACGGGGTGAAATCAGCGTTGGAGCAGGAGTCTTTTCATTCTGGCAGTCCCTAGGTTGTGACTTCATTTAAATGAGGGCTAACAGAGCCCCCAAAGCTCTTAGCAGACTGTTCCTGCAGGTATTTCCACTTTGAAAGACATGTTTAGTATTTATGAAAGACTGTGACCTGCAGTAGCTGCCTGGCAGTGTTTATTCTATAGGAAGGCTGCTGCCTGCGCGTCCCCAGCGCTGGGTCCCAGGCTCTCACCGTTGGTGCCCTGATTGCCCCAGCCTGCTTAGGTAACGGAGGAGAGGTTTGATGGCCACATAGGTCTGTGAATAAAACCTCAATCAGATATGTGGAGAGGGGAATTCTTGACTTGCTGGCCCCAGCTCTTCCAAAGAAGAAGTGGCTGTAACAGGTGATCAGGCACTCAGAGACTTTTCAGTTTTGCAGCTTGAAGCCAGCGGGTGCTAAGCACAACATCATCTGAAGTGTTTTGGGAGGACTGCTCTGGAAAATCTCAGGAGTGAGCGGCACAGACCAGCTGCACTCGCACCTTGTGTTGTAAGACGAGCAGACGAGAGCTGTAAAACAGCCCTGCTAGTTGCTGATTCCAGATTTTCATGGAAAATGAAACCGTGCCTCAATATTTCCCATGTATTGGAACACCATAAACACCAGACAGGTGGAGACCCCTCTGTGAGCCGCGCATGCTCATATGCAGTGTCATGGGTCGTTTTACAAAACTTGACCACTTGAAATGAAATGGGACATTTTTTTTTTAGTGTGGCTTTCAGGGCCAGACCTTTGTGTGTTACATTTCTCCAACTGTTACATTCCTGTCATCTCCCTTAATTTCCTGCACTCCTCTTCAACAGCAACAAACTTACAGAAGTTCTCAACCATCAATTTTGTCTGTTTCCAGGAGCCCCCAACACAGCAGAATTGAGGATTTGTCGTGTGAATAAGAACTGTGGAAGTGTGAAAGGAGGAGATGAGATATTTCTCCTGTGTGACAAGGTTCAAAAAGGTGATCATCTTAACTCGCTCTTTTGCTTTGTTCCCAATGCTGACGCTGACACTTCCTCGCTTGGCAGCTTGAACCCTTTACCACACTCTGACCGAAGTGCTCTGGTTTAGCAAGGCAGAAGAGCTCTCAGATTCAAGAATTCCCAGCACCTCTTAAAGATACTAAAGACACTGTGCAGTTTTAGAGTTTACTCTGTTCCTTTCCTTGTTTCTCTTCCCACCTTCTCTGCTGCAAGTTTTTAGTTTGCTTCTTTAGCTTAACAAGCATCTTTTTTTTTTTTTTTTTTTTTTTTTTTCTAATGGATTAGATGATATAGAAGTCAGATTTGTCTTGGACAACTGGGAGGCGAAAGGTTCCTTCTCGCAGGCTGACGTTCACCGCCAGGTTGCCATTGTGTTCAGGACGCCGCCCTTCCTCAGAGACATCTCTGAGCCCGTCACTGTGAAGATGCAGCTGCGGAGACCTTCCGACCAGGAAGTCAGCGAGCCCATGGATTTCAGATACCTTCCAGATGAAAAGGGTACCATCCCAGTTACTTGGATTTCTTAAAGCTCATTTTCCCTGCAGAGCTCTTGCTGATAATAGATTTGAATTTAATCATAGGTTAAAAATTGTGCAACACTCTTTCTACAGAGTAGGGCTTGAATTTTATTTTTAATTATCAGTCATTCTAGCCTCTCGTTCCATAAAAGTATTAAGAGTAATAATTAACATTTTCTTGGTTTGTTATAGTCGTATGTGTGAAAAAATTTTTAAAATATATTTTATTACAATTAGGGGTAATATGCATATATGCTACAATATACGATTAAGTATAACTTTTAACTTATAACTTTTTTCCTTCACAAATTATAGCGAAGAAAATCTTTGTTAACCCAGGTTTTCCTTGCACTCTTTCTCTGCAGATCCGTATGGTAACAAAGCAAAAAGGCAAAGATCAACCTTGGCTTGGCAGAAACTCATACAGGATTGTGGTAAGGAAAATATTTGGCTTTTTCTTGTTTCAGTGCACAGTGCACAAATAGATGGAATTCTTTTAAAAACACAAATTTGGAGTAGATTCATGATTCCTTCCACTACAGGATCAAATGCATCAGAGAGGCCCAAAGTAGCTCCATTCTCACCCGTTGCTTCTGAAGGGAAGCTGATTAAGAAAGGTAGGTTTTTGCTTACATGTGCCAGCCTGCCAGTGTCTACTTGGTATGGGGACAAGTGGTTTTCCCTCCTCCTTGCTTGAAGTTCTAAAATTCTTTCTAGGTTCTCTTGCCATAAGATCCTGGTACTTTTGACCGTGCCAACTAAAGCCACCGGTTGTTTTATACTTCATACTTTAGGCTGCCCTCTTCAATATTTGCCACGCAGAGGGATGAGGTAGAGGATAACTGTGTTGCTGCTGTCCAGAACTCTTAGGTCGTACTGTGGAGAGCACTTAAGCAAGTACTTAAGTGCAAACACGCATACAGTCTTGTTAGGATAGCACCACTATAGCTTTGCTGGGTCAAAAAAATGCTAGAAACCTTGAGCTTTGTCAGTCTCTGCAGCCTTAGCTGTGCTGTCTGTCTTTCGTAAACTTGAAAATACGCACAGTAGCATAAAAACGTGGTAACATCTTTCCTTTTTGTAGAACCAAGCCTGTTTTCCTCCTCCCTGCTGATGCCAGGGCCCCCAGCTGTGGCCAACACCAGTCAGCTTTACTCCGCCTGCAATCAGATGCCGCCTCAGCCGATGTCCGTGGTGCCGGGGAAGCAGGACGGGCTCTCCTTGTGCTGGCCCCCGCAGAACACGGCCCCGGCCATGGGCAGCCTGGTTGGCGCCCATCCACAGGGCAGCTTTGCAGAAGAGGTGCTGCAGAGCAGCGCACAGGGCAGCAGCTCCCTCCAGACCTTCGAAACCTCCCTGAACTGGCCTGATGAGAAGGACGCGAGGTTCTACAGGGGCTTTGGTAGCACCAATGGCCTGGGCACCGGGCTGGTGCCACCTGCAGACATGCAGAGCGTGCCCAGCAGCAGCCTCGCGCAGCAGGCGCACCCCGCCAGCGTGAGCACCACGAGCATCGTCAGCATGGAGACCGAGGACATAAACTTCGCCAGTTTAAGCTTCGAGAAGTTTAGCCCAGTGCTGCCTGCGAGCAACGCCAGGCAGCAGCTCCACCAGGTGCCCCCGGCATGCACGCCTGCAGCAGCCTCTGGCAGCACAGCTTTTAATTCACAGTCTAATTTAGCCGATCCCACAGCTTACAGTTTTACAGACCAAGAGCTTCTGAGCGAATCAAGCCTGTCTGCCAACCCACTCCAGAATCACCAGAATAGCATTGCAGACACCCAGTTCTATGACGCAGATGGCGACGAGCTCTACGCGTCTTTCCAATTTGAAAGCATCTTACCAAGCTATAACCCTTGAGCCAGCACTGTCAAGCTTCACGTGGGTAGCTAGAGCTTTTCACATGGCTAGCTGGGGGAAGAGGAGGATCTTATCCTTACGGATTGCGTCTCTCTCTCTCTCTCTCTCAGCATGTTACTATGCAGGTTTCATGATATAACTTACGGTTATATATTATAGCCCGAAGACTGGGGCCCATTAAGAAGAGAGGTGGGACTAGGGTTTAGAGTTCTTTACCTTAGAAGTACCTCATACACATTTTTACACTGTGGGAAAAAAATGGAATTTTTAACACTTACTTAAAGCTTCCTTACTTTTGGGGAGCTCAGTTGTAAAAGCTGGTATCTTTGGAAGGGTCAAGTTTCAAATAATTCACAGAGTTAAAATTGTTTGGAAAGAAACCCTTTTTGCTATGGAAATAAATTCTGATACAACAGAAATTAGGAAAAAGATACACATGGGCATTCTTGCTCAGACTTGCCTAATAACTGAAAATTTTAGGTTTCTTACCCTCTTTTATATGGATATCTTCTTCTACTAAAATGAAATTATGCATGGATTTTTCTTTTCCCACATCTTCATCGCATTCCATTTGCTTTAAAGGCAAATTTGCTCTCAAAAATTTTTAATGACTATGTCATTGTTCGATGTATTTTAAAAGACCGGAAGGTTTGTTTGAATTTTTAAGTAGTCCATCTCTGTTGTAAATGAATCACTGCACAAAGAATGAACAGAAAATAAGGACTTTTCAGCACTTCATCCAAAGTGCACTATTTTAAATGACAAAACCATGTTGCTTTAGGAATGGAGCATGCTGTTATTTCTCCTGTTTTTTTTTTTTTTTTTCCCCTGTGTGGCTGTTCTATGTATTTGATTTTGAATAGCAGAAATATATTGGGCCAAGGCATCTACCTTTTCTTTCCTCAGGTATCCTGGCAGTTTCCTGCTATGCAAGTAACTGCTTAACCGAGGTTCAGAGCCTGCTCCCCCTCTTCCCAGCCCCTCACAATTACGTTTGTGGCGCCCGTGAGGCGCAGCCTCCGTGCGGGCTGCTCCCCATTCAACACATGACCATGGAAGGCCCTTTCAGGCAGTCCTAGCGACCCTTCTGCCCACTGGACCTGAGATCAGAACCGCTTCCCTTTCGCTTCCCAACCTTTGGTCTTGGCCTCAGACATGAGATGCGTAATGACACCTCATGAGATGTTACTGGCTAGGTAAGACACTTTACTCTGCATATAGGGCTTTGCTGTTTTAATATTATTGTAAAAACTATTTTTAAGAAGCAACACATCGCCAAAGCCGTGAGCACAGCTGTCTCCTATGGCAGATACGGCTCAAGAAACTAACTGGTTACTGCTTGGCAACATAAAACTGTACAGTGAGAGAAGCAATAGCCATTTCCCTTACAGGTGTGCCTATATAAACAAACAAAAACCCCTGCAGCCCCCAGTCAAGAGAGGCTGCCAAGACGTAAAGTGGTTTACAGGGCAGAAGGAGCCCCAAGAAATGCTCGTGGCGAGCAGGGGAGCAGTGACTCCTTGCTGCAGTCATTCACCTCACAGGCGGAGTACAAACAGAATGAGCATGGAAAACTGTTCCCCACAACTCCAGATACACAGTGGAATGAACTGACTTCACACTTTCAAGTAGTTTTCCCTCATGTCTTCAAAACACCTGCTTTTCCAGGAGCTCTTCATCTGTCTCGAGCAACACCAAAACCAAAGAATTACAAAGAACAGCAGAAAGCTTAAAATGTGTTGTTTATTTTTTTTTTTGAAGTTCTCAATTTTATTAAATGTAAACATTTTTCTCATTTTATATAGGCTCTATAGTATAATTTGTTTTTGTTGTATAATTAAATATTTTCCATGTTCTGTTTTCCTTTGTAAACAAGCTGGTTTGGTAATTAAAAAACTGATCATCATTAACTACTCAGCTTCTGCAACCTCCTCAAGTTTAAAATGATATCCCCTGCTTTAGAAAAGCCACAGAAATCAGAGAAGCTGGTTTGGGTTTGTTTATCCTGGGCCTTTCTAGGGTATTTTATTCTGCACACAATTCCTGGTGATCACTACACAACCTAGGACACCGGGTACAGAGAAGTTCAGCTTCACCTATCATTTTTTTTCCCAGTTAAGTCCAGGGAGCACAAAATGCAGCTGCATTCAAGCATCTTCCTTGGCAAACTGCTTTCTCCTAAATCTTCAAGTTCAGCTAAAAAAAAATCTACGGGGATGGTTTTAAGTGACCAATTTGTTTGGAGAGAGATTTGAGTGCTTGCAGCATGAAGAATAATACTAAAAACCACTACTCAGACCTTATTTTCAATATTTTCCACATCATGTGCAAGAAAATGTTTACCTCTTTCACACATTCTCCTCAAGAGCGAGATTAAATCTTGCTCGTTAGCCTCACAAAGCATCCTATTTAATTTACTGTGTATTCAAAAGTAGGTATTTTACTTGAAAAACAAGATGAGGGCCAAGGTACAACATTAGTAGCACTTGTTGCCATTATAGATTATGAAAGTTCCAAGTATTTATCTTCCTTTATTAAAACTGCAGACTTTAAACAAAGTTGACAACAGATTACATCTCTAATTTTCATATTTTCCCCTGATTACTGAACAATAAGTGAACATCTAAACAGCTGTACAGACAGGCATTTTCATCACCAGCTTTTTTCCCCCCCTTCCTCATTTGGATGCCTCAAATTTAATCACAGAAAATATGTGATTTAGCCATTTTTGATGGAGCTCTCTACACTGCATGACGATGAGATGAGACGCTTACACTAATCGTTACAGCCTCAGTTACCTGCATGCTGAGTCTTAGCTGATCTTCACTGTCATCATGGTCCCATCCACTACATAAGGACAGAGCTCAAGGTAAGAGCGCCCGTGTCCTCGCACTACGACAGCAGTAAGTAGCCCTTGTTGCTTCTGTGGTTTGGCTCTGTTTCACTTTGGGGACAATCCTTCTAATGTTTGTCAATTTAAAAATCATATTCTAGCTACCTCTGAGTTTCTTTCCAGAAAGCCCATAGTTATGAGACTGATTTTTTTGTTTGTTTTAGTTTAAGTTTTCTATCTGATCACTTCCTTTCTAGGTTGTAGCTACTTACACAGATTATTATCTGACAGAGCTGCTGCTGGAATCTCTTGCTCATAACAGTTTTAAGATTAAAAACAATAAATGTTGCTGTCTGTTCCTGTTCCTCTTATTTGTGTATTAGAAAAAGAGGAGCTTCTGAACTACAGCTATGCTTATGTCACAACAGGCTTGCCGCAGGCTTATGTCAAAAGCAGACTTGTGACATTGTCAAACAAGCAATGACAGAAATTTTGAGGCCCGTCATAGGCAATGTGGGTAAATTTTAGACTATTTTTTTCCAGAACAGTTTTTAGGCACTCCTTTAAAAATCTCTGTATTTGTGTCTTGAGCCTTCAGCTAACATTGTGCAGCTCTTCTATTAAGAATCCCCGGCACCAGTGAATTGGAGGTAAAGCATTTCAGTGAGCCAGTGGTCTCAATGATGAAAGCCCCAAATGTTGGCTTGTCTCAGGAAGTATTACATTTATTATTTCGGAATTGTTCATTAACCCTTAAATTCCAAACCTTGATTTGTTGTGGACTCTCTTCTGTGTTTCAGGTGAGCAGCACTATCTTCTGAATGCATTTGCGAATTAACAACGGATTGCATTTTGTTACATTATATTTATTCCTGTTTTTATCAAATACAAAATATAGTTTTAATTCCTTTTTGGGCTTTGCAACAGGATACAGGTATAAAAGTTGCTTGGCCTGAAGACCTGGAGAACTTGGGGCCTGGTCAATAGCAGGCCTGAGGCCAATGCTGCAGCCCAGCCCCTGATAGGTTAATGAGCCAGATTCCTCCACCACTGGGTGCCAGCTGTATGGGTAAGAGGATGGTCCCCTCTCCCCTCATCAGCTAATATTTTGGGCACATGGCTCAGTCCTTTCCCTCCTTTGAGCTGGGGCTTTTGGACTCTCCCTTGGAGACTGCCCTGCTCCATACAAGACATTTAAAATATTTACACCACATACACAGCAAAGCCTTTATCTCTCAATACCAATATTTTACATTACACTTCTTTATTATTTACTTGCACTTTTGGTTTCTCTGTATCCCTATTCTCTTGATTTCCATCATGTACCACTGCCAGGAATACCCAATCTTTTTATATATGGTGACTCAACAGTGGGGAAATCCTGTGCATGAAGAGGACTGCAACCAAGCCAGACAGCCAATAGACTATAGGCCCAAAGTACCTCAACTGCAGTTCCTAGGAAGCATCACTAATATTTTAAACTGAGAATAAAAACCTATGTTTCCAGTGCAAACTTTTCATGAGAAAACTGTTTTTCCCTCTGACAGTTACTTTGGGAGACAAATCTGTGCATCTCTGAAAAAGCCAGGGACCAAAAAGAAGTCAGTAGACAGCACTGTGTCACCTCACAGCAACAACTATTCCCCTGCTCCCAGAGCCTGCCTGACCTCAAGGAGCCCAGCCTCTGACTGACACGCACAAGTGGTGCTCAGCAAGTGCTAGCACTGGCCTTCACACAACCCGGTTCCACTTTTACCCTGACGAGAAAGCTACCCATATAAAAACATCTGATATAAAAATAATAATAAAAAGCTCTGAGGGAAGGTTACTTTCAGTTTGAATGTCCTGTAGAAAGCCTGTTTGATGTGTCTCGGTACCTTGTTTGCATTTTACGCCACTTGTGTTTCTCTCAAATAATTACTTTTAAAAGACTTACTACCAGTACACTAGCTTACCAATTCTTCTAAGAAAGACAGAAACTAAAATAAGGCTAGAGCTTAAACAAATCAACACTACCTCTTCCAGAGTGCTGAAAGTCAATTCAAACCAACGTTACTTTTTGGCAGATCAACATGATCCAAATGTTCAGCACAAAGACTCTGCAATGAGCAACCAAGCTGCAAAACTGCACAATGTTCAGTCAGTAACCAGCTGCTGACATGGGAGCTGCTCTTCCTCGTCCCAGCTTGACAAACTAGTTATCCAGGGCTGGAGGCCAGTCAACATCAACAGACTAGAAGAAAAGAGGGGAAAGGGAAGGCAAAATCAGCAGATTTGGCATTTTGGCAACAGTGGGCTTTTGCTAGAACTCCATGCCTGTCCAGCTACAGATTAACAGTGGAGATCACAGTCAATGATGAGAGATACACCACAAGACAAGGAGACACTGTCTGAAAGAGCCACCTTGTTCCAGGGGCTCCGTATGTCCCTGCAGAGAGCTCCCTGGACACTGGATATTCTTCCTGAAGCAGAACCAGAATTGCTGGTACTACTGCTCCCAGAGACCACTCATGCAGGGCTGCATTTGCAAAGTGTCCAGAACAGCTATTCAGAAATGTGAAGTGTTGGCATCCTCTGCCAGCAAATCCTGCACATGTGCTGCAATGATGTGAGAACAACTGACCGATGAAGCAGAAATATCCAGGCAGTGTGTGCAAGACTTGAGCAGAAAGCCATCACCTGTCCCCAGATCTATCTCCTGAGCAAGCACAATTCTCTGAAAAGACTAGGCTGACAAGCGTTATGCAAAGGCAAGGCAGTCATCCTGACTGCGGGCCAAAATGTACAGAATGTGCTCAACATTTTATGAGAAGCAAAGGCAGTCATTGCTAGAACTGGGATTACGTCTTCCGTCCCTGGCCTCACTGCTGCCTCATCTCCAGCGCTCCAGAGGGGGAGCTTGTTGTGCTCCCCCTCTTCCAAATCAGCCACCCTATACGGAAGGGAAGCAGCACTATTTGTCAAAACAGGGATCACTATATGGCACACTAAACACTTTGTCTTCAAGACCGCCTAAATTAATCATAGCTACTCCTCACTTAATCTACAACTTCATGAAAGAGCTAAGACCAAGTTAAAATGTATTGTTAGTAAGATTGCTAACTATTTTCAAGTCTTCTAGATATCCTTCACAGTTATGCCCAGTAATTGGAAAGACACCTATCCATGTGAGGCCAATGCTTGTCATCTGCAGCGCAATCAGCTGCTCAAATCTTCAGATTCCCTCCACAACTGTAAGCCTACCTGTCTCAGCAGATGTTCTCATGTATTTCTGTAAAACTGCCTCTGTGTTACAAGTATGCTGACACTGTCTGCTTCACACGGATAATCGTGTTTTAAATAAACCTTGCCCAACCATTAGGTCAAGTAGTAAACCCAGAAGGTTAAGTAATAAACCCAAATTGCTACGTATATTCTTTTAAACTATGAATTTTGTAGCTACAAGTTAGCATTCCCTTCCAGGAAGAAAACAGATATATTTTCTTGCTGTGTTTGAACTGATGAAAAGATGAAGTCAAAAGACTCCTGTTTTTCACCCAACTCCTTTTTAAAATTCCAAGAGAAAAAAATGATGTATGTATATATGTATCTAATATGTGAGCATGGTCCAAACCATTCTCTCTGCACTAAAATTAACTTTTGTACCAACTGTGGATAATTGGGACAGTTGATTTGCATAGAGCAATTCTACTGAAAGCATCTCACAAATCCAACTACATCACTGATTTCCAAGGAACATAAATAAGAAGCAACTTACTTCTACATCCAACTCCAGAATGTCAGCAGTTCGGTTCAGTAACGAGCCAATATTTGGCTTTGTTCTCCCAAAATCTCCATGCACAAATTCTTTAATGTAGCTAGAAATAGTGGTTAAGCAAAGGTGCTTTATACTGCAAAGCGCTCTGAAGGGGAAGGGGGAAGTGGCAGGAGGCAATGGCTAAAAAAGCGTTTATAAGACGTTCTTAACTTCTGACTCTAATGCCAAGAACTGCATTGCCAGCCTGTGTACTCTGTCCACCCCCACAGGGATGGTGATTTTATGACAAAATTTAACTTGTGGCAACAATCTACACAGCATGCATTGTAGTATGCTGAGTAACGTTGAAAAGTTTGCTTTTTAAGACAAAAATGTTTTAAATTAAAACAAAAAGAGTTTAAATGTATCCTTAGCTAGTATATTTTTGTAATTATCATATATTTTAAAACTATCACACTGCTTATCAGAAAGTAACTGGTAAGATTTTTGAATGAAAGCCCGAATATGAACTTTTGAAAATAAATGCAAACATTATACAGAAAATTATGAACTGCTGAAGAGCAGGTATTTAGAAACACTGGAGTGACACAAACAGAAAATTTCCAATTGCCTGAATTACTCTAGTCCCCAAATTTTGTACATATATTGGGCAACGGGGTCTAAGGATACGTTCCTGCTTGAGTTTTCAGACGCAGGCGAAAATGATGCTCATCTATGTACTCAGATTCCATAGTGTGAATGATCCGCTGCCTGACAGCCAGAGGCCTTCTGTGAAGCACCCGCAGTGGTGTTTTCTGGTCAAGTTTTAATTCCTGTTAGGACAGGCAAGAAAACAAATGAAGACAGAAATGTGCAACATAGCACATAGACTAGGAAAAAAGATCCAGACACACTGTTAATCAGTTATATCTTTTTAATAGTGTATTATGATGGCTCAAATCTTCCCTAGGAAGTTTTTTTTTCATGTTTATCGAAGAAGAAAAAAGACAACTATCTCAAAGGGTAAGAGAGAAGGCCTCATATGAACACAAGCTAATAGAATCACAAATGCAGAGGAATAACCTTGAAATCTCCATAGTCTTTTGTTGGAATAACTCCAGGATTTAAAAGCTCAGTGAGAGCCTCAGGGCAATCAAAAAAGAAAAAGAAAAAAAAAGAAAAAAAACACTCACCCACAAAATGCTTTGTCTAAACTACAGCCAACCCTCTAGAAAAAAACAGACGTGTGAGAAAAGAACTGAAATGAGGTAAGATTTTATGATTAAAAAAGGTGATTCTCTACCCCCCTCCTTATTTCAAATAAGATGCATTAGTCTGAAAGACATCCCTTAAGTCAAGGGGGTGGCCATGCTTAAAAAAAAAAAAAAAAAAAAANATTTCAAATAAGATGCATTAGTCTGAAAGACATCCCTTAAGACAAGGGGGTGGGCATGCTTAAAAAAAAAAAAAGCTTCATATCGGTTGTTTTCCTGAATTCTAATGGTTCAAGTCCTTTGCTTTCNTCTGTTGTTTTCCTGAATTCTAATGGTTCAAGTCCTTTGCTTTCTTACTTGAGAATTATTTTATGGCCACGACCCACGGTGCAACACAATGAAATCTGTCTGTCTCCACTGTCAGTGGAGTCTCTCTCTGGCCAACATTTGGAGAAGTTCTCACTAACAAAATATTCTTCCTACACAAAGCATTTGGGGAAGCCTCTTCTTTCTAGCATTTTCCCAAGCTCCTAATTGCTGCTGTGGACGAGTGGCTTTAGAGCTAGCAGAAAAACAGACTATCTTCACTCCTTTCACTTAATCAAAACACAATATCTAAGCCATTGGAAGGGGTGTGGATGTCAGACTCCCCTCTTGCCCATGTAGTGCTTTTTACCTATTTGCAATAACATCTACTTTCCAGAAGACAATAATTTGTTCTCTTGGCTAACAGATAGTTATTTTGGTAACATGGCAATGGTGAAGTAAGAAAAATTGAGAAAAGGAAGAGAGATATGAAAGTCTCGAGGGTAAAAAGAATCCAATTAAAATATTAAGAAGAAACAGATATTTTAGTACATGTATGTTAATTCTCTTCTAAAGATACCAGGACAGGTGCTCTAGAAAACTAGCTTCACATACCTTGAGATCATCTAGAAATGCAATATCTTCTTTCTGTATTGCTTTGTCTATCCATACTAAGGCACTATAGGTCTTTGTCTTTTCCTCTTCACCTTCCTTCATATGTCCAATTGCCTCTCTAAACAAAAGAAATTAATTACTCACATAACATAAGCATAATTATATAATGTTGTGAACAAGAATGACTGCAGAATCCCAAAGCACTGCTTTGAAATCCCTCGCCAAAGATGATAAATACTGACCTGGTGACAAGCTGTAAATCTCGAACCTGTATTTTGTCTGAAGAGTTATTAATTGTCTGTGATATTTAAAAAAGAATCAGTTAGCAAAGCTGCTCACTTAGAGAGGAAGCATGTGCTTTATGAGTTCCATGAGGTGCAAATGATTTACCTGCTGAAGTCCTTTCATTTCCTCAGTAGTAAAATGTATTCTATGAGGATTCACAAGCTCAATTGCAAAGGGCCTTCCTGGCAACGTGCACAGTCATAAAACATAAAAACATGTTGTTCTAAATTAACATTTGCATTTATGCAGTAAGGTTAGAAGGTGTGAAGATTGTTTGCTGTTATGCAAACAGGGATAGGGCTTGCGGGTTTAGGGATGTAGCATCAGATGGAAGGAAAGAAACAAGGGACTTTTTTTTGGCTACTAAACCCCAGTATCAGCAATATGTGCAAATTACAACTTCCCAGAAGACATCTTGTACAAGTCTGTGCTAATTAAAAAATAAAATAAGAAAAAGTTAATTAGCTTATTTTCTGTCACCTACAGCAATGCCCAGGTGCAAGACAATGTTAAATCCCGCTCCCTCAGCTAAACATCTGTTGCAATGGCTGCACTTTCCGTGCTCAGGGCGAGGGATGTTCGCAGTATAAGCAATGCCAAGAGCTGTGCTGCAAATCAGACAGGAACAACTCGTCGTTACTTTTGTCTTTTCTTCCCTCTCCCCATTTGGCCACAGTAGCTTCAGCATATTGGAAAGCAAGTGACCTTTAGAAAGGAGCTATGTTCAAAAACAAAATAAGGCTTCCCTAGACCCCAATGACTGTGAAGCAAAGTAAAAGGACTCAGGAGAAACCAACATAGGAATTGGTGGGACAAACAGTTCAGAAAAAGGAAACAAAATATTCTTAATAATCTACACAATTATGTGCATCTGTGCAGCCAAGGATTCTGAACAAAGGTCTCCTCTTCCCCAGTTCTTTCAATGAAATCATTCAGTCTTTGGGAATAAATACATACATATAACTAAAATGCTTCTGAAAGAAAAGTTTCAGAGCACTCTGTGAAGTGCACTTAAATATTTCACATTCAGCAAGATCTATTGGAGTAGCTTCATCTAACCATTTTGTTTCTCTGTTTAAAAAGAGAATTCCAGCCTTACCATTGCCTAGTGTTCTTACATCTACATCTTCTCTTCCAGAGGAAGAAAAATTAAAACCTGTAACAGATTACAACAAGGAAGGTGACATTCCAATTTACCTTTTTAAAACTCTCCACAGCTTTTAAAAGGTAAAATATTTTCTTTTTTAACTTGTTTGTAAAGCTACTTCCAAGAGTTAACTTTATAAATGTAGCCTGTATCATACTTAAACAAATCAGAGGAAATATACTGTTTACTCCTTCAGGTTCACAAGTTTCTTGAGGAGCATTTCTATTTTTTTGGCCTTAATGAGACCACTATACCACTGAAAATATGTGAAAAAGTAGCAGAATCCTAAAGGATTTCCCCCTTCCAAGTTCTCCCCTCAGGCTTCCCTTCTGCAGCATTGGGGTTGGGAGTCCCAGCTCCCAATTTCTTCTCTTATGTTAGATGCTCCAAGTCATTAACCCTTTGCTGACTCCTCCAGCACGTGTGTGTGTCTCTCCTACCGGGGAGCCCTAGACACAGCGCTACAGGTGCAGCCTCACCAGTGCAGACAGAAAGGGTCTCCTCCCTTGACATGCTGGCAGTGCTTTTCCTATGTGTATCTTTTCTCAACACTTGTGCACATGCACTTCTGCTAGTTACCTGTGGTAAATCAGGCACTGCATTATATCTGGCCTAAAGACATATTTCCTAGCGTTCAGACTAACATATGCAAGAGAAGGGGAGGGTACAATGACAGTAGCTGCTTTTTTTTAAACGGGTATTTAATACAACTTTTCCGTGGACCTTCTAAATCACTAATTCTAGACCTAATAGATGGCAAATTATGGGCAATGATTATTTCATCTGAGCAACTGCTAGATAAGCATTTAGCTGGTAACTTTAGGGACTACAAAAAATAAGTTCATCAAGACAAAAACATGAAGGGGTTGGAGGCTAGGGAGGTACCCACAAAAGAAAAACTTTCTGATTGGAAGACACTGAATGAACACTACTACAAAAAAACATAACACTTGCACCATTAGATCAACTGAGAGGATATTTTAGAAAAATAAAAGTACATAAAAAAGCAGGCATCTTATTATAGATCAGAGTTTACAAAGTTGACAAGTTTGGCTTGGAAGGATAAAAGAGGGATAAAGAATCTAGGTTTTCCAACATGCTCTTATATTAGGTATTCTAGTAACAATGAAAAACACGTCACGTATTGTAAGAGAACTCCTGGACAATTACTGTCTGCTTTGAATTCTGCCATTAGATGCTCTGAAATCAGTTCTTCTACTGAAGATTCCAGCTTCCGCTCCCCATCAATAATCCAGGGGGTTTGTGGTAAATTCCTTGAGTATTTATTGTATCTTCCTGTTAGAAAAACAAGGATGTTACCAGTAATCACTCTAGAACAAGCTTCACAGCACAAAACATGTAGCTATCATATGGGCAGTGTGAAAATAAATTTACAGGGGTAAACTTGCATTACAACAAGAGTACTATGGCAATGACATGAAACGTGTGCTGCTACATCTGCAAGAGTGTTCAGCATCTGGGCTGGCCAGTTTGAGGGTAGACACATGGAGCCTACAGCTGTAGTTATAATTTCCAGTACAGTCACAGAAACAAAACTGTATAAAGCCTGACACAACTGGGAATGAAAAGCCAGAGGTTCAAGGGCCCAGCCTGAATCAACTTTATTCTGAATGCAAATTTGCTTTTCGAATCAAAGCATGGTCTTGAACCAGTCTCCAATACACCAAATTATTGCTATACCTATGCCTGCCCAGCAATGAATGCTGGGTCCCAAATAAAGAAGTTCCCACCTTCCCGTACCAAGTAGTTCAGGTTTCAATACAGGTTCTGCCATATCCTGTACATTTAACAACAACAAAGTCCAAACTAAAATGCTTTGGTGTGTTACTAGGAAAATCACACAAGCAAAATAACAATATACTAAAACAAATTCCCAAAAGCTTGAAATATTGCCACCTCAGATTAACATGTCATCTCCCATGAAATGCAGAAACTGCTGCAATCAGAGAACAAGCCTGACAAGGATGACCAAGCTTTCTTATCTGGAGGTTTTGTAAGAAATAAGAACATGCACAAAGGAACAAACTCATTCATAAAAAGTAATGAGTAACTCCCTGCACTAACAAGTTTCAATCTAAAACCCAGTCTATGTAAAATAAAAAGGCAGTTCAAAGTATTTGTGCATATTACACCTATGCCTCTGTCCTCTCAATTTTTTTGTTTTTTCGGTATCATATTTTCCCATTTCTAACAATGCTTCCGTTTTGCCTTTTGATCTGCAAAAAAATCCTGCACAAACAAATGGGCAATCTGACTAATACTGTTTCACTGAGGCATATAATGAAATTACTATGAATAATCATTCTTAAGTCAGATTCACTGCTAAATTCTCTTTCCATAAAATAGCAAAAGGAAAATATTTTTCTCACCAACTCAATCTAATAATTTTAGCTTTTGAGCTGAGCAACAGCGGGTTAAAAAAAAAGTTTGTTTCACTGTTCGACAGTTTTCCTGAGTTAAAAAAAAAAGAGGTACAGGGAAGGGATCAGTAAACATCCAAGATAAGGTCAAGAGGGCAACTCCAGCTCTCAAAGTGTGCCTACATATTAACATCCTGATCTCATTTAAAGTGCTGCAATAGCGAAATAATTGTATTGTATTAAATAAATTTTTATATTCTGGATTTAATTCCTCAAAAGTTAAAGAAAAAATCCTCACTTTACTGGCAGAAGCAAGAAGAAGAAAACGAAGAAGAAAAAGAAAGGAAGAAAGGAAGAAAGAAAATAACCATCACAAACTATAAAATGTAAATCACAAACTGAACTTCATAGAATCATAGAATCACAGAATGCCTAAGGTTGGAAGGGACCTCTAGAGGTCATCTAGTCCAACCCCCCTGCACACGCAGGGTCACCTAGAGCACGTGGCACAGGACTGCATCCAAGCGGGTCTTGAAGATCTCCAGAGAAGGAGACTCCACAACCTCTCTGGGCAGCCTGTGCCAGTGCTCTGTCACCCTCACTCTCAGGAAATTTTTCCTTAAGTTCCTGTGGAACTTTTGATGCTTCAGTTTATGGCCAATTCCTCTAGCTCTGTCGGTGACCACCAGTGAAAAGAGGTCAGGACCATCCTCCTCACTGCCTCCCTTGAGGCACTTATAGACACTGACCAGGTCCCCTCTCAGCCTTCTCTTCTCCAGGCTGAACAGGCCCAGCTCCCTCAGCCTCTCCTCACAGGGCAGATGTTCCAGGCCCCTGATCATCCTCGTGGCCCTGTGCTGGACTCTCTCCAGCAGCTCCACATCCCTCTGGTACTGGGGGGCCAAGACCTGGACACAGTGCTCCAGATGTGGCCTCCCCAGGGCTGAGTAGAGGGGTAAGATCACCTCCCTCGACCTGCTGGAGACGCTCCTCTTAATGCACCCCAGGATGCCATTGGCCTTCTTGGCCACGAGAGCAACTGCTGCCTCATGGTCAACCTGTCGTCCACCATGACGCCCAGGTCCTTCTCTGCAGAGCTGCTCTCCAGCAGGTTGGCCCCCAGGCTGTACTGGTGTCTGGGGTTATTCCTCCCCAGGTGCAGGACCTTGCACTTGGCCTTGTTGAATTTCATGAGGTTTCTCACCATCCAGTTGTCCAAGTCCCTCTGGATGGCAGCGCAGCTGTCCAGAGGGACCTGGACATTTCTGCATCACATGCAGAAAGCCAAGCCTCTATTTCTTACTCCATATATATGAAACCTGCTCTAGTCCTCGAACAAACCAACCTGATATAAAGCAGCATGTTTGGAAAAGGCTAAAAGACTTTGGCTATTTTGAGTCCATGAAAATGCACATTTAACTGTCTATTCAGTAATTAAAAATAAGGAACAGACATGTCACGAACATCAAACTAGTTTGCATGAGAACATTCACTTTTGCATTATTCTCTTTTCATTCTATGTTTTCTTTTATTCAGGATATTTTTAACATCCTTTTAAACATACTATATTGGATTAAAATTGTAGGCTTTGTAAAAAATAATCTGTCATTTGCATATATTTAAATAACAGGTTGCTTATGCATAGGGCCGGGGTCAAGGTAGATGCTCTTTTAGGTGGATGATGGAAAAGTCTGTAGAATTATCAGTGCAACATTCAGCTCATGGACATGTAGTGATGTTGCTTTGCCCATATCAGACTAGTAATTACTTCAGATGGCATCTTAATTTGGAGGAATACCCAGAAAGAGCTAGGCTTTCTGTAAATTAACCTTTATTAATGGCATTAAGATCAGCAGTTTTAGCTGGAATAATATGCAGATAGATCCAGATGGTGAACATGGCTGCATCCAAATCAAAGTCCAAGCAAGTGAACGGCTTCACGGGAGCTTATTTGCTGGGGCAGTGCCTTTCCCAAATTGTGTACTTATCATCAGGAGACATGCTGCAACTGCAAGATTTGCAGGAATAAAGGCTCTTCCAAGGAAAGAGCAAGTTTTGACAACAGGATAAAATACTTAATTTCATAAACTGCTTCTGGTTGAGACTCCTAATCAGCAAGGGGGTAAAGACAGTTTTTAAATTTTCACATCTGTCTGTGCTGTCTTCAGAAGAGACTGCTCTTTCATCAGTCTTAACAAATGAAAGATGTTGGCATGGAAAAGTGGGAGCTTCCAAACTGCACAGGAAGGAGATGGTGGCCTACACAGGGACATGCTCCCCTGCTCCAGCTCCGAATATGGGAACCGCAGGGGAGCCCTGCCTTGCTCCAGACACAGCAGTCTGCACTTCCTAGTCCCACCAACCATGTCCACCATCTCTAAGAGTTAATTCAAAATAAAAGAGCAGATAAACAGAATGGATTTTAACAAGTTGATCTGTAATTTCTGACACAAATATTTCTCCAGCAAAGGCAGAATAAGTGTTATTTCTTCCCCTTTCAAGAGAAGCTCCCTCTTGGTTAGCTCCCAAGCTAGCCTTGTGGGTTTTCTTGTTCCTTATATATATACTTAAATGCACAAGAACAAATAGCAATTAGAGTCTCCCAGATCTTGCAATATTATACAGTTAAGACAACACAATAGCAAAAAAAAAAAAAAAAAAAAAAAGATCACTTACCAGCCACAAAAACTGCACTATTACTGCACTGAATTTCCAGAGCAACACAATAGTTCTTTGGTGAACTTGGGGGACATGAAAAATGTCTGTATAAGAAAAGATCAAGGACAGACAAGTAATATTAGAACATGATGGGCAATTACTGTAGCAAAAATGACATATGATGTCTTCAGTTACACAAAACAGTATAAACTCAATATTCACATTAAAAGCTGTAAGACCAATAATCGAATCAACTTTAAGCAAATCAAGAACACTGCATTGCAAAACACACTCCATCCATATATCATCCAGTATTATTGATGTATAATACCCCAAAGTGAGCCAATAATTTTTGGAATTTTTACTATATTACAATATTTGGTGCTTTATTCATATCTAACTCCAATATTTTACATATATGAGAAAAAAACAGAGTCGGTCTCATGATGAGAATTTTGCTTTACAATCTCTAAGGTTCAAAATACGGAAGAAAAATTCCACAATCTGTAAAACTCTTCTGTGGTTTGAGGATGTAAATATTTTTGAATGTATATTTTGAATGTAATACTACAACAAACTTTTGTTTTTTTTTCAAATCATTCTAAATTCCATGCCAAATCAGAGACCCATAAGGACACACTGCTGAAAGCACAGAGTGGAGCTGTAATGCTCCGACCCACAATCTCTCCTCTGTGAGGACCCCAATAAAACCAATGAACCATAAACCAATGAACCACTTCTTCTAAAATGGAAAAGACCTTTGTTTTCAGCATGTACAATTGCCTATCTTTATGGCTTAATTAAAGCATTTTAAGATTAGTCCTTAAAGGATATGGAACAGCATTTTATTATCATCAAAAGTACAGAAACTGCAATATATTCTGATATACTAGTAGCATTTAAACAGTCAAAACTATTTTTATAGATATCTTACCCACTGCTTAGTCATCTAATATTTTCCTCCCCATCCTACTTCTATACAAAAGCACAATAGTAACAACAGTTTCAGTGTATACTTACTTGCAAAAATCCTCCTCCTTTATCTTCTCTAGGGCTTTTATAACTGCCATTCTAGTGAAAACAGACTGCACAGTGAAATAAAAAAATGAGTCAAGAAAAAAAAGAGAAACTTAGAAAGGATATGCCTAAAAAGGAAAAAAAAGCCATAACACCACACACTTCTCACGATACATTTTTTTTAATTGTGTTTCACATTTTCTTATGCCTAAAAGCAGCTCTGTATCTTAATCCTAACTTTAACAGGGCCTTACAGTACATGTAATACAGCAACATGTAATTTTGTCAAAATACATTTGAGCAACTTTATTTGTGACATGAAAGCAACACAATTAGGAGAGACATAAAGACTATTGAGTTGTATATTTAAACCAGTGCCAAAAGTGAGAGTTGGGATTTGACCAAGTATCTTAAGTTTGACCCTTGATTCTAGATGACATGTATGAAGAGTTTTGTTTGTTTTCTCACACGAAAAAGGCTAAGTTCCACTGATTCTGAGCAGATCTCCTTAAGATATTCAGTTGCTAAGTCTGCCTTTGGCTAGCTGAAAGAAACACTAAGTAGATCTCTAGACGGAGATCGTCATTTCAGATGATATATCAAAATATGCAAAAGCAAGAACAACAACAACAAAAAAGTAGCACCTAAACTACCATCCCTATTTTCAAAGAATAAAGCACCTAAATCCTAACTTTTATCTCAGTGCCAGTACGTAGCTGGTTCTTCTGAAAATAAGACTGTTGAGTAAAAATCCAGTTCTTAAGTTCATTCATGCTTAGAAATAAGAGTGCTGAATGTTAAAGCTTAGCAGCTCACAAACCATGGAAAGCAAGGGACTTGAGTAAGATGCTCCTGCCACTACTACTGTCCTTTCATACACAGCCAGGTGCGGTTGATTCCAACTTATTTAGGCTAAGGCACAGAGCACCATGTTCTAGTATAGGAGAAACAAGGACAGTATCAGGGTTTAGCTAGATTCAGAGGAGTAAATGAAAACACAGGACTGAAGTCCTTGTTTGGGAAATTATAGGAATTGCTGCTGCAGCCATTGGTGGTGATGTGCAAAGCAATAAAATTTGAGAACTTCTGTCACAGACAGCGAAGCAGCCCTGGAAAATCAGAGCAGAGCATGTTTGTACAGGAAAGCAGACTTGCTGGGGCTAATATGTATCCTACTTCACACAGACAGAAGAAACTGGATGAGCAGGGCAGCATGCCTGTTATGAAACAGCCAAGACGCTGCCCAGAAAATAGCTGTCTTTAAAGAGGAAAAAATAAAAACAGGGAAAGCCTGACACAAAGCTGCAGCTAGGCCCACTGCCAAAACAAGGCCACTGCAGGCTGCCAAGTCATGGGATCATAAGGCTGGAAAGAACCACAGGTCTCAGCCACCTCTTGCTCAAAAAAGGGTCAGCTATGAGATCGAACCAGGTTGCTCATGTTTTGTTTTTCTCTTTTTTCACAGTCTGTTCTTGAACACCTGCAAGAATGGAGGTTGTGCAATCTCTTCAGGTAGGCCACTGCACTGCCCGACTATCCTCACGGTAAAAAAATAAAAATAAAAAATCCTTCTATCTAGTCTGAACCTCTTCTTTTCCAAATTCTCATCTCTCTCCTCATCCTCCCACAACACACCACAGTGTGCTGCTTGCTCCCTGTTCTCAGTAAGCCCTTGCAGGTCCTGAGGGCTTCCACTGGTTCGCCCCAAAGTATTCTTTTCTTCAGGCTGAACAAGCCCAAGTGCCTCAGCCTCTTCTCCTAGGGCACGTGCTCAAGTCTTCTAACACCCAATTTGGTCTCACCTTCAAACTTGACAAGAACGCGCTCTGCAATCTCTTCCAAGTAACTGATAAACATGTTAAATAGTACAAATTCCAGGATACATCCCTGTGGCACTGCACTTCCCATAGGTATCTAGGTAGTATATAACCCACTAACCACTACTCTGGATGATTGTCCCAATCACCCAGCTTTTCAGTATACCTTCTGACATGAAATTCTGAATTTCGGAGAAGAAGTGCAAGTGCAATAAGATCATACCTGCTTGTTCTTTGCTGGTTTGAAACAATCCGGACAGGCTCTGGCTCTAAATACAAAAATGAAAATTAGTTGTTATTCTTAAAAAGAGAGAGACTTAAAAGCATATAAGCAAGTACAACATTAATCTTTGTACAGAAATGCCCAACATCTCACCTCTACAGTGGGGCAGATTTGTAACTGAACTTTATCTTAAACAACAAAGGGTGGGTTTATGTTACTTTATGTTACTTGATCTAGAAATTTTAGAAGACACATAGATCATGAATAAAGCTGAGTAAACCTCTTTTGCTCTGAGCAGCACAATTGCATCAGCTTTGAGATGGGACGGAAAAGTACACAAGAAATTTAGTTTTTAGTCCTTCTCAATCCTTGTCAATAAGGGTGGTGACTAATGCTTAGCTCCTTGGCAAGGTATGTTGACTTCTTCAAATCTGTATTTGTTGTTCTTGGGCAATGCACACTGCAAACTAGACAAACCTAAGTCAGAGATTCAAGTTGCTGCTTCTAGATAGGAATACTACAATTTACTACAGAAAAAGTAACATCAAGTGTTTGATGCTGTTTGTGCTTTGCCTCTTTAAAACTCTTCAAATGAAACTATTGGCTGCTTCATGAAAGTGAAAGCTAATCAGAGAAAAACTTTTTTCCAGGTACTGCAGAGGAAGTTGTTCTTATTAGTGGATTTCTGCGTATGCAATTATACATCATTTCTAGCCTACAACACAGTTTACCATTTCTTACTGCTCCTTTCAAGACTTCTGCAATTACTTCAGATCGAAAGAAAGCAGGTAACAAACAACCCCTTGGTGTTTTTACACAAGCTGGCCAGGAAAGTTACTTGTAGCACAATGCATTGCAACTTCCCTCTTCCAGAATTCTATTATCACCTTTCATTTAAATAAAAATCTCAAAAAATAAACTAACAAGAGGCAACTCAATCTTCTACTTCAAGCCAAAGATCCTGTATAAAAACAGCTTGAGAGAGAAGAAAATGCAGATGCCATTTTTCAAAGCCCAATCCAAAAGCAGACCTAAAGTTGGGAGGACTTCTGGTTGAGATGGGGTGAAACTTCCCTTTCACAACAAACACACTTGTTATTATTTAAGCTCCGACAATTACCAAATTTATCACATTTATATTAAAACCAAACTGCTGCCCCATCATATACCCAGCAACAGCCATTCCCACAGCATGCCCTGATATCTGAGAAAACACCATGCAATGAAAGGTCTTCCGAAGAAACAGCAAAAAAAAAAGCCTTAATCAGTATGCTATAAAGAAAAGGCAAAATAGACGGATTTTATAAAATTACATGGAAAAGACGTGAGCAGTTGGAGAATGGAACTGAAGTGTCAAAACTTCTTTAGCACTTTCCACCCTCCAGTTACTGCTCTTGAGGGACTGACATTACCATCCTAACTTGCTTTGCCTCAACATTTTGAAAGGTCAGAAAAAGAAGCCAATACCTGGAAGGAAAATGTGGAAATAAGAGGTGCTAGGTTTCAAAGGAAGAGTATTGTAAGAAACAAGAATTGATCAACTAAAATTAAGAATAAAAAAGATGTAGGATCTGGAGATCTGAGTTTTTAACTGGATTACAGTTCTCAGTATTTCGAATTGCCATTTAGCCTTGCTGCTTCCTCTCCTTTTTCCCCAGAAGAAAGCTGGAAGAAAGCTTGTTCCTTTTCTCCAGAAGAAGAAGCTGGAAAGGAAGTCAAGCAAATGCTGACAACAAATTCTTCCCAATATCAGGTCAATCACAGAGCGAGCCTCCCCACTTTCTGTCCCCAGATATACAAAGAATGCAGTTGCTGAAAAGCAAGAAGGTGGCAGACAGGTCTTTTAAGTAGAGATGATAAAATGCCAGAAGGTGTAAAAGCAGAAATATCTAGAAAGGCTACAAAGGTAATTTCTAGGCTCAAAGTATGAAGTCATCATGCAGCAGGTCAGAGAAATTCTAAGGGAAGCCTCTTTCTATGACAGGATTTAACATGTAGCAGGAGCACAAGTGATGAAACTGAGTGAAACTTCTTTTCCAGGAAGCAACAGCAAACAGGAAGAAGGTACCTAACTATCCAGAATATACTACTAGATTTTGAGAAATCAGATTAGACAGTAGCTAAATTCCCAGAAATATTTTGCTTTTTTGCATTAAAGAAGGATTAAAATAGCAGATGCCCTATTTTGACAGCCCCAAAATGACTAAATGCAGTGGCCAGGGGACTTTTTTTCCTTTTGTAATGGACCAGCTAAGTTAGATAAATTCACTTCCGTGCCTTCCCTCCCATCTAAGGCTCCTACAAGATCAGAAAAACCTAGGCACCACCTCAAGAGTTTTTTTCCTTCTAAATATGTTATTAGAATTTATTCTTTTAAATGATGCACCTATATTGAAGGGAATAACGACTTAGAAAATGCCATATGGCTAGGAGGAAGCTTAGATTCAGGTTCAGTTTTAGTTTATAAACACTTCAAATTCTCATTTGCAAAACCAGACTAACCATGTTGCACAATCTTTAGATAAATTCTTTGTTTATTTTTGATGTTAAAACTTACAGGAAATGGCACTCCTCATCTGTTTCTGGATGAGCAAAGACCACGCTAACTTCAAACAAACTCTAAATTAAAAAAAGGAAGGTAATAGTTTGTTAGACAAGCATAGAGAGGGTACACTCAAGTGTTCTTATTCAAGTACTAGAAAAACAGTGAAGAAGTAGACAAAAGAGAAAGCAACTCATTTATGCTGCATCATCATCTAAAAAGGGCAATAAATCTTGCATCATGATAGCACTGGCATTTCTGCAGTACCCAAAGATCTCAGCACACTTAAAAACATGAGTACCTACCCATCATAGATACTGGCCCCATTTTGCATAAGGGGAACTGAGTCAGAGATAGTATTTGTTCAAAGCCTGTTACGGTCACTAAACTTAAACATTCTGGGAGAGCAGGGCACTGCGTGAATAAAAATAAAAAATCTCAGTAGCCACCACTGCAAAATGTTGTCGGGGGGCTTTGTTGGCAATGACTGGATGGCCTTGGGGCAAAGAAAGGCAACATGTCCTAGCAGACTGACAGCTAGACCAGAAACTCTAGTGTAATCTCAATTCTCCCCTCAATTCCCTCTTTGGC
The DNA here is from genome assembly GCA_013389825.1 of Crypturellus undulatus. Classification (NCBI taxonomy): domain Eukaryota; kingdom Metazoa; phylum Chordata; class Aves; order Tinamiformes; family Tinamidae; genus Crypturellus; species Crypturellus undulatus. The sequence continues at coordinate 704,491 of VWPW01028816.1, forward strand.
CTTAGGCAAACAACACTCATTACTTCTGTTATTCAGATACCAGGATATCTCAGGAGGGCTATTGAGAAGACTGGGTAATATTCAAGTGTCTTGCACACGAAGAGCACCAGAAAAATAACTTTCATTGTATCATAATGTCTGGAGTGGCTGAATGCCTAAGCATTATACAGTTTTTGCTAACTCAGTATGTATGAAGTTTGCTGCATCTTGGATCCTCTTCAGGATAACTTCAGGATAAATCTTTACTAAGACAAAAAGGATGCATTCAGTTTGCAACCTGTGGAAAAGACAACCTGTAATTGTTACAGAAGTTGACAATCATCATAAAGACTAATGAGTCTAGTTCTGTGGTCACTTCTAGGGCTTGGTGACAGGTAAAAGCTATGGATATAGTGTCTAGTTAGTTTAAATATGAAATATAAAAATAGGGCCTAAAAAAAAAAGCACCCCTACTCTACTAGCTCTTTACTGCAAACACAGCTTCCAACATGCCTATTTCTAGAAGTCATTAAAGTGAATAAGGAGCAGTCCTTCATCCTTCAGCATTTCACAAATAGATTTTACTGTGCTACTTGAGAAGTCTCCCATACAGGTTCCAACCAATAATACCCTGGTTTGCCCTTTTTCTATTTGGTAATACAACATGGTAACAATCTGAAAAAGCAGTAACAGTGTAGGCAGAATCAGGAAAGCCGAGAAGGAATGGTGAGCATTCTTTAGCATCTGCAAAACAGTGAATCTGGAAAAAAAGGATAAAACTGAGAAATCTCATTGATAAAAGGAAAGTGGCTGCCCTAGAACAGAGATGGAGTAAAAGACTGCAGTGGCTTCCGTCATTGCAATGGGGTCTGCCTACAAAAACGAATATTGGGATTCTTCAGTACTGAAGCTAGATCTCAAGTTAAAATAATTTTCCTTACTTCCCCCTACAGTGAAGATATTGAGTGCAACTTTTTTATTGCTTAATGTACCTTTATCAATATGAGAGGACTGAGGAAGAAGGGGAGAGAGAGGGATAAGGGGAGAGAGAGGGGCAAGGAGAGAAACAGGAAGCAGGAAAAAAGAAAAAAAATCATTTTTTATACAAGACCTTTCCATCAGCAGGAACACCCAACTCTTCCGACAACTGGGGATGAATAATCCACTTATAAGCCTCCTTCAGCTGAATAATGTCATCCTTTGCCAAGGAAAGGCCCAGTTTTCTGAATCACATACATAAAGAAAAAATAACTTGAACAGGAGTCTTTCCAAGATGGATATATGACATGCTATTCCAACAAAAACTTCAGTAACTAGTCCCAGGCAAACAAGCAAAGCACAAATAAACAGGACCAAACTACTAAGCATTCAGACCATGGCACAAAGGAATGAAAGCCTGTTCTATCATCTCTTGTGATTGTAGTCGGTGTTTGTATAAAGTTAATAAACTAGGTGTTCATTATTACAAAACTATAAGGTCAGTCAGTGATTCCAGGTAAAAGGCTTCCCAATAAACACTTCAGAGCTTGGCTGGAAGTAGCTAAGGGTATAGTTTTACAATCAGCTCCTGCAACTATGAGCTGGCCTTTGGCCATACACTCCTGTCAGCCTTCATTTGCTGACACTAGATAGCACAGTAAATCATCCTAGTCCACTGATTCCATTTAAAATGAATCCTAACGCACCAGAAAGGTTATTTTTGTCAGTCAGATCAGTTGGATGATCAACTCTCTTGCTGATCACGTAAGCAACTGTGTTAACGCGAGACAGCAGTACATGCAGATGGAGGCAGGATACTTCTACAAGAGCTAGTTCAGCTTAAGTAAATTGGGAATCTGGATCCTGCATGACAGCACCCGTGCCTGTTGAAAAGCCTCTTGTTCCAACCAAGAAGACCTTGGTTTGCCCTTTTTCTATTTGCCAATATTTCTTTCATTAACAATTTAAAAATAGGTCCTCTCTCTGTTGTACGTGGGAATATGCTTTGCAGAAACCCAAACCATAGCTCCATGATAAATCCAAACCCATCAAAGCTTTCTCAGAGTTCACAGAGCAGTTCAGAGACATGCATGTGGCTTTTTGTTAGAAATACATATATATACACATATGTTTGTATTCTCTTGTTAAGAGAACCATCTAGTTCTTCATTAAAGGAGGCACAAACTCCAACCAGTGCAAATTCATAAATACAGAAGCCCAGATGACAATCTCAGTTGATCCCCTGGGACTGGCATAACTGACTCTCTCGACATTTCAGCTCCTGTGTCTTTGCCTTTGGAGAGAGAAATGTAGAAGAGCAGACGCCTGTGAAGATAGCACTAAATGATTTCAATCCAGTTGTGACATAATCTTTGACTGCGTCTCTGAATAATACTTCCAGTCAACACGGCTTCCACCAAAAATTAATCCAGTATCCTCAACCAACTTTGAGCCCAGGAGTTTTATTTCATCTTGCCCAGAGAGACAATTCTGCATTCAAAATAGCTCTACACATTTCCAATTGGCCAGGAATGGAAGTAGACAAGGAATCATGCCCTTAAACTAATATCAAAACACTGAGGAATAAAAGAAGTGTCAAAATTAACTGGTAAACACTGTACTAACATCTTCTCACTATACCACATAAGTATCTCAGAGCTACTGTCCCTGTATTGAGTGGCCTGCCGTTTTAAAAATAATTCTAGAAAATGGAACCTGGAGAACACACAAAACAAGTTTATGCTTGATTACTATTATCTTTATAGAAACAAAAAAATAATTCTAACTTGTAATGAACTGTAATTATATATTGTAACCATCTCATGCCCAGTTGTTCATGCATCCAAGTAGCAAAATCAAGAGCTTTTAATCTTATAAAGCAATGTAAGACTTAGATTTTTCTGAACACGAGTTAAGTGGTGATGCTGAATTACTTGGAATAAGCATTTTCCTTTAGCTCAAAAAGAAAAATTCTATATTGACGTAAAGCATATGAAAAGCTGTATACTCAAGTTGGTAGTTATTGCAGAAGTGCAAGCTCTTTCAAAATGCAAGCTACCTTCAAATACCTGGAGAAAAACACCTGGAAGAGAATGATTCATGTATTCCCTACAGCATATGAAATCATTCTGCTAGCTTACCATTTCACAGCCTTTCTCCCAGGGAAGCAATTGTCCTGTGACCAGTTCTAATAGCTGGCATTAAGTGACTTGATAGCTCTGGTCCAGTCACAATTAATGATACAGATTACCAGCAATTTATTGGTACAATAGATGGTAGCCTTAGAAAAGTCTGCAACTGAATGGCAGAGAGCCAAAGGAACACTTTCAAAACATCAGTGACAATTTCTTCTATCTAAGACATAGGAATGAAAGAAACTTACTTTCTGTTTACTTTTTGAGGTACTTTTACTTTCTAAGCTACTGTCTTTTAAGAACAGTTTTAAGAATGAAAAGATAGTCCAGGTGATTCCTGTTCAAGTCTCAGCTTCCAACTTAGCTGCAACAGAAACCTCTTTTACACATAAAACTGTTTGTCAAGGACATTAATTTTGGACTTTTCACCATCATCTGACTAATAGTTTTCAGTCACTATTAAAGTAAGCTAAATCTAATACTTTGAAAAAACAGAAAGGTCTGTATCTCAGGATGTCTTTTGTGCACAAGATGTATCTGGCTTACTTGACAAACAGATAAAAAAACCTATGGACAATAACAATTAAAACAAATAAAGCAAAACAAATAAAAGTGCAGCACATCACAATTTTGAATTTCTTAATGATTAGCTTTGAGGGGACAAAATAAGTGACAATCTTGGACAAGGACAGATGAAATAAGTCTACATATTCTACAAGTTTTAGAAGAAGTACCTTTACATCAAAGCACTCATCTTGATTTTGAAAATATGGTATTAATTGCTTGGTCATAACTTTCCCCTAACAGACACGTCTCAGGAGGTCAACTGCAATAAGCAGTTTCTGATTACTGCTATGCTGGAAAAAAAGACTATAGTAAGAACCTCTTTCTTTTCTCTAAATCTGGAGGATTTGGTCAGAAGTGTTATGAAGGTTGTCAAAAGAAATTACTCACCCGATTTCCCGTTTTACTAGCAGCCAGGCAGCACGCTATAGATCACCAGCCATGCCCAGGAAGAAGAAAGAAAAAAATGCAAGTGAAATTCAGGTTCAAAAATATTCCAGTTGATTAAGAGACTGTTGACAGAAAACTAAAGTTTACAAAACTGAGGAAAAAAATATATAAATATAAGTATTAGGATTTTAATTTAGCATTTGCTTTAGAGGCATGTAGGACAGAACCGGGGTTTGCACTTTCCTCTGCAGACTAACCAGCAAGCCTATCTAAAGACGGGATCTTTCTTTTTCCCCCAAAGTGCTCAAAGAATCTTTTGCTCTGTATAGGTTGTTGCCTAATTTATTATCTGTTATCCCATCTCTTGCCTGACAGAAACAAAGGTAAGGTCTTTGGGGGAATAGAAAATTGAATCAATTACCACTGCATCAGTGGGAAGTCTTAGTACAACTGTAAAACAAAAGGAAATTTTTTTGGCAGAAAGTACACTTTTTCAAGTGAGACACTCTGTCTCAGTAGCAGTAACTCTGATTAGATTCTAGGGCAATCCAACATACAAAAGCTCTGTTCATCAAAAAGCTGATGGTCAGAAGAAAACACTTCTAAATAAAAATTCTTTCTTTCTCCTAAGCTAACTTAAGTTTTCCTGTTTCTTATATAATTCACTATTTTCCCCCTTCGCTGCTCCCTAGATTTTAGACAACACAGTCCTTCCAAAGCTAGCCTGTCATATCATTTTCTATGTTCTATTTCTTTTTTTAATTCCTACTTTTACTCACTCTTCCCTCCACTTCTCCTATTTGTCACATCTGAAATTTCACCTTTTGGAAAGAGCAAGTGTATACAGCATATGACATGAAAAAAATGCAGGGTCTCCCCTCCTTTTCAGGCAACTCTTCCAGCTGAGAAATACTGAAAAATAATTCAAGATAAACAGGCAAAACTAAAAGGTGTTCTGACTACAGTACGCTTGTACTTGAATACGTTGAAAGTTTAACTCCTGAACATGGGAGATAGTTATGACAGGCTTTATCCCACAGGCAACAATTAGGCTTCTTTAGGTTCCAGACCAAATATGACCCCATTTAAAAATGTTTCTAATAATATATATTTGCATATCTGGCTAAATGAAATACAAATTAGTATTATTAAATACTAATGAGCATTCAGTCTTCTATTGCACAGATTTGGAAAGTGACTGAAAAGACACCAAGAAGGCCGAGATCTCCCAAACAAATGGTGCATCTTTCTAAGATCATTTGGCAAAGGCACCACCAATTTATCAAAAATCCTGCCTTGCTTTTTAAAAAAGATCAGGTTGCATTAAACACAATTTGAATCTTGCTATTAACACTATAACGAGGGGAAAAAAGAGACTTTGACAGCCTAAGTCAAGTGCAACTAGTGGTTATCTACCATATAAAGAAATGAAAAAGCATATCTAAATGGATGATCACATATGTGGAAATTGATTTGGCATATAAATTAAAAAAGAAAAATCAAAATCAAAATATGAAATGAAAGGCATTCTTGGTTTGACAGTAACCACGATCTCTATCTCTGAGAAGTGTCCTCTCATTTAAATCACATCACTTAGTTTGTGAGACATAAGCTGAAGAACAATATTACAAATCAGACAGCTTTTGATAAAAACTCTGAAGTTCACTAACAATTATTTGTCAGACAGCATATTCATAAACTGCTGGAAGACCTGATTTGAGAATGATGAGCAGATTTCACCTTGAGTTCTTTTTTATTTCTCAACTGCCCACTGTTGCTTTCTGCAGACCTCATCTTCTGCAGCTCCAGATACACTCCTTTGTATAGGGCTGCCAAAAGTAGCATTTGCTTGAAGGGAATGATAGGAAAATTCAGTTGGAAGGAACCTCAGGAGGTCTCTATCCAAACTCCTGCTCAGAGCAGGGTCAGCTATAAGATCACTCAAACTGCTCAGGACTATAGGCGACAGGTCTTGAAAACCTCCAAAAACAGAGACTCCAATAATGCACAACCTCTCTGGACAATGTGTTGTAAAGTTTGACTGTACTCATCCAAGCAAAAATCTCAAATTCTACTCATCCCATCTGGAAGCTTTATGTATGGAAAGCAATATAATGTAGCAGGCCTCTGGAGTAAGTGACACTGATGAAGAAAGAAGACCCTATATCATCCCTTAAGTGTCCCAGCAAAGGAATAGAACACGGCAATATTGCCACTGACTGTAACAACAGTTAAAAGTAGAACTAAAACTGCCAGTGGTGTGAAGGTACAACAGAAGAAATACAAAAGCAAGTGCAAGGGACTATCATCAAATCAACACAATCGTAAACAGCTTAAAATGAAAAAGGATCGAATATTGAAGAGTTTCAAAAAAACAATGGCAAAAGATTCCAAAAACATATCTTTTACCAGCTTTGCTCTGGGAAACTAAGCATTTTTAGAGGTGCATCCCTTCGCAGTCTCACTCACGCCTCTTCATACTGACACTCTGATCCTACAAAATGATGGAATATTTCACCGTAGTCATTTGTTTAGTGCTAAAGCCTAGAGGCTTTAATTTTTTCCTCCACATGCTCTGAGCGTGAATCCCATTTTCTGCACCACAATGAAAACATAATTTACTAATCTACACTTGCACTACAGTGCAAGTGCCCTACGGTTAACCATAATTTTAATTTTGACCTCAACAGATCTTTGCCTTTAATTACAAGATAACATAGTGACAGGGTGTGGGGGGGAACACACCCTTTTATGAACACTAATTTATATGCTTATATTTCTGTCAAGAGAGATGTTAGACATAGATATTCAGAAGAGCTGCACAACGTTTCAATTTCAACAAAATGCCTATCAGTGTAAAAGCAATTAATAAGGGTTCAACTACCCCCGAAAACTTCTGTAACTAGTTTTCAAGAAATACGTAGATGAGGATCTTAGGAATATGGTTCAACGGGAAAAAATGATGTTGAAGGGATTATGGTTGGACTCGATGATCTCAAAGGTCTTTTCCAACTATAACAATTCCATGATTCTATGAACAACATAAAAAAATCTGTTTTTCCCCCTAACACCAACAAAAAAAAAAGTCTGCAGGTCCAGTCTCACTACCCTGACAGAAGCTGAATTCCAAACCAAAGTCACTTAGCTTGCTTACATGCCTACAGTGAGAAACCAAAATTAGTAGTTTGCCAACTCTGGACAGCAGTAAGGAGTCAGAGAGAGGCAGCTCCATAAATTTCTCATGTAGTTATCCACATACTTGCAATGTCCAAAAGAGTTCCTATCTCAAAAGTAGCAAACATCACTGATATACACTTTTCAACAGTTTAAACTCTTTTGTTATCTTTCTTTCTTCATATATAGTGCTTTAAGAAACAAAAAAAATCAAAATATCCCAGTCAAAAGAACTATTCTCTATTACCTTGCCTTTGGTCTGCCTATAAGAATGGGGGAATCTTAAAAACAGTGCTAGAAATACCAAGGGGAGACAGGAATGCTCTAGAGAGAATACAAACTTTTAAAATACATGATACATAAACTAGCATCCTATTGAACAGAATAAATATAATTGTACTGATAAATACTGTTTTGCTGTGAACGTGATTCATTATACTATATATGTAGCAAATGTGAGCAAGACTGTTTAACAGAACACTATAAAGCCTACTGCAATCTTTGAATATTACATAGATGAAATCGCAAATAAATATAGCTGCTAATCTTAATTCTTGGAGCACACAACTAGAGAATACAGCAACCACAGAACAAGGTCTAGAGCTCTTCATTTGACAAATGCTGATTCAAACAGCCTCATATTTCATGATTTAAAGTATCTGCAGGATTAGTACTCAGTCAGGAGGCTAATCTCACCCCTTGTACCTGTATTACGAGGGACACAACTATAAACTAGAGAAATCTTCTGCCCATAAGTACGATAAAATGAGACCCTGTATCAAATTTCATCTTCTTTCCCCTGACTTCAAAAGTGAGAGAGAGTTAAAGAAATTACCTTCCGCCCTCAACTAAGAGGAAAGAACACAGAAGCCAAAAGATCCCAAATTCCAAAGCCTATTCAACCAAGTCCCTTGCCTTGCTTTCTCCCAGCTGTATGCAAAGCAGGGGACCAGATCCCTCTATTTCATAATTACTTTATGTTTGTGAAGTGGTTTGAAAATGAAAAATGCTCATTACAGAACTCAAGCCTGCAGGGCAATGCTTAACAGAAAATAGATTTCTGAAATACACTAGCTCAGGCACTATACTGATTACACACTGCAGGATACTATACTCTAATGCTATCTGAGGGATCACAGTGGCAACAGTTGAAATATCATGTGCAATTCCAGCCACTGCATTTGTTCACTGTATTAGAAAAGTGCTTGAGATGGGGAATTCCACAATGAGGTATACACAGTCCTATAGGGAGTAATGACTACAGATGCTATTTGCATCAATGTCCTTGTAGCGAGTACCAGGATGATGGATCACAGCTGAGACTACACACACAGCAAAGTTACCTTCTTGAAGGGCATGACTCACTCGTGACTCTGAGATAAACTTGGAACTCTTGTATTTATGATTTATTTTAATCAGATATCCTATCTGCAGAAAGACGTAATAGATTCTTTGCATTGCAGATAAAATTTACATTTGGATAGTATTTGTATGTCACGCTCTTGTTCAAGCCCTGTCCTGCATTTTAAGTTTGGATGACAATTGTCATGATTAAATTTGTTGAGGGTAATTTTAAAAGACAAATTCTGTTCTTTTTTTAAAGGAAGTCAGAGAAAATCTGTGTGTCATACAAAAGGTCAATGGAAGGGAGGCTGTCTTTGGGGTTATCCTTTTATGAAAAAAATGACGTTTGTTCTTGTACAGTGCAGTTCAAAAGAATTAAAAGAAGAACTTAGAAAAAGTTCTGAAGTTCTGTTTTTCAACACAGAGCATCTTGGGATATGGATTTATTGTTTTACTTGCTACTCTTCTGTAACTGTAAAACAGGAACTTTTTTCTACTAAGTATTTTTAGAAGTAATAAATGGATAGATGGTAAATAAACAAAATTCACAACTTTGAAGAGGTTCTTTCTTGCCTCCCCCTATTTTCACCCCTTCAACTAGAGCACAGCTACACAAACAGCTACCTTAGCACCTGGCAAGTGTAGAATAGAGGGACTGCAGAAGCCCCCTAATGCAGCCCCACTCCCAAGTAAACTGAAACTCAGGACAGCAGATCTGGTTTTGGAGGTTTTTACTCCATCATCCCACCACACTTACTCATTCCTGGACCCAAACCAGAGCTTATTATTCCCCTGGTTCTACAGCATACTGAGGTACTATTTGCTTGCTTGAACATAATGGCAAGAAACCTTGAAGGGAGTGGATGTAAAGTACTAAAAATAACAGCATAACAGTATAAATAGCATAATTATAACATAATAATAACAGTATAAAAATAACAGCAGCATCTTACTCCTTTTATTAAACTGATAACTTATTGCACTTAGAAGATAAAGTTATTATAAATGTACAATTTTTTACCAACTAACTTTGCCATGTGATTTTTCCCAGTTCACACAGTTTCAGTGCAGCAAGTACTAGGCAACATGCAACAATTCAATCAGCCCAAGGAACTCTTCGAAGCAAACGACTATCTTTAGCCTCTGTTTGCAGCCAAGACTGCACTTATTCTACTTGTTCAGACCACTGTGAGAACATGCCACAGCTCAAACTGCAATGCAATAACACCCTCTACTGAGACATTATGGCAACAGACCCAATGAGAGGGTGTGAAAAACCACTAGCATTAAATTCTTCTTTCTTTACATGTAACTATATAGCCAAGCTATGAGTAAGAAAAATAGGTTCTTTTAAGCCAGATAAACTGTAGCCAGGTTAAAGGTTAATTAAAAAAAAAAAAGTACTAATAACTTGATGGCAGGAAAACTGCAGTTGGGATTTGCACATCCCTTTGTTTTCTGCTGATTGAGGTTACAACAATGAACTCAGAAGGCAATGATTAGTAAAGTAAACTGGAAACTGAAAAGTACTGATCTACAGTACCATTAAAATAATAAGGGTCATCCTCTTTTTTTTTTTTTTTTTTTTTAACATGTAGGTTGGCACTTCAGAAGTGAACTGGGGACATCAAGCTGGGCTAATTTTGACCTATGTTCAGAGAAGCTGAAGAGCATCATGGACATGAACACATGCATCCATATGCCTGGCTAGCCTGAAAGACTTACTCCAGCCAGAAAGCACGAAGCAATTTGTTCTGGTATTCTTTGACTACATAATGGCAGCTGAAGTGAACATACTAAGTATACTTAATTTAGGATGGAAAGTTAAGAGCCTTAGGTTAAGCAGGCTTAGAGTAAAATATACATTAGCACAAGACAGTTACTGCACTGATATTTGCCTGAGATACCAGAACTAACACCACTATTCAAGTCTAAAAGCGTAATAGATTATTTAATAATCAAACTACATGGGATAAGAACAGGCCTCACCTCAGATTTATATATAAATCCAGGATGACCTACAATTCACTTTGCCACATTTACTGAAGCTTCTATTACATCTTACCACAAGAGGCATCTACCTGGAAGATTTACATGCTGCTCTTTACAATAGTATTTTTGCATCACTTCATGTCACAAAGCAGCTAAACATTGTAAAACATTGCACAATTGATCATGCTAAACTATACTTAGAATACTTGTTCAATTTTCCAAAATGTATCAATTATATACCTGTCCATGTTACTGCTGTCTTCTATACTTAAATAACTGAAATGTAAATAATTTAAGTTTGATAAAAATTGCCATCAAAATTAGTACTTTTACAATTACATTCCTTTACATTTTCAACAATGCCCAAGACAGGTGACTATTAAATATATGGATTTTTACATCATTTAAAATGCTGTGGAGAAAAGAGTACATCTTCAAATTCCTTCATTTGCATTCTGCACTACCAATTATCATTTATTTCAGGAAAGGCACCAGCTGTGCAGTTCCTTCTCCAAGAAGATCCACAAAGCAGAGCTGGCATCTGTACCAAAGGGAGCAAGACACCAAGGGTTTAAAGAAACTCCTTTCAGTTTTTCTGATGTACTTCTGGGCTAACTGACATCTGAAGCAACTCAGACACTTTATTAATTAAAATAATGCTCAGCAAAAAGGAAGAGAAAAACAGACTTCACTTTTAGCATGTATTTTCTTTTAAAGCAATAGCAATTAAAATTAAACCACCTCCAGCTTGCATGTTATCAAGATCCTTTCTCTACTCTGCATTTAAGTAAACACTTGATATTTATAAACACTTACCTCTCTAACAGACAGCTGTGGGGGCAGGGATACGGAAAACACAAAACTAGTAAACTGGTAGTCAGCAGATTTAACTTTTTGGCACATCTGCAAGAGGATTTCAATATTAAACTCCAGCAATGAAACTCAGTTGATAATCTAGTGTAATCACTGTAAATCTACATTAATACACTTTCAGATGACAAATATGCAAAATGGTAATCTCTAACAATTTACTGAAACACAAGTTCTGTTTGGTTTTTAATAGTATACTAATAAATGGTATCCTTATTGCTGCAGCATTATGAAATATCTATCTCTGTATTTTAAGCCTAAGACCGACTGCATATGTAATTTTTGGTATAAGAATCAAAGTACAATGATCAAAGGTCAGAACAGTTGACTCAGCATGTTTTGCATCATGCCAGTGATACAATTCTACAACAATGAATATGTGTAAGGTCCTGGGATAAGCCAGGAATGAACAGGTACCCACAGTTTTAATTCTATTGCTTTTCAAAGTAAGAATTGAATGTACTATTTCATCCTTTAGTTTACAACAGAATGCCTATGTTTTTCCAGGATTAGTATGCAATTACTACACATATAGACCAGAACATAGCCTAGATTTCTAATGTGCTTTGATATAAAAATGAAAATTGCCACTGGAAATAAAGCAAAAAGCTAAACACTCCGAAAACATTTTAAAGTAGGCTACTAAGAGCTAATGGTTAGATGTCTCACCAAAAATAAGCTTAAAACAGGTAAGAAGAAAACGTCCAAAATGTCAATGATTATAAATAAAAAAGACTGTTTCTGAGCTTTCAAGATGAAAACAACATCTCAGATTAGGAAATTTCCCTGTTAGAGAAACAGGTTTTGTTAAAGAATCAGACTTTGTGGGGCCTTACAAACACTGGCAGATTTTACATCAAAAGTGTGAATCTGAAACAAGTCTTAAAAATGGGATCTATCAAACTGTTGGCACTCTGCCAACAGAAACAAAAAAGAAACTTTTAAATTGAAAAAAAAATGTCCTGCAACAACAGAAACTACATACAGTGCTTTTTATCATTTCTATTAGCCTCATTTTTGATATATTCATGCCATTAAGCCAAATACTTTTAAATCTGGTAAAAACTTAATCACCTTAACTGCACTGAGATTTTCCAGCTGATATTTCAGGTTGTTACATAAGCAACTTTTTTCCCTCAGACATGATGTCTGCAATACTCATTATGCCCATATTCATCCCTAATACATACTTCCTCCAGCACCTATAATCTGTTATCCCATCAAAATATTTTATTCTTCTGTGACTTTCTAAGTATTAGTATATGGTAAAGACAGAGTTCTGGTATATTAACGGCACATAGCTAAGTTAAGCTGAATAGCACAGCCTCCATACTCTCACATTACAGGAAAAAGTGAAGAGAGGTCATTATTTACAATGAGAGAGTTGTACTCCAAGCTGCTGATCCAATATTGTCTCCTAAATTCATCTAACCAAGTATCTATTAGTTCTTTGCTTTGGAAAATACTTTTCCATCAGTCATTCTCTTTTCTTCTTCCTTTTTTTTAAGTTACATTATGGCAGGCCTGGGTAAAATACAGTCACACAGACATAAATTTTATTTCCCAATGCACAGGAGGGGGGCAAGCACCGTGTCAGTCGGCAGTGTGTAGTTGAATAGCGCCACCTACACTTCAAACATTCAACCAGAGTAAATGTTTCAGCTTGTTTTCCCATATCTTGCTAATTTAGTTGTACGGGCTTGTAATCACCAGACGTACACTTCAGGCTCCAGCACACATTAGTTCCCAGAAAAGCAAACATACAAAACAAGAACCGAATACTTACCTTTTTAACAAAGTCCACCTCACAGAACTCCTGAAGAATCCCCAAACACACACTGCAAACCTTCACAGCTGAGCTCTCCAAAGCAGTATTATCTTCATTAACCAAAGGAATCTGCTCAAGCACTCCATTCTGGTTCAGATCATCAGGCCCCTCTTCTGTGTTTTCAAGCCTGATTCTCTTACAGGGTGGATCAGGTGCTTCAAAACAGACTATACCATCTTTTTCTGGATATTTTTTCAGAAATTCCTTCAACTCCTTCATCAAATCCTAGCATAAAAGACAAATACCACTGCTGTTGATTTTTCCTCTTTTCTTCAATTCTGTAGCAAGTTTGTAACACATTCTAAAAGGCAGCGTTAATCGCTCCAGTATAGTCTTAGTGTAATTAGAAACTTATAATTTATACCAAAAAACATCCACACCATTTAAAAATCATGAAGTTGCACTTCTGCCAAAACGTTACCCAGAGAAATTTACCTTCACTAAACAGACTTCTTCATATCAACCAACAAAACTAGAAGTATTTAATATTCCTCATCTATAGAAATGCATTTATCTTTGGTCCCATCATTAACCAATGAAAATTAAAGAGTGTGCTGGTGAGGACAGGGAAGAATTACTTGCACATCTCTGAATTTTAGAAACTATGTTAAAGATAAAATGTACTTCAGAAAGAAAGATTTATTAAAATATCTTCAGTAAAAAGCAGTTACTGTGTTGTTGCAAACCACAGGAAAAGTGGGTAAAGCCACAAAATAATAATAGATGGCATACAAGTCGGAAATGATAAACAGAAAATAGAAAAGCATAAGGAAGAAAGCTATGAAAGATGAATTTCATGGTCTGAACTTGAACATCAGTAGAACAGATCAAGATAGACACCTTTAAATGAAAGCATAACAACAAGATGTATATGCACTAGACCAGGTAAAGGGAAATGTTTATTTACCATTTAATAAACAGAGGTTTATTTATCTCATTAAACAATGAGAGGTCTTGGAAAAAAAATAACATGGAGGAGGAATAGATGGACAAAAACAGGAGGAGGAACATCAGATAGAACAAGGGCAAGAACGATGGTGCACACTTAGAAAAACGTTGGTAATACTGAATTCCAGAAGTAAGTTTACTTACAAAAGATGTGCAGTAACACTGTTTTGAATGATTAAAAAACTTGCACTTAGCCCGTGCTCAGTAATTCTTAATTATGGCACCCTAATCAGGTCTACTTGAATAGGCACATGTAGTGCACATGGAGGCACATTTTTGTGCACAAATGGTTCCTCCTCCACTTCAGCTGCACTGACCCAATGCTCCTTTGCTCCTTATATATGAAACGGAAAAGAACAGAGAAAACTGTCATAGCTGCTTTGGCTCCAAAGTGATAGAGTCATACTGTGAAGCAGCTAAAATGCCCTGTTTTCTGGAATTTTCAGGAAACACTTAGCAACTTTCACAGTCAAACTTAATATTTAACCTACAACAATTGCTATATTCTACCATTCCTGTAATTACTCAATAAATTGTAACTCATTTTGCAAAGTATTATTCTCCCAGGTAGAGAGCCCCATAACACAATGTCCTTCTAAACCAAGCAAGTGCAAAGAACACTGCATTCATGTTTGTATAGTCTAATTAGGAATACAAAGAAGAAACCTTGTATGGACGTTTATAAGGTGCCTGTGATCCCACGCAGCAGAATCTGAAAATACATCGTGGGCAAGTGCCCGTGTTCAATAACAGCTGAACAATAGGTCTGTCCTTTTCTTTTAGTGAAGACATGCTGGGTAATTCTAATAAAAAAAAGAAAAAAGTTTAGAATACTTATAATAAGAAAAAAAAAAGGGACTCACTTAACTGAGCAGCACTTAGATTTTTCTTCTCTTTTTGTCCTCTGGAAAAAGTTTAGGACACCTATCTGCCATAAAACAAAGGCACAACTAATTGGGAAGACCAACCCACAAAAATACTAACCTCTGTGAGGTACTCACTCCTACTGGGTATTTGTGAAACTTGACAGGGGATACAAGAATAACCACGGCTGTTCACAAGAAGGGCTCAGTTAGCCTACTGTTTCCAACAGCGAGCAGAAATAAATGCCACAGGAAGATTAAAAGCAGAGCAAGTAGGTGCTACACCTCTGTCAAGTTCAGTCAGCTTGAAATGTTTTGCTTCTGCAACATCCTTTGACAAGGAATTCCACAGGCTTACTACCTAACGGAGGAAAAATCACCTGATTTTGTTCTAGGCTTAGTTTCTCTGAGCAACATTTGATACCTCCTAGTTCTTGTATATCACAAAACGCTAAGGAGGCAGTGTATCCCTGACTTCCTCATGCCACTCAAGACTCTGGTCTTGTGTCCTGTATCCCCAAGGAGCTCCCTGCATAATTGTTATTACAGTTTCAGTCCTTCCCAAATCCTTCTCAGCACAAGTAAACCTAACCTAACTTAACTTGCTTTCTCCTGAATATGGATTATTCAGGAAAGAATGTAAGGACTACTAGAAAACGTTAAGCTAGTACTATTTTTTTAACATTTAGTGTTTCTTGGTTTTGTTTTGTTTAATCGAGATTTGAATTGTCACAACGGTGTTTCTAGCTACAATCATTTGAACTAAGATATATTTTAAAAGAGAAAAGTGTGTGTGTGGGGGGGCTGGAGTGTCAAGGCCGTGTCTGGAACACAAGGGCGGACTTTTTTTGAAGCCCTTTCCCTGCAGTGCGCAACCGCCGCCCTCCCCCCGCCCCTTCCCCCCCCNGCCCCCCCCACGCACGCAACTGTCCGGATTTCACGCGTTTTCTGCGGCCGCCGAAACGCGGACTAAGAGCCGCCACGGCACAGCGCCGCCCCGCCCCCTCGCCCGCACCTCAGGTCTCGCTCGCCTCCCCTCACCCCGCACGCCGCAACTGCTAGGACCGTTAGGACCGTTAGCGCAGCCGCGCGCGCGGGGTGACGCGTCACGAGCGGCAGGGCGGGCGCGACCCCCGCGCGGCGGAGGGGCGCTCACCTCGCGGCGCAGCCGGCGCAGGCACAGCTAGCTGCCAGGCCGAGGACATCGAGCCGCGCTCGGCCGCGAGTCCTCTTTGCCCCGCCTGGAGGCTGGGCGGTGGATGGCTCGGCGCTCGGCCTTGGCGCCTGCCGGGGCGGAGCGGGGCCCGCAGCGCGGCCGAGATGGCGTCGCAGCCGCCGCCGCCGCCGGGCCAGGGGAGAGCGGAAAAAAACCTGTCCGATAACTTCCTTTCTGCCAAGTAGTAATGGTGATAAACACCACCGATTCACAGGTATGACATAGAAAAATAATTAGATAGTATGAGGAGAGGGAGTACTCAGAGGACCCCAAACGCTTCCAGAGGCTGTTTTATAATTGCTTGGATTCTCATTTGCATGACGCATCCTTTTCCCTAAGGCTGAGCTTCAAAGAAGGCCCTGGTGTACAGTGGGCTTGCTACAGAGAAAAAGACAAAAACAAGTGCTGGAAATAAAACAGGTTTTGCATTGCCGAATTCATAAATATTCTTGGTAGATCAGAAGGGAGGCTGTTGTGTACAGAGAAGTCTCTTGGGGATTACAGAATGAATTTGGAATCCAGGTACAGCATTTTATGCTTTTTTTCAGCAGTACAGTGAATAGCTCTAATGTTTTTTACATGGGTGTATCTCACCTAGGCTGCAGTTCCACCTGGATGGAGGCCACGGGAGGCTGCACAAAAGCCCGTAGGGCCCCCCCCCCAGACCCAGTGCGCACGGAGGCTGTGGGAGGATTGATGAAATCCCATAGGGTCCTTCTAGCCCTGTGCGCACGGAGGCTCCAGGAGGTTGCACGAAAGCCCATAGGGCCCCCACCCCACCCAGTGCGCACCCAGGCCCTGGGAGGCCACACGAAAGCCTGTAGGGCNCCGTAGGGCTCCCCCCGACCCAGTGCGCACGGAGGCTGTGGGAGGATTGATGAAATCCCATAGGGTCCTTCTAGCCCTGCGCGCACGGAGGCTCCAGGTCACACGAAAGCCCGTAGCGCTCCCCCAGCTCAGTGCGCACGGAGGCTCCAGGAGGTTGCACGAAAGCCCATAGGGCCCCCACCCCACCCAGTGCGCACCCAGGCCCTGGGAGGCCACACGAAAGCCTGTAGGGCTCCTGCAGCCCCTTGCACATCCAGGCCCAGGGAGGCCACACGAAAGCCCACAAGGCGCCCTCGGCACAGTGCACACAAAAACCCTTGGGGGCCGCACGAAAGTGTAGGCCCCCACCCCAGACCTAGTGTGCATGGAGGCCATGGGAGGCCCCACAACAGCCCAAAGGTTCCCTGCCACCCAGTGCGCACAGAGGTTCCAGGAGGACGCAGGGAAGCCTGTAGGGCTTCCCTGGCCCATTGTGCATAGAGGCCCCTGGAGTCTGTGTACTGAGGCCCCAGGAGGCCGCATGAATAGCGGTAGGGAGCCCCCCAGCCAGGTGCTCATGGAGGCCCCTTGAGGCCACACACAAGCCTGTAGGGTGTCCCTGGTCCTCTGCGCACAGAAGTCCTGGGATGCCACACGAAAGCCCATACGGCCTACCCCAGCTGAGTGTGCACCAAGAAGCTACACAAATGCCCATAGTGTCCCCCCGCAATCCAGCACAGTGCGCAACAAGACCCCGGGTGCCCCACAAAACCTAATAGGGCCTTCATGCCCCAGTGCACCTGGAGGCCCTTGAAGCCCATAGAAGCTCCCCAGCCCAGTGCACGGAGGCCCCAGGAGGCTGCCTGAAACCCCATCAGGCCACCCTAGCCCAGTGCACGTGGAGGCCCCAGGAAGACACATGAAAAGCCATAGGGTCTCCCCAGCACAGTGCACACGGAGGCCCCAGGAAGCTGCATGAAAGCCTGTAGCTCCCAATAACCATTGGCAAAACACAGTGACGGCCTTTTGCTACACAAGACCACTAAAATACCCAACAGTGACACAAGTGAAAAATAAACAGTTTACAAATGAGAAATAACCGCCAGTACTTCACCCAAAAGCACAGCTGTTACTCAGCAAGCATGAGATGTTGAGCCTGATGCTGAAGACACCAGTTAAGACCATCAAGGGCACGTCCAAGCACTCATTCATGAGCGAGTGAGTGAAGACAGCGTTTCAAAAAGCATTTTATTTTTGTAGTACTTAGAGATATGAATTGGATTTGTACACATTTTCCATAAAAAAAAAATATGATACTCATATCAGTGTCTGGATTAACATATACTCCAATGATATTTTGCAGTGACTGCACAGAAAAACTTAAGTGCACGAGTTCATGTAAGGAGGATGAACAGTAAGTGCTGCATTCATTGTCCTCTGCACATTTTTCTATTCAAATGAATATNTAACCGCCAGTACTTCACCCAAAAGCACAGCTGTTACTCAGCAAGCATGAGATGTTCAGCCTGATACTGCAGACACCAGTTAAGACCATCAAGGGCATGTCCAAGCACTCATTCATCAGCGAGTGAGTGAAGACAGTGTTTCAAAAAGCATTTTATTTTTGTACTTAGAGATATGAATTGGATTTGTACACATTTTCCGTAAAAAAAAAATGATACATCAGTGTCTGGATTAACAAATACTCCAATGATATTTTGCAGTGACTGCACAGAAAAACTTAAGTGCACGAGTTCATGTAAGGAGGATGAACAGTAAGTGCTGCATTCATTGTCCTCTGCACATTTTTCTATTCAAATGAATATCCTAAAATAGCTTCAATGAAAGCAGCATAGAAAGAGGCACATAAAGATGTCTGAAAGTGATGATAAAAGAATTCACGTCTTCAAATTGTGAACACAGAGGACCAGGAAAACAATTACTTCTGCAAACACTTCTTTTTTTTTCCTGTTAGGTTCCTATTTCTGGTTCACTTAGATCACTCCTGAGCATCTAAAGTCATAATAATAATACAAGGTGCCCTTGATTTTCAGATATTTCATTTGGTATAAGCACTACTGGGAATTAAGTGTTAGTACTAACAGTGTCTGACCAAATACATTTCAATCTCTTCTAAGCTCCATTCATTGAACAAGCTAATTTTACTCCTTAAGAATTAAGATGTTCCTTTAAGAAACAGAAAACTTTTGCAGACTTAGAAAATCCATGGCAGACTTTCTAAACCAGCACCTCGCAGATCTTGCAACAAATTCCTCAATCTGATGGAAAACTACGCCATGAAGAGGTCTGTCACTACAGACTGCTGTGTACAGAGTAGCTCTTCCCTGGCTGATGGCCAATCGCCATTCTGAATTCTACAGGGACAGAACTAAATTGCAGGCAGTGTCATCACCTGGGAGCAGCACCACACACTCCCCTTGTCCCTTCGGAGCTGCAGTGACCGGCAGGAGCAATTTCCTCACTGCCAACCCGCAGGGACTCCCCCACTGCGGGAACAGCACTGGCCTTCAGTATATCCAAGTAGAGGAGGTAGTCCTGGAGAGGGGCTGGTAGAGGCAATCCACGGATAAACCGCTCTGGCCGCAGACACTTGCTCTTCAAAATGGACCAGATCTCAAGACGACAAAGATGAGACAAGGGAGGAATGAGGTCTGAAAAAAAAAAAAATGAATCAAACAGCAAACAGAAACACAGGAGCACACCATTTGCGCACAGTTCCCCAATTCAGACAGCACCCCGTGTTTGTACCAGATAACCAAGCAGAGTTCTTGGTTGCCAAGGTCCCCTGTCTGCTAGAGAATCACTATTCAGGAGCTTAAGTATGGACTGTAGCCCTTATGTAAAACAAAAGAAGCAAAACAAACGAACAAAAGAAACCCTTAGCCTCCTCAAAAATTTTCAGGGATGTTTTATCCTTGATCAGAAAGTTTCATCCAACCTGCCTAAAACAACTTCTCACTCTGGAGAGAGAGAGAGAAGCCCATCCCAGATAAAAATAATTAAGTCTAGTAAATCAAGCAACAACAACAAAAAGGTAAAAAGGCAATATATTCTTCCAGAATAAGTATTAAATGACAACAAGACTCAATTGTTCAAGTTATTGCTATGTTAACTTGACATCTTGTAATGGATTAACACCTGCCAAGACCACTACATTTTTGTATGGAACACTTAAAGCGAAGTTATTTGCATGCTTTGACATGAAATGCGAAACTAGTACTCAGGATCCTCTTTTCCTCTTGTGATTATACATAGGAGTCATAGGTGCATATAAACCCTCAGCTTATTTCAAGTCAATACTGACGAGCCAAGCATTAGTGCCGTCAAAACATGAGTTCTGAGGTCTTCTGTAACGTATCTTTTAATAAACATTCTTAATGCTTACAGTGACCTCTGGAAGAACAGAGTGTAGCTGGAATAAGAAAGAGCACCTCCAATACCCTTGCCCTTTATACAGTGCTTTGTAATATAGCATATAACACCAAAGGTTCACACTGTGTCTAAGATTTTACCAAATAATTTGACCAGGGACAACCCCTTCATTCAAAGATATATAAAAACATGTCTGTAAAAGTATAGTCAGCAAGCTTTCATATTATAGTATAGCTTATTCTGACACAAATCTCAATATTTGGCCCCAAATACAACAATACTAACACCAATTGCATGATAGTAAGCCAGCAAAATTCCGCTAGATGGAAGCCTCCAAAAGAACTTGCCCTCTTCCAGCTGCTGCTCGCAGCTCCTAAGTTACATTTCTCACTACCTTCTGACAAGCCTCCTGTTCTGACCAGGCCAACCTTGCAGCTTCAGCAACTTAGGGCTTCAAACCAGAACACAACTATTAAGAGCAAGCCTTTCTCCTCTCACAACAGGAACATACCTAAAGGAACACAAACCTCAGATATCCCATTGAGCTCTCGCTAAAAGCACCAGAAAAATGCAGACCCAACACCAAGACGAGCTTTGTAACTACGTAGAAGTTGATCTATATTTGACTTCAAGAAGAAATAAAGGCCAGGCTAGTTAAAAAGGGAATGTTTGTTTAAAACTGACCTCCAAAGGAGATTTTTGTTTCTTCAGATGTTGTGAGAGAAACCTTATCAAGAAGAACACAGACTGAACTAAGGCTGAGGAAGCATTAAAAGCATTAAAGGAGGCAGCAGACTGGGCCCTCTGCCAGCAGCATCAAGCGGCAGAAAGACAACGGGGAGCAATCGTGTCGGCAAAGGTGCCCAGACAAGAGCCTGGCTGCAACAGCAGTTCAAATGAGGAGGAAGGAGAGGAAGAGCAGCAGAAGCAGCAGAGTGGACCCCTTCTGCTGAAGGCATTGAGCAGGTTCTGCACAAAAAGGCTAATTTCATTGACCAAAGACTCAGGTGCAGATGTTACATCATATCTGCTGACCAACAGAAAATAAAAAGCAACTCCCAAACAGAGCTTAGCATAATCTATTCATTATTAAGAAGTGGCAGTTCATTTGCTTGTCTCTTTAGCAACTGACAATCACATGCTATATCTTTGCCATCCTTTCCCCTAACCGAGCAGCCCTTGCTTACGTGGCTCCCATACAGAATTGGATGACCTTTATTTCAAGAGCAGGAGGGCAGCAAAGCAACAAGAGCTTTTGTAAAGCCCAGGAGCTTGTCACATGTGGAGTTGTCAGTGGGGGAGCAGGATCATGGGACGGTACCTGGTGCCTGGAGAGGGGCCTCCTGAATCCCGCTCCACCTTTGAGCAGATGCGACCAACTATCATCCCTGAGGATGCGGAGATGAATTCCTGCCTTGGTTCAGGCACCCAGCGCTGGGAAGCAACTTGCTCAAGAACAGCCTTTACTTCAACATCCTCCTCCTCAGCATTCCTTCATATCTGAGCATGCGTTTTCTAATTATGTGACCTTGTATCGCCATCGTGCATTAGCAAGAAGAGCAGCACAAAACCCTGTTTTCCACTTACATCCTGGGAACTGGTGTATACAGAGGAATTTTTTTTTCTGATTGTATCTTACCAAAATGACTGCTCGGAATCCAAGCGGAGCCCTCCTTGTAATACAAAAGGTTTTTTTCTACAGCAGGAGGAAGTCTCTTCCAGTTGGTGAACTCCAGAAGAAAATTAAGGGCATCCCCATTGACAGAATAAATCCTGTGTAACAATAAAATCCCACAAATTATTTTGCATTTGATTTACATTTCAAATCTTTACAATGTCTGAAGAACTTTCAATAATAGTTCAGCTCAGTAAGGGGGGAGCACAGCAAGTATAAGTAAACTGTTTTAGTGTTATGTATGATGAAAAACCATGCCATTTAACAGAATAACCTCCTAGTTAAATGCGTACACACCTGAAATTTCACCTGAAACAAAAGCGCTCAACACAGAAAAAATGCATACTAAGAGTTTTTAGTACATGTGCTTTTTTCCCCTCCTCCAAGGTATTCATGCCAAAGGTTATTTTATGTCCATTCTGTTTTTTTAAAAAAATATTATGTTGTTTTTTCAACATTAAGAGATGTCTTGTTTGACTGCATTTCTGCATTCACTGAAAAACACAGGAAAGATTTCTGGTAGCCTGCCTTTAACAGACTGATGGCTTTGCTTTGCCACTGGTAATTAGAATTGTCAATGCACTAGATTAACTGGTGTGTGATTATAAAAAGACTTTTCACAATCAGAGACAATCAACAATATGTGCAAATATAATTGCTATTTTTCCCCCAGGACAAAACAGTGAATATTGATTTTTTAATAAATTTAACTTCAATCTTGTAGATTATACTATGATAAACACTATTTTTAAAAGCAGATACTTAAACACAGCAAGCATTCCTTCTAAAAGCACTGTGGGTTATATAAAATATTAAAAAGCATTACATACGATAAAAATATTTGACAAGATTAGTCTATTTAATGCACTGCAATTTTATAGTAATTTTACTTTTCCAATCACACTCAGTCTTCTACATATAAAATTATCTAAAGAATCACAGATACATCAGCCTTTAAGTATGTTCCACTGACTACTGCTTAGGCAGTCATGGATGTTAATGAATAACAGAATTTCACTAAACCAAAAAGCAATGCAATTAACACCACGAACAGTATAACAGATAAGTCATGCTATCTGAACAGTATCTGAAACGTAAGCCAATATTTAAAACTAAGTAAATCTTAAAATGCCTGCTTCCTACTACTTTCATGTTGTTAAGTAATATATGTAATGAGGTTATACATGTCAAAATATTCTGTTAAAAGCCCATAATTATGGAAGTGAGCCTAATCATCTTCATGGGCAATGAAAACAGAAGAATATACTACTATTCTTCTATAGCATAATATATTTATTTATATTACGTGTAAAACAAGCAGTTATTTACATGCAGAATAATAGAAAAATCAGGCTGGTATTTTGGCCACATTATTCTGTTTTGACACAATCTCTAACTTCAATCCGTTTCCTTCCCTCCTAACTTTGGCCCAGCTTCACCTTATATGGGTTTCCAATCTCCTCAGATCTCTTTCCTGGCATGTAAAGTTCTTTTCCCAATTACTGCATTGCACAGGCACACTCGAGGTTAAACAAAATTTGTGGCTAACAAGATGTTTGATATCAAAATGGATAAGGAACCCTTTATCTAGGGTAGAGAAAAAACAATTCTCACACTGACTTTCTTCCTCAAACAGGGAAGAAAATCTGTTTTACTGAATGTAGCCTTTATCCGTGAATCTTTCCCTTCAGGCCTTCTATGACCTTCTCTGCTTCCAGTTCATGACAACAAATTATCAGGGATTGTCCCTTGAATGCCCTTGTTAAAAGAAAACTAGCCAACTAGCAGACACTATTTAAAAAAAAAAAGTGTTATCTTACCACAACTTGCAGAGTAAATTCAATGGATTAAAGCCAGCCAAGAGGAGATGAGGCAGCCACTGCCTGTAGTGCTCGTGTACTTTCACTGCGTAGCTTATGAACTCCGGCAACTCCTCCTCAGAAGGCAGCTCACACCCCAACGTCAAGAAGCGTTGGAACAAAGTAAACTTCCCATGCAACAGGCAATATCCCAAGTTAATCCCAAGGAGGGTGATCCCATATTTGAGGAGAATATCAATTAAATAGAAAAACCTATAAACAGCACACAAGGCATAGTATCTTGTTAGCATATCAGAGAAAACATCTGCCTTCCGAGTTTTACTAATTATCACTGTGTCCACAACACATCAACTTAAAAGGCAAGGCTCCTTTAGGAGGCCCTAGTGAGCAATCCTAGTACTGCTCTTACATGGATGGAACAGCCTTGGTAAAGTTTTAAAAAACATCTATGCTATTGATTAATAGCACGTAACAAGTACATACTGCAAACATCTATAAGATGATACGTGTGTGGATTTATATATATAAGTGTATATTTGAATATTATATAATACCCTTTATATTATTTATGTATCCTTTATTGTTTGGGGTTTGGAGCATCTCCAGCAGGATGAAGACTCTGGGCAGCCTGTTCCAGTGTCATGGAACCACCTCCCCAGGAAAAAGCTGAGTTCTGACATGCAGGCGGAGTTTCCAGTGCTTCCATTTCCAGGATATGTAAATGGAAAGGGACCTTTAATTACAGACCTATGTCTAAAACAGACTTATATATATACACACACCTATCTGTTTCTAAGCACAACACAGGCATATGGAGAAAATAAATCAGTATTTCCTAATAACTCTTCCTCACTAAAAAGCATCTAGCTAATGAAGAGTCTTGACTGATTCAAGCCCAGTTCCCAGAAGACAGAGATGGGCTGATAAGGCTTTTTGAAAGCAAGAAAGCTAGGCTGCAATTATGTTTGACAAAAGTCCTCTTCAAGGAGAGGGGCTTCCTAAAGGAGGTGTGAACAAGGTTCTGCAGCTCGCATACATAATCCAAACTCTGCACGACTCACCGTGCTTCAGGTTTAACTCTGTCATCTCCAGAATGGAGGGGAAAGAGGACAACTCCGCACATTCAGAAAGCAAAAACATGACAACACACTAGCGAATAATTTGAAAATAGACAAGTATACATACTCTTTTCGGAAAACCAAGCACATGGGCGATCTGTAGGCAAAGGTGAGGCACTTTTGAGCATCTGCACTGTAGCCCTCCTTAAGCAACATCTCCAAGCATTCCTCATCACCACTATAAATCGCTGAGTACACAGGGCTCACTTTGTCTTTTCCTTGATCACAGATCCGATCAGTAACTGGTATGAGCAACTCCAGGATACTGCAAACATTTAAAATCACTGCTTATTTGGGAGGTCTTATCAAACAGTGGCATTTTAGTTTTCTGGTCATTCGTCATAAACTCATTGCCACTTGAGAAGAAAAGTTTGCTTATTTTTTTACTGTGGAGTTTAAGGGAAAAACATTCCTCTTTTCATCCATGCAACCACACAAACATAACAGGCTTTGCCACTGACTCGTATCGTGAGTAGCTTAAAAAAATATATTACTGCACATACCCTTAAATTCTGAATCTGTTAGCAACAAACGCATTCTGACCAAAACTTGGACAGCTACTTCACATTATCCTACAGTTCATTTTACAGCAGTAGTGTGTGCCTGGGGGGGCTCATTTAGATCTGTAGAGCTTGGAGGCAAACTGAACATGTGAGTTGCAGACAAAAATGAATATTAACTTCTGCTCATTGGCCTTCACTGAGAGACCGAAGCAGATAAACCTCTCTCATATCTCATGCCTTTGACTTGCATCTTTCTCAGCTAGCAGGGATTAGTGAACAAACACTGGGTCCTTTGCCAGGAAAACTTATTGATGCTGCTCAGAGACTGCAAAGGCAGTCAAGGCAGCATTTGATTAAAAAATATTTCTAGTACTGACAGCTTGGCCAACCCATTTCTCACTCTGAGATATTTCTTTTTCTTCATCTTTCTCAATCTACAACAGTCTGACCTACTCATTACCTGAGTAGAGGCCTCAGTTTGAGGCACTTCAGCAGCAATCAGCTGAGGAGCTACTTGTGCTAACAATCAAGGCAAAAGCAACTACACTACAAACTTCTTCACAAGCGGTTCCCTTGCTTTAAGTGCTGTCTCACACGTGCAAATCCCAGGGGTCCTGAGGGAAGCTCCTCTGAAGGACCTATCACTCTAGGAATTCCTTTCCACCTGTAGTATTTCTGCTACAAAGCCCCTTATTTCATTGGGATTGGGCAAAGCTATGAACACATTTTACAAGGATTACCAGAGTAGTTTTGTGGCTTTGATTTTCTGGCTGGTTCAGCTAATTCATTACTTGCCTATGTTTCCTTCTGTTCCTTCAAGGACAGGACTATAATACTAATTAAGTGCTATTCAAGTAATGTATGAAGCATATGCTATTGTTTTGTTTTGAATGGGAAAGCAATATGCCTACTATAGGATTTCTATCTGATTCAACAGTTACTCCCTTTTTGGAAGTCCCTCTAAATTGTTTTGGAAATGGATCAGACCCAGATTAGATGCTGAATTTTGAGCAATCATTCACTTCACTGGAAATAAGAACAAACCTTTAAAACCCAAAGAGGGTTCATTCATTCATGTGAAGATATTGTTTAATCACCTACTTCTTATGGCCCTTTTCAGCAGCTGCGTGAATAGGTAACTGCCATTCCTCCTCATCACAGTAGAGATTTGGGTCGGCCCCTTCGGAGAGCAGCAGCTCCACGCACTTGGCATGACCCTCCTGTGCCGCGATGAGCAGGGGAGTGGCTTTGTCCTTGGCCTGACAGTTGACGTTTGCACCTGCCAAAGAGGCCCATACTTTAGGTGACAGATTCACAAAGTAAGCACAAAAGTAAATGACAAATTAGTGTTAATTAGTAATTGCTTTTCACAGGCTGACTTTGCCATGAAACTGTTTTCTACTGCAATATTAAAAAAAAAAAAAAAAATCTTACTAGCTTGTTGCTAGCTTTGTAAACTGTAGAGTCCTGTAAATACGGCTTAGGGTTCTTAGGAAAGAAATAACTTATTTTCAAAAAACAGTAGAGTTTGGTGCACGCACATTCCTTAGCACAAGGGTCGGATGAGGAAACAGTGCTTTACTGCTTTATATTATTTGTTCTATTTTTAGATTAATCACAAAATATTGAAAAATGCAGTAGTGTGAAGTAATAAATCCTTAGATATTTATTACCTATGCTACACTAATAAAACTTAACTAAATAAAATGCTACACAGGCAAATACATTTCTCCATATGAAGGACACTGCCATTATTCAACATGCCAATGATTTTGCTTTACTTACAAATCATTAGGCTCATACTCCTGCAAACTACTATCAGTGCATTTATCCTAATAATAAAAATATGTAAGAAGCAGAGCTATAAATAACATTCATGGATTATATGCACAGTCCTAGAAATTAGCTTTACGTGTGATTTTCTTCTCTTAAGAGGAGAGAACATTGTCATGAGCCTGGGGGGGCACCATTCCAGCTCCCTCCAAGATCAGCATAACAAAATGAGACCACTTATTTAGTGGCATTGAGAGATATTAGTAAGACCATGAAACCTGGTCCTTACCCTTCTCATGGGTTTGATTTCCTATTTCTCAATATCACTTACAGAGAAGCAGTTCAAATTTCTGAAATAACAAGATTTCAGTAATTAAGATGGAATTATGAAATTATGAAGTACAGCAATAGAAGAAAATTGTATTCTGCTGGCAACTCAGTGCAAGCCTGGGAACAGTGAGGCTGAATGAATGATGACAATTACCATAGGATATAAGCATTCTTAAACTCTCCAGCATCCCATACTGAGCAGCAATAAACAAAGGGGTAATTCCCGAGTCATTCTCATATTCCTTGTCTGCACCTTTCTCCATGAGAATTTTTATTATCTCAATATGTCCCTGAAACACATAATTTTACTCTTAAACAAAAAGAACAGGAAACAGGAGCAGATTCAAAACACAAACAGAAAAGAGGCAATACAGTCCATTAACTAAATAAAAATGGAAAAGCTAGGCAAATTTCATTTTTCCCCATTATACAGAAATTAAATTGGTGCATTAGAACCATTAAGCAAACATATTTCTGTTCTAGAAATAGCTCAGATATTTCCTTATGATGAGATACTAAACAGAAGTCTTCTCCCCATTCTCACCCCCCCAAAAAAAAATCTTATAACAAATTCACTCCCCAAATATAATAAATAACCTGATAAGCATATCCAACAATTTATAATACTTAAACAGAAATTGTTACCCAGTATCTTGTGTGGTTTCAGATGCACCAAAGAGTTTATTCCAAGTATATTATCATTTAGACCACTTTATGGATTATGTGGTTTCAGAAAAATTCCTTCATAGAAAGGTAAATTACAAAGCATCATTCAAAAAACACCAATTACACAGAAATGATATGATGCACTTTCAGGTTACCTCAGAAGAGGCTCCATGCAAAGAACTCCATCCAGCCCAAGTGTGACGTCCATTCACATTTGCTCCATGTTGAAGCAGAAGCTTTACAATGTCTGTATGTCCTTTTTCAACAGCTTCAAACAGAACAGTTAAAAAATAAATATTATGTTTTATAGATATAACATTAAAGGAGCCAGTACACAACTCAGATGATCTTTTCACCAAGTTCCCACTGCTATAATCATCGCTATTTTACATTTATTTTCCCCCCCTCAAAACCTGATTTCTTCTATGTCATTGTGCAACACTGCTTACCATGACATTCATTGTCTGATCTAAGTATCAAACACACACAACTTCTCTCCCAGCATTTTTGCTATAAAGCAAATTATTTCTAACAGGGCCTTCTGCACTTATTCCTAAGGAAATGCCATTTCTCTGCATAGCTAGACTTTTATCAGACCAGCTTTAAGACCAGCTTTTCTGACACCATAACAGCCTCCTCAGAGACCTGTTTTCAGTGGGCTAAGAGGTTTAGTCTGAGGATGTTATCTTCTGTATACGCTCGTGTATGACAATGCACATAAGCCACCTCACTCAGCCCTGCCAGGATGCACATACATTGCATGCCAATGTAAAGTGTAGGTAACAGGGGTTTTTATCTTCTGACTTGCCATATAATTAATCCTATTATCAGAAATAATTCCCTATTTAACCTCATGGTAAAGAGGATGCATACAATGTCGCTACATGTGCATACCAATATAAATTAA
Source organism: Crypturellus undulatus (assembly GCA_013389825.1). Taxonomy (NCBI): domain Eukaryota; kingdom Metazoa; phylum Chordata; class Aves; order Tinamiformes; family Tinamidae; genus Crypturellus; species Crypturellus undulatus. The sequence goes on from VWPW01028816.1 coordinate 733,764, forward strand.
GATGGGAAAGAGAGGATAACAGTTAAATCACTCCAAAAGGCCACTGAAAGAAGTGGAGACTGATATCTCTCTAGTACTACTATTCATTGCATCAAGCACAGTGATTCTGGCCACTAGACGATAGAGCTTAAATGTCTCTATTTTACATATTTAAGATATATTTGTTGCTGAATAAGGCTTAATAATATTTGTGCAGCAAGTCAGAAGGCTTGAAAGCGGGAGGCAACAGGATTTGTAAGAACTCCACGTTGGAGCTCAGAGACTCACCCTGCTAAATGCAATTTCACAATACACACCTTTGTATCAAGATGTACCAAGCACAAACCCACATTACTACAGTCTGCCCCTTCAAACCTCAGTCTTCCAGATAAGAAAGAGCCTTCCATTTCTGCTTAATACATCTTTCCAAATGCCAAGTGAGCACAGAATAACAGTTAAATGCTAATGCAGAAAACCGCTGCAATAAGATATTGAAGTGAAAAGGTTATAGCAACAACTTCTGGGTTAGTCAATTCCCCTTTCCCAAACCATGTTGAACATGATAACCAACTCCAACCTTATTCTCAGCATTTTTATTCTTGCAAAAATGCACCTTTTAGCATTTATAGCTCATCTACAAGATAGATCGCTAACCAGCAAACCACTCGCTATGCGAAACAAGGCATGCACAGTGAAATCACTTAAGAGATCTTCTGCAGGCCATTTCTGAGGCAGAAGACATTTGTCTGGAGACGAATAATGTGGCCATGGTTCTTCATCAATCTTTACAATCAGTGATAGATCATATTTCACAGTGATTATCGGTAGGAACATTCTGATTAAGTTAATACACTTCTAAAAAAGAAACCAAAATGAAAATATACCATTCCTCTTACCATCTAACATTTATAATTAGTGCTTACATTAGAGCAATATAGATTTAAGGCAGACCACAAAGCAGGTGAGTAATGAAAATATACCCATGTTATATATATTTATGCTAGATAACTGAGATAGATTCCTAAGACCCAAAGCAAACAATACAAGCAAGGTCTGCTCTGTAAATGCCTTCCTTGAAAACTCTCAGCAGAGTATTCCAGAGCCTACAAAGTGTTTCACATCCATTATTGGCAAAATTTAAGTCAAGGCAGCCCTAACTCCAGCTTTGCACAAACAGGGCAGAGAAAATCATGTCACACGTTGCACTGGAAAACACCACAACACAGACCAAGAGACTCCTCCAAAGTTTCCAGCAGGTCTGAAGGAAACTGCTTGCAGCTACCACTGATGTCACATGTACATCTCAATTCCTGCCAAAGGGAAGGATGCTCATGAGGAGCTGGGCTTCCTCGCATGGCCGTACTTTCCTGTTGCTTAGCTCGGGCTGACACCTGCCAGCCCACAGGCAACAAGCCCTCAAGCAACAGGCAGCTCTAGACCTGCTCTCCCTGCTCCTCTCTGTGCTTCTAGGCACTAACTTCAGGTGCCTGCATAAGGATTTGGCATTTCTCTGGCTGCAGGACAGGCACTCCAAGCTCTATACAGCCTGCCCTCAACATCTTTTCTGCATTCAGCCTTGACATGGGCCCATCTGGTCCATGAACTACCTCACATACTTCCTGCCGTACAAAATGATTAATGAAAACTAAGCTTTTCAAGCACAGCAGCTTTCCAATCACCCTCTGTCCCTCCATCCACGTCCCCTCGCACCAAGGGAGGCTCCACCATATCGTGCAAAGCACCACTACCTGGCACTCCTGCCATGGCAATGTCCCCTCAGGAGCTACCTGGCACAAGCAGTTTTAAGCAAATAAGCTACTTAGCTGTTGGAAAGCAAAAAGTGAATGGGCTCCTAAATAAATCTAAACACAGCGCACGTGATCTTTTCCTTAGCTCAGTATAAAAATAAGAATTCATTACCAATGAATGCTATGTTTATTGAAGATTAGCAAGGTAAAAACCCCTCATGGGTTTGATTTACTTACATTAAAAATCCCCCCTCCAACAGGGGATTATTTGCTTAAACAGTATGCTAATGATAACACATATGAAGCATACACAAATTAGAGACTGAAATTTTCTGCCTGCAGACATTATTGAAAAGCTTGAGAATAACCAAACAACAGACCATGGCACTTTCAATTTAGAAAGTAACAGGTATTAGAAATAGGCTGTAGCTTCTGTTTGATTAATTTTTGCATTTCATCACAGATGACTAGTAGAGCATTAATTCTAATAAATAAGCATATGCAGAAATGCAACTCTACATATTAGCTTACACATAATAAAACCAAAAGATCTTCTGCCTATCAGAATATGCCTATTCCATAAGCGTTCACAATATACCTTGAAAACTTTTTGCTACAGGAGATCACTAAAACATCCAGCAGGCTTACAACTGAAAAATAATCTTCAGTAATCTTCAATATACATCCAAAAGTAATCTTCAATACATCATGCAACATCATAAAAGTTATTTAACACACACAAATTATTTATTTCTTATAGAGTCTGACAGTCTCTGAAGACACCTGAAGACAGGTCAAGCAAACTTTAAAGCACTGACTTAATCAATGAGCATCTGCTCACAAAACATACGAAGAAAAAGAATTGGTGGCTCAATATGAAAATAATTTGCTTCTTTTAAAAAGACACAAAAGATTCTAGACCTTCTCTGCACTTGAAAGAAACAAAGATATAAAAGTCTATTCTGTTTTACAACTTGATTTTGAAATGCAGTCCTGAGGCAGATGTGAAATAGCAAGCTATTTAAATCAGTCCATCTCTGATTCTACACCTTAGTATTTATACAAAAGGTTTCCAGAAATACGAAGTATGATAAGCAGTAAGTAAACTCGGGGCTACAACGTGATTCTTGCCTACATGTCAGTATTCTCAGGTCGCAAGCAAGCATGCATCACCTAGAAACAGCGGGGTGCTTTCTTCAGCAGTGACCTCATTAGGATCAGCTCCAGCTCCCAGAAGAGTGCTGACGCTTTCTGCACAGCCATGGCTGACGGAGAGATGCAGCGCGGACATAGCTTCAAACGTCTTCGCCTGTAGATACTTCTCAGATGGAGCTAAAAGCAAGGACAGTGCGAGAGATATGTTGAGCAATACATTAATACAGTTGTTTTCTTAAAATAACTGAATAATTGGAGATATATGGTCTAGAGTACACCTGAACATAGTTTCAGACTATTGCAAGTACCAGTCATTGCTGGCCCTACATCTTTGGACACAGAACATAAGGCAGAATCAGTTGTCATTCTGTTTCTTAACTAATATCAGACCCAGATAGCAAGTACTTTAGAGTAGAAGAAAAAAAAAAAAAAAAACACAGGACAGATTGTCCCGCAATAAAGTGAAGAAGCACATTTGTTGCAATAATTACCATTTTCCTCTTTGCCTTTTTAATGTAATGAGTGAAATCAGTATAGATAACCGCTCTCTCTTGCATTCAGGAGGTGGTTCTACAAGGTGGAGCTCAACATTTATTTTTTTCTCTTAATTATTCAGGACCTCTCTTTTGTCAATGGACAAAAAGTAAACCATCCAACAGCGATTCTGACCATCCTAGTTCTTAGGCCCTTAATTCTTGACTGACAAAATGGAGAGTAAATACATTTTTTTTGGATGGCTGTAGGTAAATCCCTTTTTGAAGCTTCAGTGAAAGCTGAATGAAAGTGGGAAATTCACCCCAGTGAGACAATTCTTTATTAGAAACAGGATTGTATCTCAATAAGCTGCTTAAGCTTCCTGATTTTTCATGAAGTGCTTTCTAGAGCAAATGTAAGATACTAGTTTCACAGCACATTAAAATATATTATGTGCCATTCGGGTGGGCTTTTAGTATATATTACCAGTCTTTGATCCCCAAGACAGGAATCTATAAACATCGTAGAAAACGCTTCGATCTTTCTTTGTGTAGGCAATAAGAGGGAGCCTGACCTCATCAACAGTGTGCAATCTAACTCATCTTTGACATGACCAGCTGAGAAAAAAAACAGCACTTATATACGAGTTGGGTATGAGAACAATTTCCATACAAAACAGAAGATTAAGGTTAGTGATCTTCTTGCTTCTGTAAAACACAGAGAGCTGCAGGTAACACAAGAATCAGGCCTTTAAAAGGACCAAGGATAGGAAGATATGAAGAGAATTTTTAACAGAAGGAAGACGTTGCTATTTGATAGGTATGTCTAAAGATTTAGGGAAAGAGAGGAAGATAGAGACAAAATGATTCCTACTATTTTTGATTGCCTTTTTTAAAAAAACATATCTAGTCAAATTTTAGAAAGGTGTATTTAAATTTACTAGCCAAATAAGAATATAAGAAAGGCATTTGATTTATACTGGTTTATATCACAGAAGAATTTCAACAGAAATTCATACTATTTCATAAAAAATTTTCTTTACCAGCCCGAATTAGTAGCTTCAGACATTCTCTTGAATTGCAGACTGCTGCTTCATGGATTGGCATCCATCCCCTGTTATCGGGGACATCAATGCTGTATCCCTCTTTGATCAGTTTCTTGAGCATTTTCACATCTCCTTTTCTAGCTGCAAGTCCCACAGCAGAACATCTATCAGAATAGGCCTCTGTGAAATCCATTCTTCATCAAGGAAACTCTGAGGTAGTGAGGGGAAAAGAAGAGAAAGAAGGAGAGGAGAAAATATAAGTACTTATTAGCATAAAATATACATTTACAGATTACAAAAACACAGAATAGTTTTAAATATATGGACAGAATCATCAGGTCTGAATGAACTGTAAAATGGAGCCTTGCAGCAACAAAGAAATATTTTGCCATATCACTTCAGTAACATTTGAAGTCTCACACGGAACTGCTTTAGTTAATAACATGTGCATCTTGCTATCATTACTACCTGATGGTAACTATATTGCATGTACAGTCACAAAACAAATAAAAGTAGTAAAAGATACTTCTGATATGCTTTAAAAGATTCAGGCATGGCCTAAGTACATGGCACTGGCTTCAGAGCCCTGTAGTCTAGGGACCCAAATCCATTTCTAATGAAATTCTAGTCAACCCCATGAGCTAGAGGAATACAATATTTTTTTTTTAGGAAAATGAGACACAGCTAAATGGCTTTGACCAACGTCCCAAGTCTTGTCAGGTCAAGAAAACATGTGCTACAGTTTCTTCTGTGGAATTTGCTCATCTAAACCTTTCTTCCCCCCACCCCACCCCAAACAAAAGGAAAACTCGAGCTACACTAGTAGCCTAAGACTTGCTCCCTACAGTGTCAAGAGACATTCCTGAGCTGCAGGCCCCATGGAGTTTGGAAAGCTGAGAAGAGTTGTAGAATGTCAAGCTTGGGAAGCCAGCCCTGAGCAAAATCACTTTGAGAGTGACCTTAGAAAAACCAAGGTTATGAAGCCATCCCCTACAACATGATTCTTATTCCATCATGTCTAAGAATCCTCTGCAGCCACCCGGGCACGTTCCTGAAGGAACCCCGAGGCGGAGAGCCCCGGGCGCACCCGACTCCAGGAGGACCCGGGCGACTGCGAAGGCAGCAGCAGCCGGGCGCAGCCAGGAAGCTTCGGAGAGGCCCGAAGGCCCCGCAGCAGCCGCAGCGGCTCCCGCCGCCCCTCCCGGCGCGGGCCGAGTGCGCAGCGGCCGCTCCGCCCCGCAGTCCGGGGCAGCAGGCGGCGAGCGGCGGCGGCCGGGAAGCCATGTGGGTGTTTGGCTACGGCTCCCTCATCTGGAAGGTGGACTTCCCCTACGAGGAGAAGATGGTGGGCTGCATCCTGGGCTACAGCCGTCGCTTCTGGCAGGGCAGCACCGACCACCGCGGCGTGCCGGGCAAGGTGAGGCGGGCAGGGCGGGCGGGCGGCTCCGCTGAGTCACCGCGCGCCGCCCGCGCAGGGGGCGAGGGCGGCGGCGCGGCGCGGAGAGGGGCTCCAGGGCCCCGTCCCCGTGCTGCTCCTCGCCCGTGCAGCAGTGCAGCAGTTTCCCGTGCTCCTGCAGCGCTTCCGCAGCGCGGAGGCAAAGGGCGCCGCGCGGGGACGCGCGGCGGGCTGGGCANGCGCAGCGGGCTGGGCAGGAGGCCAGGCGCCCCCGCGCTGCCCCGCGGAACGAGGCGCCGCGCGGCGGGGTGTCGGGGCGCGGCCAGCGCTGCCGGGGAAGCCCGAGTGTTGGTACCCAGTAATCCTGCTGTGGAGCTGCGCGCCGTAGTGGTGCTGGGTTTACACGCGCCTCATCTGCTATGATGTATTCTGCCAAAATCCCAGATTGTGTCACGCCTTAAAATACACAGATTAAGCGCTCAAAAATTATATGCCCTGCAAGTTCCATCTCCAAATACTGTAGTTCTGTAACTCAATCTGTCCTGCTACTACTTAGTTGCTTCTAACTGAAATTCATTCTCCCACCAAAAAAAAAATGGAGAAAAAAAACATTACTACAAAATATGAAGTTCCTATCTAGTACTGAAGCAGGTTACCTGAGCTTCCTTCTCAGTCACACTATGTCCAACCACTGCCAGGGCAGCTAGTGTGCTCCCCAGGGAAAAGACTGTGCAAAGGAAAGTTGATTACGTGGCTAAATCATAGCCATCCTGCTGAATGTAAACAGCAGCTCTGGCTCATCACCTGTGTAAACCAGCTCCTTACTGCTGCACCATCAACGTTAACACAGCCTCATCCCGGAAGGAACAGGAGGCCTAGTTAATGTTGATGTCTCTGTAGTAAGTCCGTGGCACTGTAGTGATGAAAAGACATTGGCAGGAGGCAGTAAGACAAGTGTCACCCCGTGCTTGTCCTCCAGCTGCCCTAGCGCAGCGAGGGGCCCCCTCCTGCTCAGGTGGTGGGAACTCATCATGTCCCCTCTAAACACCAGCCTTGCATTCGTAAACAGACATGATGGAACAAGAATCAGTGGAAGAGAGGGAATAGCATGTAATGGCACCAACTTGGATGTAGATACATTAGATTGACTAGTGATTGTCAACCCTTTTTATATGTACATCCTACCTGTACCTTCCCTTCTGCCCTGCCTCTTCAGAAATGCTGACCTTTTGCTGCTGCTCGTTAGCCTGGAGCTGTTCTCCATCCTCTCTGCCCTCCTTCCCTGCCCCTTCCCAGCAGCTCCCGTGTCACGAGCACGGAGCCCAGGACAGCTTGTTAGCCTACGTTAGCAGGTACCAACTCAATCACCCTGCTAGCTCTGAATACCAAAACAAGTAAAATAGCCCAAACAAGTAAATTTTGTACTGGACAATATTCAGGAAATGTTGTGTTAGATACAGAGTGAGCACAAAGGAGATGCATCTTAGCTTGAAATGACACAAGGTAATGCCTTACAGTGATTACTAGTAGTAGGGAAGAACTGACTGGAAGTTGACATTAAGAGTATTCACTACATTTCTGCAGTGCTTGCGATTATTATTATTAAACTTAGAAGTATCTCTTAGGAACAGCTGATGCTTTCTGACTTCAGTTAGTCTAATCTTCAATTGTGAAGTATTAAGGACTTCCCCAATACTTAAAGATAACAGCAAGCTTTCCTACAATCAGTTCTCTGGAATAAATATTACCATGGTTCAGGTACCACCATGAGCTGAATGTCTAATATAAAAACTAATGGAGCTTACAGCAGTGAAACAAGTTATCTGCAAACCAGCTCAGGCCCATAAGATGTTTTTTGGGGGGTTGGCAGCAGTGCTGTGCAAATATAACTGACCTAGTTCTGGACTTGAGACCCAAAATGCTTTCTCATGTTGTGCTAAAGACCTAGACAGCACCATCACTTTCCTGCAAGACACCTGCTTTCATCTCACCTAGCCTGCTATATTCACACGTGAACATCCTTTCTCCAAACTCTGCTGCTCTGTCAGCCGTGGCCATCACCTCGCTGGCTGGACAGATGCAGCAAGTGTAGTGGCTTACAGACTTGCATGTGGTAACTAGACAGCTGATTGCTCACCTTTCCAGTGGAAACACTAATTTAGATAATTCTCATCTACCAGTCATCCCTTTACAAAGATTGTCATCTTACAAGAATGGTGAAATGCTTGTTCTTCTGTTGAATTTGGATGAACTGACACCCAGGCAAAAATTACTGGGATGGGATAAAGAGAGATTGTGATCCTCCTATAAACCTCCTTTCCTTAGGAAAATAGGCTAAGGACAAAACAAAAAACACACATGACAGAGAAAGTCCTTCTCTTTAAACTCCATAAAGACACAAAGCCCAACAGGCCACTTTTTTTCTTTTCTGCAAGTGTCCTTGGAAACCTCATTGCTTTATCTTCTGTTGGGTCAGGTGAAATTCAGGGGAACATTCAATGACTCTGCTCATGTACTAAAATGGCCACATCAGGTTAGTACCAACTTTGCCCCCAAAAGCTTAGTCATTTGCATTTCTGCACCAATCAGGATGATAACTAGAACCACGTTTGTATGTAAACATATAAAATGAACCTTAAAACAAAAAAGCCCCCAAGGCTTCTTTGTTCAACTTCTATTTAAGTTATTGTTTAGACACATGAAGGGTACAGCTTATTATTTATGTAAACTGGATAATGCATTTTACATATATTTTATATAAATACTTTGACAAAACACACTTTTTCCTCAGCATCAACAATATACTCTTACCCTACAACAATTCCTAAGTTGTTACTAGTACTTCTATAGCCAAGAGAGTCCCTCGACATAAACTGGGAAAACACAGAGCTAAGATTTCTCATTCTACCAGTCCAACCTAACTCCGCTATAAAACTCTTAAAACCTCTATTACATCTGAGATGAGTTAGTCCCTAGCAGATGGGTTACAAGAGAAACTGGCCTTCCAGTATTAGCACATTTTAAAGACCAGTAATAACACAGTAGCCAACAGGTTAAAAAACAACAAAACTCTCCTGCAAACACGGATTGCTCCAACATTCCACGGGCAGCCCAACAAAGGAAACGGGACATTTCGCACACAGCAACATCGGCAAGCTCTGGCGCAGAGCTCAGGGTAGCACTGCCGTGACCCCTATGCTCATGCTGCTGCTCACCTTGTGCCACGATCAAACAGTTAACTAGAGACGTCATTAAACACCCTTGCTATTTTATAGCTTCTCATACTCACTAATTGTACTCCTAGGCTGCACTGTTTGAGGAGACTCTCAAAGTAAACAGTCTTCTATTTTTCATCCAATGATATCAAACTGATCTACAGTTCCCTAAGCTATTAGTTTTACACTTTTTAAATACTAAATTCTTATGGTATCATCCAGTTCTTGGACCTCCTCAAATAGCTTAAAATTCAGGGGTAGTGATTTACGCAGATGTATGAGCCTGAAAAGTCCTAATTTTTGACAATACTATTAAAAGAGCCTTTAGCTGTAAAAGGTCTGAATGCCCTGTTTGCTTCAAGGCCTGTTTCACATAAGATAAAACAGCACTGTCGCTGTGCGGCTCAATGTCGTTTTCTTGTGAGAGATACAAAATTTTTCTTCACGCTTCTGCTGAAGACAACAAAAACAGCACTTAAGAGTAAATGTGCTGCAAGGCTGAAGTGTGAAGCTAGCATTATTACCATGTGGTCTGAACTGAGCTAAAAGATTGCTGCTGCCAGGGGAGTGAACTGTCACCTCCTCTCCTTATAATCCTCCTTCCTGCTTCTGATGACCTGCTTTGGCCACTTACCTTGAGCTAGGGTTGGCGCTCACTTGGTTGCACAGTACATTCCCTGAACTCACTGAAAACATGGGAACGCTAATATTGTTTGCTGCCACCTCTGCCACCATTGCTGCACCTCTGCCACCACTCTGGCAGCCACCTGGCTTTGTCATCACATGAATACTAGAGGTGCCACTCTTGCCAACTGTCAAACTCAGCCATATTGTGAAACCAGCACTGCAAGGCTGATATTCAGGAATACTTCGTTCTGTGTCTGCCTCTGTCAGAAATTACCTTCAGATGTGCCTAGAAAAGAAAGTCCAGAAAGTCCAAAACCCCCTCTCCCTTGCAGATCCACATGCTCACTGCTCTGCAGGGTCACCACGCTAACACAAGGCATTCTTCTCCCTTTCACTGATCAGATATTTGCATTTTTGCTCTGCCAGTCCCCTCCCTGGAAAGCTCTGTATGGCTTTGCCCTGTTTCTGGGATCACTGGTGGAAAGAGGATCTGTGTGTGTGCACCTGGGAGTGGCCATCAGCTGCTCGCAGGCAGTGGAGTGGAGTTAGCAGATTAGAAGTTCCATCTAGAGGGTCCCAGTGAAAACTCCTGTGAGTTTCTGCATGTATCCCATTGCTGAATGATTCAGCTTTAGGTCAAAATAAGGTAGGGCTTTAGTCTGTTGAAAGTGAAATGAGACACACATTTCATGAGGAAACTGTGCAGATAAGGTACTCTGTAAAGACATTAGCAGCATCATGCTAGCCTGTATACTTCTCCACTTCTGTTCTTCCGAAAGGAAAAGCTAGGACTGCCACCCTTCAGAAATTACCTCTGCACTCTGACTCCTGGGATTTTAGGTGTATGGCAAAATAAACCCTGAATTACTTCTTAGAAAGAACGAAAAAAGGCATTGTAACTTCAAATGTGAAGTTAAAATGATATAAAAAAAAAAAAGGAGAACATTGTGTAATTTAGTATGCAATTAATGTTTTAACACACAATCTTGAAGAAGTCAGGCCCTTAATTCATGCAGAATTTTCACATATGAGATAAATCAGCCAGATACACACACCATGCCAGCTAAATGCAGGCGGATCAGTACACCATGGCCAAATGGTGTAATGTTTGGATTTGTGTAGGAAGATCTCAATCTCATGTTAAATCCCTTTTACTTTGTAGGCACCACTGCCTTGCCTAGTATAAAGCATATTTTCAATAGGTAGCATTTTTTAAATGTTCATCAGACACTGAAAGTATTGTCCAATATCACAATAGAAAGATATCCTCCCAATTTAGGTCTGTTTTCCAGGGCAACTTCTGGCATTCGCCAGTTGGCCTTGGTTTTATATAATCATTTTCTCTGACAGTTTCTTCCTGCTGAAGAGCCATCAGTAGTTCGGTGAGTGGAGAAGACACACAGGCTACTGTTAGACCAGAGTGAGTCACAGGAGAAGGAAGCATGAAAAGCTACTTTATGTTGAAGTAAGCTTATGCTTTTAAGGAAATCATTTTAAGTTACTGCAATCCCATTTATTAGCATACTTGGAACTCTCTTTCAGAAAAAAGTTTTGAAGTAGTCAAGTTCAAGTTTTTTTTCAGTTAACATTTCTTTTCACGCTAGCTTATTTTCATGCCCAGATGCTGAAACTGATTCTTCTTTTGTTAGGTATTCAGTTATTTCAGCATCTGAGCAGTGGTACAGTACCACTGACAACAGCCAAGCAGTGGGAGCCTTTTGTCAGTTTACCAGTTATTTACAGAGGACACATCAGCTGTTTAGGCATCAAGATGGGGTCCTAGGGAACATTATCTCAGTATAACTCAACAAACCCTCCTCACCAGGAGGATTGTCACAGCCTCTAGCTTAGAGGCTACAACATGCTAATGCTATTCTCCCATTGTACTTAATCCAGACTGGTAAAAATCTAGAAGAGTCATAAATTGGCACCTGGTTGCCTCCAAAACGTATCAGATAAATGATTGTGGAAAGGACTGCAGGAGGTGCCAAAATGATTGAGGATCTTAAGCCATCTTTCCTCTTACTTTCATGCAGTAGTGCTGGTCTTCCCCAACATAAATATCTGAGCCAGCAAGTAACTGCTGCTTCTGTTGCTGCAGACCTCACAGAGGTTGTTAATGCCTCCTGCCACACATAGTTAACACAGGAATACATCTGGGGGGCTGTAGGGTATAGCACGATTGAGGGCGTGCATTGAAATATAGAGCTAAAGGAAGATGTAATTAATTTTCCCCAGCAACTTCCCTTTTGATTCAGAGAGGTGATAATGCCAAGAACTACAAATGCTTAGTAAGATGTCTGAGAGGCCCCAAACCTTCAGTTTTGTTTCAGTGTGGTCCTTGCAAAGCTGCTTTTTTGGGCCTTCCCGGCAGCAGAAGGCCAGAACAAACCCAAGCAAATCCTTTACTCAAAGGCACCTGATTTAGCTCTTTCACCTTTGCCAGCACTCCCTGGGCACAATAAAGATGGTTTGGGTTTATATTATAAAGCCAACGTTTTATAGAGCTGTTACTTTCTTACTCAGCTACCAAAGGCAATGCCCAAGGTTCCTTAATGCTGTTGAATTTGGGTAGTTCCATGCAAGACAGACTGTATAAAACCCTTCCTTCCTTAGATAAACAGACAGATTGTTCTTTCTTCATGTACCTGTATAGTACTTACTCTTTCATTTAACATTCAGGCTTCCAAGGAAGGTATTTCTGAAACAGAAATAAAAAGAAAGTTGTTTCCTACCACAGAACATCTCTTTAATCTATAATTTACAAAACCCCAATGACCAGTATTGAGCACACAAGTTATGGAAGTATTAATAGTCAAGGGGAAGGGGGAAAAAAAAAAAAAAAAGCTATGTCAGAAATTGAGCGGATATGTTTATAGATAGATAAACATGCACTGTGGCATACTAGTGAGTCCTACTAGAGCTCTTAATGGTATGGGCAGTGCAGTCCTCTGAATAAAGGTGAAGTTTTTTGTTTGTGTGTTTTAATCCCTGGGCTGCCAATGAGGTACAGATCACTTGCGAATCTACAGGAAGAAGTGTAGTAGTAACTCATTTCAAGCAGAATGTGGTTTCTTGCAGAAGCCTTACAAATCCATTTAAAAAAAAATCACTTAGAAGTCAAAAATGATCCAAGGATAATCTCATCAAGATAACAGATTTGATTTTTAAAAAGTTTTCAATAAGGTTCTAGAGGAAGAGGGAGAGGGAAAAAAAAAAAAGAGTTTCATGGGGGAAAAAGGAATTAAACACAATTGAAAAATCAAAACACAACATTTAGGATCAAGTGATCTACTTTCACAGTGGAAGGAGCAACATTCTTGAAAGTTACCAGGAAAATAAGGAGAAATTGAGATGACAAATATGTTGAAAACACAGAATTACTTAGTAAATCTTAGTCTAGGACTCACTGAAAAATTGCATAAAGATTTTACAATACTGAGACACGCACAATAAAATGACAGACAAATTTTCTGTTCACAGCCTTGTGGGAATAACCATTAGTGGGTATAAAAAGGTCAGGCATTATCTGTCATAACCAGGAAACAACTGGGTCATTATAAATAGTTTTCTGAGAAAAAGAAAATGCCTTTGCAAGGAGAAAAACAAGCAAACAAAAACACACCTAGGTGTATCCTTAGGAAATTAATGATTAGGAGGGAAGTGAGTAGCACACAAGCCAATGGTGCACCTGTGCCTTGAGTATTGTATGGGATACCAGACACTCCATCTGAGAGCGGACAACAAGGGTTAGTTATTTGTCCTACTATCAGAACTAAGGATATTTAAGAAGAAAGTAGGGCAGATCTGCTTCATATTAAAGTCACTAGCAGATTCTGCCCTATGCTTTCAAAAACAGCTAACTAGCTAAATGCTCATAAGATTAGGAATTGCCATGCATCATAGCATGACATTTTATTATACTTAGTTAACATGAATTAAGCCATAAGTGCTAATATTTTGCTAGCTTGCAGATAAAAGATTTCTACACGTTACATTACTTCCTATGACCATGAATGATACTTTTGTATGCATGTACAAAGCTTCATGTATGTAAATACCTAATATTTCCATACATTTTTATATTTATTATCTTACATACATCATTATCCCTTTAGAGATGAAAAATAGCACAGCAACTGAGGAGAAGCAACATGGCTGAGAAAGGTGCATTGTGGATAGTTCTGTATTCATGAACTATTGCCAGCCTTTTAAATGGAAAAAGAAGTGAATCTAAATAGCACCTACATAGCAAGGATACTCAAGTTTCCCCATTTATCACTGCACTTGAAATTAACTTGTGTTGCAGACATTTTCCATTCAAAATAGAATATTTTTTTCATCACTTCTAGTCATCTAATAGAGATTAAACTCTTTTTCTTAAAAAAAATATACAAACCATGCCTCAGTCATCCAAAGATTTGTACTTTCTTGAAACTCCTGGCTTAATTACTCTCCTGTCCATTTTACTACTTTTCATTGCTTTAGTGTTTCTTTGATGCTGATGATTTCCAATGAAAGCTTCTACCTTAATAAGGGTATTTCTTTTAATTCTAGCCTGGAAGAGTTGTGACCCTTGTTGAAGACCCTGAGGTACAGTACTGCTGGTTTATTTATAGTATCTACTCTAGAGCGTACACAACTTCCTAACGCATCCCAACTTGCGTAGCTAGTCTCCATTTTTTTTGTGTGTGTGTGTGCTTCTCCTATAGCAAATGGAGTTACCCTTATCAAACATTCTCCCAAAATTTCCTGGATTAATACCAACAATCCTTGACCATTCAAAATAAATCAGTCTGTCTAAATTCAGCAAATGGAAGTAGTTTGGGTCAATTATTATCAAATGTATGTTTTGAAGCAATTCCCTGTATAGTCCCTGCTGCTATTCTGTTATAAAGGATGCCGAATTTTGCTTTTGGCATATAGTGCCTGAAGATATTCCAGTATTAGACAGAAGTTGTAACAGAACCACGCCTGCCTAAAATAAAGATTGAAACATATCAAGCTTACTCTGCAGTGATATATGGCTACATAAACAAAATGCTTAAGAATATAAGTGCCACCAAGTGTGGCACTTTTCATAACCCCGATTCATAACCCCGACAATTTTCATAACCCCGATGCCTGGGGAAGGAGCAAGAGGGCCTGTTCCCAGGGGATTCCCTCTGTAAGCAAGAGGTGCAGCCCAAGATGGCTCTGGGGACACATCCCACCCCATGCAGCTGTGCTCTCCATGTCCATCAGGCTTTTCACACCTCAAGGAAGTGGATCCCTGCAACTAGTGCTGCCTCCAGAGAAGACAGGAGGCCGGGAAAGGTGGCCTGGAAGCACAGGTAGAGCAAGGACATGTAACACAGCAGCGTTAGCTAAGTAAAGCTTTGAGAGTAGCTTTTATTTACTGTTGCACATTTCTAACATGAGGCCTTATCAATATATTAGTCACCACTACCACAAGTCGACTTCAAGCGTGATGCAACATTGTATTGAAGTTACCTCTACTTAGCAAGGCAAAATACTTTTAGCACTGACATTTCCCTGAAATAGCAGCAACAAATAGAGGCAAGTATAGAGGTAACTGTAAACTTCAACTGTTTTTGCAGTTAGCAAGACCAGCAAAACACAGTGTACTGTTTCTCATTGTGATTTTCTGTACCTTTCTAGTAAGTGGTGTGGGTTTTTTTTTTTTTTTTTCAGATTACTGTACTGTAGGGCACCATTATGTTACACAGACTCCTATATAAACAAAGAATGGTTATATTCGTTGCCACTCAGTTTGTATTGCTAAGCAGACTTACTCGTTGCCATAGCAACCTTTTTCCCCTTAGCAAACCAGTTTTGTTTTGCTGGGATTTTTTTTTTTTTTTTTTTTTCCCCCCCCCTTTTCTCCAGAAACTGGTATGGACAGAGAATCAAAAAGAGGAGGAAAAAAAAATAAGGAGTAACTTGCTTTAACTTTAGCTACTCGTTCTGCATTAAAAATAAAAAAAGATAACCTTATTCTGAAGGCATCTTAGTACACTATTACTTCCCTCTCCACAGCAAAAGCACAGTTGGAACAGCAGTAGTTCTCTCACTGGCAAATGCCAGCTCTCAGCTCTGTGCTAGTCTATCAGTCCTTTTCAAGTAGATTATTTTTCCCACCAGTGATACACAGATTTTTCCAGCCTGTACTAGTTCAGCGAATTATTTTTTTTAACTTCTTCCCATCCTTTGCCAGTTAAAGGGAAAGCACCCAGGAAAAGGTGAACATAACTCCTTGTCAGATTTCTATATATGATGCTGCAACATCTGACACTCAAAGCCTAGCTAGTAGTACATACATAAAATCCTATCACCAACATGCTTTATATACTTAGGTGCTGCCAGAAAAAAATATGTCCCCACAAAAGGGACTGTTTAAAAAAAACTAATTGCTTAAATTGACCCCCACATGAAACAGTTGAGGGAAGGAACTAAATCTGGTATTGCCCAGTGCTGTTCTCAGCCACAGTACATCTAGTAGTGTAGCCATCTACAGAGGACAAGAAAAAACAACTTCTACAGCTTCTCTGATTTTTTTTTAATAAAATGTCATTGACCAACATATGCCCTTGACTGCAAAATTCAGCACTTATGAACTCTCCCCATAGAAATGGTTTAGTGTCATGGATAAATACTAAAATCCAGTTTTAGAAAGAAAATAGATAGTCTCTGTCTTCATTAATATAGCAGTGGTATCTATGCACCAACTTAATTGCTGGAGGAATCCACGTTTGGTGTTGTCAATAGACAGAACAAATTACCTTTCCTTTTAAAATAAGAATAAGAAACAATTTTGTAGACTTCAATGAGCAAAGCAGATCAACACTCTTCTGTGTTACTTTAAAGGAGATCCATACACAGATCTCATGAATTTCCTTCTGTATGATAGAAATAATATATATAGGGGAATGTAATTAATTCACCCCAAAATTAAATACTTTCTTAGAGCTTTTTCTGTGAAGACAATGAAGAAATATCCAAATTCTTAAGGAGATGGTAATGAAATTTACACTAACAATATTTGCTGAGCTGCTGGATATGTCAAGTTTAGTTCTGCAAAATAAAGGTTCATCTCCCAGCTTTTTTCTTCTCCTTGAGTTCAACTTAAGTGCATTAACTTCACACAAGTAAAAGAAACTGTAATGAAATAGAGAAAGGATCTGATTAAAATTACTTTAATTTGGCACTGTTTACAACTTTAATATTTACTGCACTAATTTCTTGAGGTCAAGAGAATACATTGCATTCTTTCAATCATCCCTTTAACCGATAGTCTTTAGAAGCCCAAAGTCTTTTTACTATTTCAAACTTAATTGGAAAAAATGTTTCCTCAAAAAGGCCCCAGCATCAAAATACACGAGGAAGCCACATAATTATTAGTCTGAGTCAAGATTTCCTAAATAAAAAGTTCTTAATGTGGAGGAAGAGTCTTTCATTGAACAACATAAGAAATAGGTAAGGCAGAAAACAGAAAAAATATATATATGTAATGCAAGTTTAAGATGGTTTTACCAAAATAAAATAGAAATACATTAATTTGTGAGTATCTTTTAAAATCCTGCTTGGATTTTCTTTCCTTATATCAACAGGGGTGTGTGTGGGGTGTTGCTTATAGATTGCCAGCTGGACAAGAATGCGAAGTAAAGGCGTATCTGGACTTCAGAGAGAAAGGAGGCTACAGGACTACAACTGTCATTTTCTACCCAAAAGACACATCAATAAAACCATTTGATGTATTGTTATATATTGGATCTTGCGATAACCCTAATTACCTTGGCCCAGCACCTCTAGAAGAAATTGCTGAACAGATCTTTAATGCAGTTGGTCCCAGTGGAAGAAACACAGAATACCTGTTTGAACTTGCTAATTCTATCAGAAATCTTGTACCAGAAGATGTAGATGAACATCTCTTCTCCTTAGAGAAACTAGTAAAGGAACTCCTAGAAAAACACCAAAACTTAAATTGCATATAAAAAAATATTTTTCAATTTTAATTATCTTGTTTCATCTTAAAAAGAATGGTTTTGTTGCACAACGGACATATGACTTGGAAGCATGTTTATCTGTATTATGCTATCTTATTTATTTTAATCTTGCATTCAAGGCACAGTAGCTAAGACTCATTATTAAAAAAGTCATTCTTTAAGAGTCTGTAGAAAATGCGAGCAGGGGAAGTGTTTTAGGTTTGAATTCATATGTTTCGTTATAAAAATCTCAAAGGAATTACTTAAGCCTGATTTTGCTTGAAGATTTTCTTTTTGATTTCAGGTTTAGAAAAAGGCTTTAAATTATTTTAAGATCAAAGCCTGCATTCAAATAGAACTTCCCTTGATTTAAGTGATAGTTCTTTCTGATTCAAGAACACAGGATTGGGACTCAGTGCAGCTAGAAAGATGTTAAGTATTTATTGTGAATTGCACCATAAATGCACTGCATTTATCATACCAAGGTTCAGCTTAATTTCAATTAAGCTGTTCCACTGAACTGGTAACCTTACCCTTCATATGTTAGTTTTCCTTAGGAGAGGAGAAACAGTGCTATTGTCAAGGAAATACTTTCCCTAGGCTAATTACTTCAAGCCCCTGGAAACAAAAGCACAAGGTGTTTGATGTAAACAAGCCATATCATACGGGTGCCTCATCTTATCTTTTAATATAAAGCTAAAATGTTAAAATAATTCTGGATATGACCTGAATCCACAATATACCACAAATGTTCTGAAATTCCTCTCTTTGCCTTTAGATGGTGCTGTAACCCCTTCTTTAAAAATAAATAAAAGAACAACCAATCTTTGAGGAGAGATTTTAAGTCAGAATTTTCAGCCATCTTTTCAGGGATTCACAGACAAAAGGCAATTAAGAAAGCAACCAGGTCTTCGGCAGACTTCTGTATGATGTATGGACATCCAACTAAAGGAGGTTAGAAAGCCACCAGTTTAGGCTAGTAGGTTTACTTTATGCAAAACTTAGGCAAATAAGAGTTTCCATCCCAACAAAAACTTTTCTTGCTTCTCAAAAATTTAAAGTTATTTTTAAAGATTAATTTAATCTTGAACAAACTCTTTTTTATATATGTTAATACAGAAAAAGTCCTATTTCAAATACCACACTGCATCATGTTTTCTCATACTGAAAAAGTGTACATGTTCAGCTGTAGCTTGCAAGCCTATATTTTGCATGTGAAATTGCCATATATGTTTATTACACCTTGTCCCTTTTTTGTCTTTATATCTTCCTGTTAACTGTTAGCAATTGCTTGAAAATATCAGGATTATCAAAATAACAAGCTTCTTTGATTCTACTTGGCCATCTAAAAAAGCCAACAGAACATAACTGTGTGTTAAAAAGAAACATTTGAAAAGGGCACCTAGGTAGGTGGATTGTAGGATATTGCAATCTAAATCTAAATTATAGATAACTTAAAAAAAAAAAAAAACAAACTTTTATTTTCCTGGATTATTTTGCAGACAATTTTAGGGCATTTCTGGCATCTCTTAAGCAAACATTCATCGAGACAAAAATAGTCTAGATGTTTTTAGAAGCTACCAGTTGAGATTAATGGCATATACCACTATTTTAAGAGTGCATGATAGGGTACCATTTGGGGGACTAGTCTGAACTGCAGAAGCTCACCTTTTCTTCCCATTAGTGAAAGCACATGTACTGAGGCCCCATTGTCCCATTAGTATGTGCAAGTTACTTGTAAATTGATGGAAAAGTTGCAGTTGTCTTGATTCTCCACTGAGCCATGGTGGTTTAAGATGAACAGAACCAAGTGGAAAAGCAACGCCTAAAAAATTCAGCCATACAGCAGAACAGAAGCATGATCAGAATATTCATGTTTCCGTAGTTAACGTGAGTCATTAAGAGGATTGAAGATAGAATTATTTGAGTGACTTCATAGACTGAAGTCAACACCCAAGTAAACATTAATTGAGCGTGTTTCATTACCCTTGACTTAAAGGGTAACTCTTAAGTGTTTACTGGATACCTAACTGCAACAGAAGTGTTATGTATAGTTTATTGCAAGAATATTTAAATGTGACAAAGAAATACTAACCTTTCTCTCCCCCAAAATATATATTTATAAATACATATATAAAGAGAGAGTGCATACCCCCTGTCTTCTGCCTACCCTAAGTTTAAGTAAACTGTAGTAAAGTTAAATCAGAAAAAATGGACATGTCCAGCCTCTATATTATTTTTTAATGCTTTCATCAAAGGCTTATGCTGTTCCTTAAGAGAGAGAGGGGATGCAAAAATCAAACTATTGATTAAAAAAAAAGTGATGATACTCTCTTTAAAACTGTATTTAGGCTCCAAAATTTGTATTTTTTATAACAGTGTAGATTTGATTCCAGATTCATGCAGTCTGCAGTAGTAATGATGGAGCATCACTATTGCACCTGTCTTCGCTGTACAGGATTTGAGATGCAACTCTGCCCATAGCTTCAATGACCAAAAAAGTCTAGTACTTAGCTACATTACTTGACATACGACTTTTTTATACCATGTGCTTAGTTTTTTTTTTTTTTTTTTCCTACTGGCCAGAACTGTCTCTATATCTATGACAGAACTGTAGAGATTTTAGAGACAGTTTCATCATACACACGCACACACACACAGACTAAACTACCTCTAAACTTGTTTCCAAACAGTGTCTGAGGAAACAAGAGTCATCCACATTGTCAGATTTCATTCCCTGCAATCAGAAAATCAAATCACCAAGTAGTACACATGGCCCTGTGCCCTTCCCTACACGAAGGATGCAGCTTGTATTCGAATACTACACAATCTTCACCGGTGTGCCTGCGCAGTAAAGTTTAAGTCCATTTGTATGAAAAGCAACTTGTCTAGCAGTTGGTCAAAATCTGATCTCCCCGAGATGATGTGAATGATATATTTAAAATCTTCCACATGGACAGGAATTATCATTGAGCAGTATATAGCTATACAACTGTAAACTCCTTTGAAATCTCCCAAATAAATGCCCTGAAAAAAGCTGTAAGTTCATAAAAGTTATGAATTTAACTTGCATAGTAAAATTTAAATTTGTGCAAAGACTGCAGTAATACAGTTTGCTCTTATTTGTGCTACAAAGTGAAAAAAATCAAAATGCAAACATTAAAGTACACTTCTGTAATACCCGATATTCCTGTATATGATCACTTAATCATTTGATCCAGATTGTTATTAAATGCATAATCATCTTCTGTGACTATTGAAATCTGTAACTTGAAAATGCAACATTTTCCTTGCTTTTTTCTTAATGTCTAACTTTTCATAAATAAGTACTCTTCATACTCCTTTGACTGCCACTGACTGTAAACTGACCTGTCTTCTGAATCAAACATAAAACTTTTGCAAACAAACTTGTATTTCTTATTGTGAAAGAATGCAGGGAGAAGGGAAGTTAAAATGGTCTGTAATGACCAGAGTCATTGTAGGATCCCCAACAATAATTTCCATCTTTCTTTCTTCAGCCCTTTCTTTGTTCCGTATTTCCCATAGGTGAACAAAGATCAGATGGAACTGGCCTATTCTGCTCTAATTTGGAAAATCTGTGCTGAATCCTTCAGGCAGCTAAGCACCCCAGTACAAGTTATCTATATACACACAGAGCCCTTGGGTTTTTTCTTTCAGAGAGGACTAGAGCTCAATTTAGTCACTCAGAAGAAGGCAATGTTGACTACTCCTTAAAAACACAGTTCTGCCCTAAACTTAGAATCATTGAAACAGTTTTTGCAGCAAATGGAAGATGCAAGATGCAGTTCTCAAGTTGACGAAACTCAGAAAGTTTGCAGTATTAAAAGAAGCTTTTCAAGTCTGAACATTTCAGGCAATTTTGCTGAGAATAGGAGAAAAAAAATACCTATTCTCTCAAAATATCACATACAAGTTACCCCTAAAGGAAAATAAACAAACAAACCCACCATTTTAAGCACAACTTATCCTTCAAAGCCAGAGCAACACCATTACAAAGCTGGTTGTAGCATCCCCCATCAATACCAGAAGACTATCTTATTTTATCTCATTATTTCATAAGGTATATCACCTTACCAGTTTAACTCCCTTCCCATCCTGGTAAGTGTCTGGGCACAGGTTCTACTCCTAACCTATGAAGCAAAAAGAGTTTGAAAAAATAAAATATATGGAAGGAAGGATGGAAGGACAAAAGAACAGAAATCAGCTGTATCTCAGTTATAACAACCCCAGCTGGAAGTTGTACTTCTAATCAGGACAAAATTAACAAAGGAATTTCAAGCCATTTATTTTAAATGTTTATTTAAACTCAGCTGCTCCTGTCCAAATCAGTCCGTAACGTTGCATCTCTGCTGACAGAACAGAGATGATCAATAGCCATGAGCAAAACATCTTAAACCAACCTCTCCAGATTGATGGGGTACTGTCCACAGCTCTCCTCATCCACCACCACCAGGGATTTTCCCAGTATCCTCTCCTTCCTTTGCCTTCATATATCTAGACCAAACCACAAAACAGTCCATTTCTCTCATTGAGTATTCAGTGCCCATTCTATCAGGATTTACTTAGGACTGCTGTACAGTCCTGTATCCCTGTATTACATCCTATCATCAACTGCCAACCAGACAAAAAATTACCTCTTTCCTTCTTCCAGAACCTCCACTTCATTCCATTTCTACCTCAAATTAAGACTGAACTCCAATTGTCTATTAATTTCTATTCTTTAATTCTTTGAGTCTTCCAGGTGTTGCTGAAACAAGACAGGTTAACTATGTGCTACTTGAAGCTCGTACACGTCCCACAAACTCTCCATTAATACCTCTCTGTTTTGATACTGCAACCAACAACGTTCTCTGTCTTCTCTATGACACTCCAAACTTTATAGATCTGTCTTATCTCCCTCAATGCCTTCTTTTCCAGACTGAAGGATCTTGGTCTACTCACTTATTGTTTATACAGAAGCTATTCCATAGCATCACCAAAAACCAGGAATAAACCTCTTAACACTGATGTAGTATTAAAAAGCAGGCATTCACTTTATTGCAGCGCTGGGTGCACGGGGGATAGCTCCACCTACCATGCACACCCTAAGGTGCGCTTGCTAAAACTTTTATTTCTCTATTATCTACATATGCATTAAGCTCTAGGAGTGATCATATGCATTCATTCTATTTCCCGGAAGTCATTATAATGTACCCCACCCTCGTGCGCGTGTGCCCTCTGCCCCTTTGGTGATCTCTGGTGGTCGTCTCACAGTGTCCCCATTATGTCATTTCAGAACGTATACGGCCCTATTTTTTCGCTCAGAGGCTCTGTTTTGGTCCTACTGCCCAGACAGTTCTTTGAAGACACGGTGGTCCTTATTTTCATCTTCAATCGCTCTTCGCTGTTTTTGTTCATATTCTCTCATGATGTCCCAGGAACATCTGTTTTGTCTGTACCTTCCAGTGGTAACAGCAAAAATATGTCCTTGGGTGCATTCTCTTCTGGAGTTTCTCATAACAATAGCTTTATAACCCATATAATACTGCATATGGTCCACATCTTTATTTTTTTCTAGTGAGAGGAATCAAATCTTCCTACAGTATTCAAAATTGATATGATTTTTTCAGGGGCATAATAATGTTTTCTTTCTGGTTTTCTGTTCCTTTTCTGATTGCTGTTAAATTTTTTTCTTCCTTTCTCCCCCCGCTCCCCACCATTGAGCATTGTATCTAACATTTATCCTTACTAATCTTAAAATTGAATTATTAAGACACTATGGTCAGCTCATTGTAGAGGTGCAGTTAGAATTGTTTTCCTGACCAGTGTGTCTTACTTCACATTAGTCTATAAAACTTCACTTGCCATTTTATCATCCCATTAAAGAATCAAAGCTGTTCTGCAATTCTTCACACCCAGATTTGGTACTCTAATGCTTAATCTCTTTGGGTACTCTAATGCTTAGTATCGTTTGCAGTCTTTTTCAACTCACTGTTTTCATCAGAAAAGCTCTGGTGCCAGTAAACTCCCTATGTAGTACTCTACTAGTGAACATACTCCAGCACAGAAACTCACTTCTTGCAGGCCCAACTCTCTGATAGGAGAGGGCAGCTCGAGAACACTCTGTCTCAGAGCTCCATGAGAAAAGGCTGGAAGAAGCCTAAGAGGTTTCCCCCAAACAGCTCTGCTGAGCAGGTTCCTCCTGCTCAGAGATGATTTTTAAATCACTGCTCCCACCAACAGCCTTTCTCAAACTGCAAGGCAGCCACAGTTGTGCCCAGACACCCAACCTACAGCCATGACCTCCCACCGTGGCCTAAAACCTGCCGCATCACCACACAGCTTCCCTGCTGCTCCCAGCTACCCTAACACTAATTACGGTTTCAGTATTTTTCAGGGAAATATTTCTCATCATCTGCAGCTTATTTATTCTGTTACAGTACTTCTACAGCTCTCATTGTAGAAAAATACCCACAGATTCTATAGTACGTAGATGTATTTACTTACACTAACACAAATTACACACCAACTTTACAAATATTTTCTCAAGTGTCAACCACTATTGAGAATAAGACCTGTTAGCTTTCCGACAAACCTGAATTATTAAGACCAAATAAAACTATATTGTACAAAAAAAAAAAAAAAAAAACTCTTGATATTTTAGATTAAAACAGTTACAGATGGATCAGGGCTTAAAAGCATCCTAACTTTTCTATTAAATATGTAGTGAATCACAATGGAAGAACCCTACGTGCTTTGTCTCTGCTTAATTTTCCACTTAAGCACTGCATTTTCAGGAGTCAGAAGGAAGCTTTCTACTTGATAGTAGAAAACACTCTATATAAGTGCAGCAAAATAGCAAAATAGCAAAATAGCACCACAGCTATTCACGTTGGAAAATTCATTCCATAACAATTTATCTGAAAAGGAAAACAAGAACACAAAGAATTGGAACAATATATATTCCTCATAGGCTCGGAGAAACTAAACAGCACAACCAAACCCACAAACGGAAAACCAGGCAGAGCAACACAGAGCAGAGCAAAGCAGACAGACCAACCAGACTGCTACAAAAGTGCAGAATAACAGTGAGTGATTTCTATAAGTAGTACGGAGGTAAAAAAAAAAAAAGGAACCTTAGAAGAGACTTCCTTCCCCCCATCCTTTTATGAGCTAACAAATAAACTGATAAAGTCTCAAGGGCAGGATATCTCTAAACTCACACCTAGATTCTAACCGCAGCTGCTGACGAGCCCAGGTGAGTAGCACCCTCAGCATCACAGCAAGGTCATCAGTCACACGGACCTTCCCGGTGCTGTTTCTAGCAGTCATTCCTCGGGGGTCGCATGAAGTATTTCCACACTGAAAGGCCACGTCCCTCTCCCCAGCGAACGCGATTTCACCGCGCACACCAAGTGCCCCGCGGCCCGGCAGGGACAGGAGCAGGGAGAAGGGCTGCAGCCGCAGCGCCAGCCCCAGCCTGCCCGGCGCCCGGCACGGCCATTTCCAGCAGGCTCTGGCATCGCGGGGAAGGGGGCGAGAACGGCGCCCGCGCGCCGCGGCCGCGCACTCACCGCCCGCCGCCAACGGCTCCAACGGCTCCAACGGCTGCGAGGGGCGCGCTGCGCGGCTGCCCCGGATGTTGATGTGCGGCGGCGCCGCCCGGCCGTGACGCGGCGCCGGCGGAAGCAGACGTGGCC
>VWPW01028816.1:759182-786394 GCA_013389825.1 Crypturellus undulatus
CTCGGCGGCTTCCTGGTGTGGGCGGCGGGCGCGGCGGGCGGCGGGCGGGCCGTGCCGCAGCTCAGCGACGACATCCCCTTCAGGGTGAACTGGCCCGGCACCGAGCTCAGCCTGGTGGGTGCCGCGCGGGCACGGCCGACGGCTGCTGCCAGCGGGCGCGGCGGCACGAGGGGCAGTTTTTAACTGTTAAGGGGCTCTGGTATTTACATTCCTAGCCACTGCGCTATTCCTTTCCAGAGGTCATCAACACAGTCGCATCTTATGTCTGTTTTTAAAGGCCTCCATGTGACAGAAAGGGTATTTCAGGGTGGGCTGTGCATGGCGTAGCAGTAGGGAGCTGCGCCTAAAAGATCAGTGTCCGTTTTTATTGGTGGTGGCAAACCGTGCATGAGCTTGCGTGTGTTTTCAGTTAGCTCTCTTGATGCCTTGCAGAGGAATACACTGTACTGCTCAGTTCCTATGGCTTTGTCAGTGTCAGACAAAGTAGGATTCAGGCATTTTCCTCAAGATCTTGCTTTCTGTGTGGAAAAGAGACAACCTGCAAAAGAAGTTCTATGCAGGGTTGTTGGAAATCTTTGATTTCTTTGGGGACCGAATTAGAAGTACGTGCACTGCAGCAAGAGGATGAGCGCACGTGAGAGCAGGAATATGGATAGAAGTGGAAGAGCCAAACAAGGAAAGAAGCCAAACAAGCAAATATTAGCAAAGCGCTTCACATTTAAATGCCTAAACTATTCTTCGTGATATAATTAAAACCAAGGAAATATTCTGGACCACCTACACCATCAGTCTGAATTAATTTTACTGTTCATTTTACCGTTCATGGAATGTTTCTAAAAAAGAATCCCAACTAATGCAGAGGCTTTTTGTTTTCCTTAGCCTACAAGCGGTGTTCTGTACAAAGAGGATAACTACATTATCATGACCACTGTGGATAAAGAAAAATATAAATGTATACTTCCACTCATATCCAGTGGCAATGAGGTAAGTTCAATAGATGTTTTTCATAATTATATGATAAGTCCCTACACCATCTTTTAAGTTATTTTTTTTTCCCTAAAATAACCTTTTTTCCCTATAAAAAGAAAAATCATCTAAAGAATGATTAACGTTTTCACCATTTATAACAGATGCGTTCATTTGCTTTTAGATACTATCTTTTTACAAAGCATAGCCCCTCTGAGGAGTCTTGAAGTCCTCATTTGTAACATATGGTTGCTCAGATATACTGTAAATTAATAGGTGTGTCCATCCCCATCATGAGTTTTACTTCTGGAAGGTCAGCAGAAAATCAACACTGATCAGAAACTTTAACTAACTAATTAAATGTATTTTAAATAGCAATGTCAAATTCTATGGCAGTAAATTTTCATTCTCCCTCATCTTCTTTCAAATTGCATTCAAAACACTGAATGCACAACCCAGGGCTTGAGTTGTAAAGCATATAAACACATTTGTTTATACGGAAGAAAGTAAATTGAGGAGATCTATTTTTTTTGTTGGAAAATGTTGAGGATTATCAATGGTCTTTGGTCTCTACAGTGGTCCTCATGTTCACACCATGCAAGAGGCTGCCCAGAGAGGCTGTACCTCTGTGGCAGGGACTTCCCCTTCTGACAGAGCCTTCCTCCTTTAGGTGACTGATGGTACAGAGTACTTCAACATAGATGAGAAACCTTTAGTTCTAAAGAACTTTGCAGTGCGTATTTTTTCAACAGCATGCATATTTGTAGAGTAAAATATATGCAGAAATCAACTTCTACAATATTATGTATGCCTTTATAATACAGTTTTTTAAATTTAATAAAAGCTGTATGGTATTCCACTTGTGTGTGAATCAATCTGATTCATCAATACTGATTACCAAATTAAAAAAATTTTGATAGTTTTCCTACTCATGTCCCAAGATGCCACTCTTGATGTGAGCAAGTTGAGAGCTACTACTCTTTTGCAAGATATGTATGTCTTAAAAGCAAAGGGATTTTTTTCTGGTTTGACTCTTTGATTTGTGACTTTTATTTGTCCTTTCTTACTGAACTAAATTATCTTCTAATCTTAACACAGTCCCTTCATGGCAGAAATTAATGAGTTTTTATGGCTTTAATTTTGCAGTAATTTTTTTCATTTGTTTCAAATGGGTATTTACTACCAGACTGCCTTTAATTTTGATTAATTGAAATATCCTTTTCTTCTAGGAAGAAGAGAAGGATTACAAAGGTCCTACCCCAGGAGAATTGTTGGAACCCCTTTTTAAGCAAAGTAGCTGTTCATACAGAGTATGTTATTCTTACACTAATAACTTGGCATGTTACTCACAAGTTTACAGCTCGGCTTATTTTAACATTAAAGGTTCAGTATAGTTGTCAACTGTGCGAATAGGGGTAGTTCACGTAGTAATTCATTCTGAAACAAATTCTCTCCATCTTAATAATTTTATCTCAATATTATTGTAACGGTCTAAATAGTTGAAGATCTTGGGATACAAATAAACAGTGTGACTATAGTGTCAATTTATAAACGAGGATTTAAAATGTTTGCTTCCAGGAGTCCATCCCTATTTCACACAGTCCGGAATGAAAAACATTCCTTGGAAAACATTAGAAGATCACAACAAATATACTTCTAGATAACCAACTATCGTCACTGTTTAAAAGTTCGTTTCTTCAAACCTATTAACAAACAAGCAGTTGTTGAAGAGCAACAAATCACAGAAACTTCAGATCTCACAGGAGTCCTAGAGGAGGGGAGAGTGGGTCAAGCCCAACTGGTAAACAGTCCATATCTGTGCAGAGGCCGGAAATAGTCTGTGCTGAGTCACCAGTTTAACCCCAGTGGCAAAGAGAAAATTAGCTCAACCCTCCCCCTGCCCTTTTTTTCCCCTCCTGTGTTATGTCTGTGCAGAAATGAAGGAAATTTTCTCATCTATGTTTATTTGAAACCAGTTAAAATCTTCGGCAACACTGAGGACATTTGCTGTGCTACTACTTGTGAAGGTGCTTTTATCCACCTGCTTGGGGCAGATATTTTTACTGCCAAGGCCAAAAGTTTGGGAGGAGAATGTCTTTTTCGGGTAGTGTATATAAACTTAAAATGTTTTTTCTTTTTCCTCTCCCACTCCTTTTTTTCTTAAAGATTGAATCTTACTGGACTTACGAAGTCTGCCATGGAAAACATATCCGTCAATATCATGAAGAGAAAGAAACTGGTCAGGTAGGTTTCTTGCAATTTAATAATTTCAGTCCCCTTTTTGTTGCCATATACCTGCTTAACTTTTCAAAAGGACTTGAAATGATATGCCCTTGAAAATTTATGGAAAATGATAACTGAAACACTTCAACTTTTTTTTTGATTGTAGAAAATAAACATTCAAGAATACTATCTTGGGAATATGATGCTAAAGAACCCACTGTCAGAACCAGGTTTGTCTTAGTTTATTTTGTTGATGCTAATGAATTCTTTTGGCTTTACTACATTCTGAGAAATGTGCTGAAACTTCTGCAGAAAACTATTTCAAATGTGAAAGGATAGTGGAATTCAGTGGATTACTCTTTCTACCAAAATCTGTTTTCAGTTAATTCCTTTTCAGTGCCTTACATCACATCCATCCTGTCAGTTTTGCCATACTATATACAATACAGTAGCTAATTAGGGTCAGGTAGAGAAAATATGTAGGATAAGAAAAAAATGAACTGATATTTGCTTGACATGACTGACTGATATAATGTAGTCTGCTTCCATTCTCTTTTTGAGTGTGGGGCAAGTGCCTTTCAAGCTATAAGCAGGGCACGGAGTGCATAGCACATAGTGGGCTCTGCTCTTCTCTAATAAAGCATAGTATACAAACCAGAGTTTCATAACTTTTGCAGATGGATTTGATCCTTGGAATTGCTTGAAATACTTGAAGTACAGATCTTCAAAAATATGGAAATGCCTGAAGTGGAAGTTAAGTGAAATTTGGGCAGCCGAGTCCCAAGCTCATTTTCTAAGCACTTGCATTATTGCAGGTGCTGAAAGTTCTGTTTGTACCTGCAAATACTCGCTTCCCTGCTACACAGGGCTGAGCAGTTTGGCACTACATTAGCCCAAAGAACTCTAAAAATCCACAAATTCAGTTTCCACCATCAGATTAAGTGGGAACAATAGAAAATATATCAGGATTGACTAGATTTTTAAATTTTGAGCTAGTATGTAAAAAGTGGGTGCCACCATTTCCCTCCTCCTAAAAGTGGTAATTTAAGTGTCTGTGTCCTAGGAAGATTTGAGAGCTATAAATTCCATGCCTTTGAATGACTGCCTGCAGCCTTCAATTAGGTGTCTTAGTTCTGAACAGAAACAAGGTTTTAGAAATGTTGCATTTTTTGGCATTTATTATCGAGTGCTTGTACTGTTATTAATCCTGTGCAAAAGTGCCTAATTTTCCCTAGCTGCTGCTCTACAGAAAACAGATGTCTAGTTTTTATGACTCTTTTCTTCATGGCTAAATGTTAGAAAGTTGCATGTAGTGATAATTCAGATAATCAAATCCAAGACTTTCAGGATGTTGGCCCTCTGTCCTTTCTGCTTGGGTGGCAGATTTTATTCTTTTTGTGCTTCCTATACAGCAATTCATACTACTTCTCTTAAAAATTAAAATAGATTGTGAGATGAGTCTTCAAGTGTGTCACAGTAAGCCTGGAACAACTGAACAGGAGACAGCAAAGCCAGCTTGCCTTTCTCTCCATTCTTTCATTCTGAGTGGGGTCCAGACGATGTCCTGAAACAGCTGAGACTGCTAAGAAGAACTTTAACCTGTGCCAACCTGTCACTCCCCTAGTACGGATGTTTACTCTCCTGATCATCCGTGTGCTATGCACCCTCGCCCAACTTCTTCCTCCAGCTCATATAGCAGCTGAGACTAGTGGGTGGGCTGAAGTACTTGCCTGCTTTTTACGGTCCTGGCCTATAATTCACACACTTTGAAAGGAACAGTCAGCTTGCCCTCAAACAGCAGTAGTAATGAATATTATTCTAGCCTGTATGACCTTACTGTTGTTCTAGGACAGGATTTGGCCTCACAAACTCATAAAATTGTTTCAAGATGCTAACTCATATTTTGTTCTGTTTGCTCTGAATCCCAGATCACTAGGTTTAGAGTTTGTTTTTTTTTTTCTTTCTTTCCTCTTTTGCACCTGCACGTTGGTGAAATTGACTTTGACAGCTTATAAAAAAAACCTGGCAAATACACAAAACATATAAACTTCTCTTTGTATATACTTTCATTTTATTTCAAGTTCAAAACGTTATGCTTACCTCATTCTTAATTATTCCCTAGATCAAGAAGAAAAGGAAAATCCAAAAGAGAGTGCAAAAGAGGCAAGTGAAAAACATCTATTTTAATTTTTGCCATCAATAGTAGAGGCAATTTAAATATTATGACATAATATAATTAGTGCCCTACTTAAATTAGTATCAATAAATGAAATTGCTTTCCTGAGCTGCACTCTTCTCACTTTTGACTATCAGTCCTATCTCAAAAAGCTTATTTGATCTGTTTTATTGAGTTTTGTGTCCTTCCAGTTATTGGACATCAAATTTGTTCAAATCTTAAACTTGAAAGAGACAAGAATTATTCTTCCACTGTGAAGACAATAAACACACAAACACAAAGTTACGTTATAGCAGCAGTCATTTTTCTAGCTACATCATAGATCATAGATGTAGCTAGAGATTCCATTAATCAGAGGAGATTCCTTTAATGGTAGCTCCATGCATTTGGGGTAAGAAGAAATCCTTAACAAACTCTCACAGCACTAGTCTTGCTGAATCCTCAGTGGATCTTTCATCTGACTTGTTGGCCCATCCCATAAAACTCTGCGCTACTGTTTTCTATTAGAGAACTTTTGTATTTCATTGGGGCCAAAAACTCTATTCTGAGTTACCTTTTATAATGGGTTACCTAAATATTTGAAGTTCAGAATTAGCAACAACAGAGCTGACCCGAGGAAAAACATACACCTGCCTTATTTCCAGTTATCCTTCGTGTTAATTGCTGAAATCAGATGTCTACATGTTCCTTGTGGTACCAGTTTACTTAGCAGACAGTGGTTCCTGTTTTGTGATGGATTTCAGAAAATAGATGTGCTTGGTATGCATTAGGGAAGTTGTTTCAGAATAAATGAAATTTTTTCCTAACTTTTTCGGCAGTTCTTATGATGTTCATAGACTGTCTTCAGTCTACAAAGAATTTAGATTTGCAATTTGAGTGGAATCCTTAGCCATGAAAGAGAGAAGGCAGACAACACAGGAAGGATGTACTTAAAAGTAACCAAAAAGAACCACTGAGGTTGAGGTTTTATCTTAAATCCTACATAGGGGCCTTTCAGTTGGGTGCAGACAATAACTGTCTCCCCTCGTGTGTCTTTAATAGTGACTTTCAATGAGATGCTTGGGCAGTCTTTTAGTATTTAAGGAGAAATTGGTTGTTTCCTTCTAAAGGGAAGGGAGGGCATTGGTACCCCTTTTACCAGCTAGTTTGTATACAGTCAGAATGTATATTCAGTTCCCAGCTTTGACTGAATATTCAGGTATAGAATGGAGGACTTACTGGAAGCAACGGGTGCCTAAACAATCAAGCTACTGTCATGTCCATTCTTTCACCTCATAAATATCATATCCCTTCATTTGATCATGATAAGCAGTTTCAGTAGGAAAGAGGCAATGGCCTATGAGTAGATTAACATGTGTTTGATAACAGAGGGAGGGAAGATACAAAAGATCACAGATCTGCTGGGTCGGTGTCATGCGCGTGGAAGGCAGCACCACCATTTAGAGCACAGCCTGATTTCTAGTGCACTGATAATGTTCACCTGCTGGAACAACATGGCTGTGGATTCCAACATGGCTTTTGCATAAGCAGAAATTGGGTACCCAGGAACTTTAGCAGCACCCAGGACAGGAACCAGGAGAGGGGAGAACTGATCAGTTTGAGGAGTCAATCTCCCAAAGCGAAAATTGGACAAAACTTGAAAACCTAAGTCCAACTATGACTCCAGGTCCTAGTGCCCTTAATATTCTGTCTGACCAAAAAAAAAAAAAAATAGATGGCATGATTATGCACCACTAATAATTGTATTCACAAGCCATTAATGAGAGTTGCTAACTTTCTATTGGAAAAGCATTTTTAAAGATGAAGAAACAAGTCTGAAGAGGTATTATTTAAAATGTGTACAAAATGAAGGAAAAGGAAGGAAAGGTTTTTATCTGTGGTTTATGAAGTACCTTTACTTTAAAAGGCTTTCTTTAAAAACAACCGTTATCCAGTGGGATTTGCTTTGTATGCATTGTTACTTTGTCTGTATTGTTAACTTTCTGTTAGACAAGGTAACAGATGGCTGAGATGCTGAGTAAGGGAAAACCCAGACTATATGTGGTAAGAGGTGCAGCGCAGATACCTGAAAGGCCTTGCCGTGGTCTCCAGGATCTGGCACTGCAGTGAAGGTAACGTGCTCGATCAGACCTAAGCTGAGCCTGGCAGAGCTCTTCACCTCTGTTTCCTAGGCTGCAGCTCTGAAAAATGTAGCACTTAGCTGGCAAGATTTCTTAGAACTGAAACATTGGGCAACAAAGAGAGCTTTCAGCTGCTTTTGCAACCAGATGTGGCTGTGCTTCATATTCCAGCCTTGGGTGGCTTGAGGCATTTGTGCAGTGCTGTGCCGGAGGTAGTGAGCCAGAATCTGTTTGGCTGCAGCAGGAAGCAAGGAAACTTTATTGTGATCCTTAACCTCTGTTTTCTTTCACCTAGATACCAACAAAAAATATAGAAGGGCAGATGACCCCATACTATCCTGTAGAAATGGCACACCTTGTAGCTTGAGACAAAACCGGCCCCGATCAAGCACAGTGATGTACATCTGCCATCCAGAAGCTAAGCACGAGATCCTCTCTGTAGCCGAAATCACAACTTGTGAATATGAAGTCGTTATACTGACACCTCTGTTATGCAGCCATCCTAAATACAGGTATGGTACCCAAAACTTGGCTAACATTATGACTCAAAATTTTCATCAACCGTGGATGCATGTGTTTATACAAGTCTTTTGTCCAGCTGTGGTTTCTTGTACAAACCTTATACACATTTTCTGTACAAAAAAAAGCACAAGAAAAAAAGATAGACACAAATCAGTCAAATGAGTATTTGTAGTGATTATAATTAAAAAAAAAAAAATCAGATCTTTACTCCAAAATGTAAGTTTTTAGCAGAGGCTTCTGAGCTACTAAGCAGTTCTGAGAGGGTGCTGGCATACTGTCTATACAATAATAATAAATATTAAAGAATAAAAGTGATATATCCATAACTTGTTTGGCCAGGTTCAGGGCTTCCCCTGTGAATGACATCTTTTGCCAGTCACTACCAGGATCCCCACTTAAACCCCATAACCTGGAACAGCTGGAGAAACAACAAGAATTGATGAAGATGCCTTTTAGAAGAGTTAAGGAGGTAGGATTTCTTTTTTTATATAGGAAGTAATATTTTCCATGTTTCAATATGTTTAATTTTGATTTCAGTGGAATTATTCACAACTTCTCCCCAACCATCTAAGACCATATAATCTTTCAGATTGTCTTTATAAGTTTGTTGGAAACATCCGTAACTTACCCTATTTAGAAGAAAAATCATTGAAGTTTTAAAGTAGTAGCTCAGACTTACAGCCTCCTTAGCCTACTAGTTTACTAAATCCCTAGGTTTTTGACCTTCCAACTTTTTTTCAACTATGCTAAAGACTGTGAAAAAGCACTGACAAAATGTTTTTATAGTTTTTCCCACAACCTACCACTTTTATGGTCTATAAGAAGTTATCTAATATTAGATTTAGCAAGGGGCATATAAAGTCTAAATGAGCATATTTATGTATACTCAATTTCAGGAAGAAATGCATTCAACAAAAGAAGAGAAATTTTCTTCCATCCATAAGCCAGTTGCTGTTGGAAACCACCAACTATTGACTGTGGGAACAACCCATATCTCCAAACTGACTGATGACCAACTTATAAAGGAGTTTCTTAGTGGTTCCTACTGCTTCCATGGAGTAAGAAATAAACCTATGTGCAACAAATTAGCTACTTTTTACTTATACATACTGTTTTATAATTCTTAGTTTTTCATGAACTTCGATAGTTGAAATTTTGCCCTTAGCAGAGATCTGCTGTGTTTCTCATAACAAAATAGGTATTTTTTCCTTTAAAACAATTATTAGTAATTCTAGCTATAAGTAAAAATATGATAAATGTAAGTTCAAAACATACTTTTACCCAGTTCTTGTCCTGGATACAACCTTCTGTTTACTTCATTGCTTCCAAACTAATTTCTCTGACAGTGTTGCACTGTGCTCATTGTGCCCTATATGTAGGTATCTAGAGGGTCTGCATTTGTTTTTTTGTTTCCTTTCCCCACTAAATACTGCCATTTTGCTGTGTGTTGGAGAAAAAATTTATTTTGGGCATAAACCAATTTCACAATGGCCAGAAGCATGGAAAGTAGGAGCTTAATATTTAATTTTAATTAAAATTATATTTCTCTGATTTTCATGTGCCTCAGTTAATTCTTGCCTGGCCATGCTGGGTGAAAAACTGAAGTAAATCTTTTACTATTTGAGAGTAGCACTGGAGCTTTCATTGCACAAGCCACATTAATGTACATATTTTAATAGCTTTATTTACATGCATAATAGTTGCCTTTCCTCTTACTGATACAGAAAAGACTTACATACTTGTAAGCTTATGCATTAAGTTTACTGAAAGGTATCTTTAATCTTTCTGTTACAACTTCCTTGAACAGACAGTGAAATAAAAGTAGAAGATAATGAAAACTGTTCTGTACTAATATTGTTAATAAGAAGAAAAATCTGAGAAAATTTAGCAAACTATAAAGGGAGGAAGCAGGTAGGACAATGCATGAAAAAAGGAGATTTACTTAAGAGACTTGGAGAACAGCCAAGCCTGAAGTTTTACCTGTCTTTGAAAGAATAAAACACTTTCTAAAAAACATAAATTGAGGGGACACAAATAGCTTTTAAAGAAAGCTGTGGCTCTTCAAGATCAAACAATCCATATAAAAATTAAATCCACTAGTGCAGTGCTTGAATCGTGTATCGAACTACTAAATATGCAGTTTTCAGCTATAATACTGAGTGATTTAAGGTCAGGAAGCAAACTGGGCCTGTATGTTTTGGGGGCATTGGGTTTTTTGTTTGGTTGTTTTTTGTACTACCTGAAATTATTTCTCTCCTTAGGGGGTTGGTTGGTGGAAGTACGAGTTCTGCTATGGCAAGTACGTTCATCAGTACCACGAGGTAAGTTAAATGTTTTATATTCTGCCACTAGATGGCTACAGCCTCTCTTATTGAAACCAAAAGCCTGTAAGAGTGGCAACCTTTTTTTAAGTAGAGGCAACAGAAATATATTTGTAAAAACAACCAAAACAGGAGCTCTTTTGTTCATTGAAACGCATCTCAGCCAACGCAGCCATAGTGGCTGTTGTGAAAAGATAATCAAATTGAGGCCTGATCATTCATACTGTGTCCCAAATGCAAGACCACAGTACTGCAGACAGTAGAAGATTTGCTCGGAAACGAGATGCTACCTGAGATGCATCCTCACTGTTAAACTTGGGATACAAGGTAATTACCACCTTTTTGATTTTTAGGATAAGGAAAGTGGCAAGACTTCTGTGGTTGTGGGTACCTGGAACAAGGAGGAGCACATAGAGTGGTCCAGGAAGAACGCGGCTAGAACCTACTATCTCAGAGAAGACGGCACACAGACAGTCAGGTAGGGCTGCAGTCACCACGGCTGCTGCTGTGGCTGTGTGTTGCTGAATTGGTCCCTTCCTTGCGAGGGGGAGGAGAAGGGGAAATATGGGAGGCTCTTCTGCATTTGGTGAATATTCGTTTTACTAATAGATAAAATAAACCATCAAGAGAAGATCATATAGATTTCCCCCCAGTCAACATAGAACATCCAAAAAGACAATTGAACACTTTGGAAATGACACAAAGAAATCTTCCAACAGTGAACAGTGATCTGCTTCTGTAGTTATTCAAATACAATATATTGCTTTTTTGGTTCTGTATATTGGAGTTAAGCATCTGGAGAATTGAGAGATATTCTATTATGCAGCTTAGCTGTGTATTTAAGACTTCAATTTTTAAGACTCTCATGTCTAATATTTCCAAACTTTCTCATTTCAAACTTTTGTGGCAGGATGGTGTCTCATTTCTATGGAAATGGAGATGTGTGTGACTTAACAGACAAGCCAAGGCAGGTGACTGTGAAGTTGAAGTAAGTAAACCTTTTATATAAAACTGCATTTCATCTCAAACCAAATATGTCAGAGGGGAAAGCCTTAGCTGTCTTTTTCATATAGCTCAGAAAGCATTCACAGAGCTTCATAAAAATGCTATAGATACTAAAAAAATCCATATTGTGGTTTTATGCTTTTTCTGTCGCAAATTGAGTCATTTCTCTTTTTCCCTTTTCAGATGTAAGGAATCTGATTCCCCTCATGCTGTAACCATATACATGTTAGAGCCTCATTCTTGCCAATACATTCTTGGGGTATGTAAACACACTTGGATTCACTCAGCCCAGGTGTTGCCTGGCATATCTCAGGGTGCACAGTGCACATTACATGAAAAGTGTGTGATCAGGTTTGACTTTAGCCTGTATTTGTACCAGCTAAAGATTAAAAACAAAGTTGTTTTTCTTTTTAATTTGACAAGAGGAAGAGGTTGTTCTACTGGCAAGGGGATGTAGAGGTGAAGATATGGTAGGTTTTTCAAATGCACTGAAAAATACTAACTTTATTTCAGTGTTATTGTTAAATCTTACCAAGCTGCTATCCTATAGTCCCTCTGTGTTCCTGAGACCTACTGTAGCTCTCGTCTTTTTTTTTTTTTTTTTTTTTTTAAAGACTCTTCACAAAAGATTTTTGTTGTATACTTCAGTCCTAATACATAATTGCTAAACAAATACTCTTTTTATTCAATTGCAATTGCTTAGTAAAAGGAGGGTTATTATTAATTACACTGTTCATATGCTATAGAGTCAGTGCATAGAAGTAAAAGCATAAATTTCACTTTTGCAAAGTGATGCTGAAACCTCTGCCTGTTATAACCTATTGAAAGTAATCTCTCTTAAGTCTCTGCTGCAGTTTTTATGTAAAAACTTGTCAATAATTTCAGTTTTTAACATTCTGATCTTTTATGTTCAAGGTGGAGTCTCCAGTCATCTGTAAAATTTTGGATACAGCAGATGAATATGGGCTCCTTTCAGTGCCCAGCTAAAGGACAGTAAAACCTGTGAAGAAAGCCATACCTGTCAGCAGCCAGCGGCCGTTTTCCCATCAACACCATTTCTGCGAGGCAACACAAGCCAAGTTTTCAGGCAACCAACCTCACCAGCAGAACTCTTATCACACCGGGGACTCATGAACCACTTTGTGTATAACTATGTGTATATAAGAGGTTATTGATAAACTTTTAACAATTAAAATCTTGTCTTGCACTTCTGGTTTGACTTGTGTATGAGGAGTTCTGAAACCATCGTCGTTATCAAGGTGTAAATTAGCACTTTGAAAAGGAAAATGAGGCCCAGCTTCACATGAGGAGCTCAACTGACAACAGTGAGAATGGAAGAGGGAAACCACATTCTGCTCAAGAGCCTTCAGTGGCCACTAGGAGAACAGTAATTGTTCAAACACAAATACGGCATCAGTTTGACTATTTGGAACCAATTTATATCCCTTTCCTTCCTCCTGTTACCCTGCACTTCCCCCACTCAGCTCTTATCCCTTCTTCCATCGCAGACTGTGTTCCAAGACCTGTTTTAATTTATAGGTACCTATGCTGGAGGGTTCATTTGAATGTATTTTTTGCTGAATAGCAGTCACTCATTCACTTTTTGCATAGGAGGAAGCTCAGATATAATATTTATGATCTGTAATCTTAACATTTCTGTGTCAATACTAGGCTTAGCTCAGCCTACTGACTTCTGTATGTTCAATGGCATGTTAGGCAGGTGTCTGAGCTGCTGCTTTTTCAGTAACAAAGACTTGCTGTATCCACCTTGCTATCTTCCACCTGCACAAGGCCAGAATAGAGGTCTCTTCTGAAATGTCTACCTTACAAATAAGGGTCTGGATTTTGGGGTGGAGGGGGGTTGTTTGTTTGTTTTGTGTAGGCACACGAGTTTCAGTGTGCTGCTAATACAAATTTTTTACATATTCTTAAATGGAAGCTGAAAGACTGCATATCTGAAGTATGATGCAACCACAGCTTTCTGAAGTGCATTTCTGTTACACTTTTAAACAACAATTTTCCAAGGGGAAGGTTAAAAAAATACATACTTGACTTAATGGTTTATGGCCAACCTCCCCTTAAGGATTTCCTTCCTCCAGGAGTTCACTGAAGGCAACAACCCATGTTGGTACCTGTGCCAGGTGCCCCACTGACCCCTTTTTGAAATGTTTTGTGACATTTCAATATCAGCATATACATTTTCCCCTTCCAAAGCACTATCTAAATCAGACACTGACCATCCTGAACAAGACAAGATTACCTGTGTGTCCTTTAAGTTGATGAACCCTATACTAATTACGCATTGGAAAAAGAAATATCAGACTTCCACTGCAAGAGAACTTAGCAAATATTTCCATAGGCCTTATCGTGCATTAAGTAAGTTCCATCATCATGAGCTGGGCAATTCTGTGAAAAGCCTTAGCTAGGATGATTTATGTTTGGAGTGGGCAAAAGCAGGGCAATATTTCGGTCTGTAGCAACTGTGTATGCTCAGTGTCTTAATAAGTGCTACTTGGTAAGGCAGCTGCATACTTCCTCTTTCCTAGAGCTGTTGTGCAAAATGTAGGAGTTTCATGACTGATGTCAAACACAAATTTGCCAACCATTTGGCCCTACGACTAGTTGAATACTATCCATAATACCAAGTCAAACTGCTAGACTGCTGAAATATAAGAGCTAATTTTGCTATATCCTGTATAGTAGGAAAACACAGCAGCAGCAAGATGATGCGATGGTATGAAATTCAAATTCTCAGTCATTATTCCTAGTCATATCCGTATCTTAATGGTCTAGCAATAGGGGAACAGACTAGGAAACGAGAGCATCTTCTACACAGATTTTTTTTTCCCAATCCTCTCGTGAAGCTTTTGGGAAAAGCAAAAAGATAACTGAATTTTAATCCTTTGTTTTAGCCAGCAGCTTTTAGAAAAGACATGAAAAGGAGCATTGTCCTGAATCTAAATACCTAACCTCATTTCTCTAAAATTCTTTTATTTGCCTCCATAATCAACTAGAACAACTTCTTATTAAGTCTCATTGAGTTCTGCCTAGCAACACATAGGATGCAGTTGTGGGATACAGTCCAAAAATTTGTCTTTGGCCACAGACAAACAACTTGTTGCACTATCAGTTTATAAACTCCCCATCAAACAGTAAACTTTCCTCAATAACAGAGTCCTTCAGAAAGTCAGAGGCTTAGACGGGAGCGAGCCAAAGGCTTCAGCAGTAGCTTCACTCCAGCTCCATCTGCACGGATGCCAAAGGTACAAGCGCAGCTTAGGTAGCCACAACCAGGCGTTAAACCACTACCTGTTATCCTCACCTCCCCTAGGTAAGGCAAGAAGGACTGGGCCCTGTTGCAAAACACGGCATTCATGGGGATGTGGTCAGATTTCCTCAGCATCTGTTGGTCTGGGTGCCATTAAGGGAACCATGACATGCAATATCCTTCCTGCACAAACCTTACCAGTGGTATAATTAGATCAGAGGAAAAGATAAAAAATAGCTATTTTACAGAATTTAAAATAATTCCCCTGCCCCACACAAGAGGGAAGTCCCCAGCATGATAGGGAAGTGCAACCTCTTTGACTAAGCAGCCACAGCACCTCCACATGCTACTACAGCCAAGGAAAAACTTTTGCTGTTTTAGGAGTAAACCAAAGTCCCCAAACTCGTGATCTTTGTACCTAGTTCTTCAGATTCCTCAGCCTGTACTTCTTACACAAGCAGCAGCTTGTTCACAAATGTTCCAGAGCAGTATCATCCATCTGACCTACTCTCAAGCACAAAGCTCATGAAGTGCAAGTCCATGGCTTTGCTTGTTGTCTACTCCAAGCACAGCTGTAGCATTGCCTCCCTGCCCCACTTGGGCCATACTCACAGAAACTGGAAGACGCCCAAGGATAGTTTTTCAGGTCATGAGAATTTTTCACCAGTCTTTACGGGAAGGTGGTTGGGACAGTGCAGCAGACGATGTTAACAGTTCCCTTACAAAACCCTTTCCAGTGAAGACAGACAGGTCTACAAAGATACGGAGCATGTTTTCCTGCATTCTTTCATCTCTTCCTTGATAACAGCATTTTTAGGGGAGAGGACCCAATGAGCATTTAAGGTGCAAGGCAAAGAGCCCTTATGGGGCTGTATAGAACACGAATTGGTCTTGCTTGACCAACGTAAGTTTATATCCTACCACACTCGAGTCTAAAAAAAAAAAAAGGTGCTAATTAGAGCATACTGCTTCTTTGAGCCTCTCCCAGGCACACCCTCTCCAGGTGTGTAAGGGCATATCAGCACCAAAAATTGAGAAAATAGCTTTTCCCTGGTGTGCAGGAAGTACAAAGCAAACTGGAGCTGTGCAGATTCCCATGCCCATCTGCCTAGACTCACGCTTGAGGCTTGTGCCTCAGCTGAAGACGTATTTGTCTCCATGCTCATTTAAGAATTAACTGTGTAGAAAAGAACATGAATTTGCAAATTTGCAGCAATAGTATTGATATAATCTGCAATTAGTCAAAACTAAGAAGAGCTGGTTTAGGTGCCAGAGCGTGGGATTCATCCACACAGAAAGAAGGAACTTCAGCACATGAGCAAGTAACCCTCCCCGCCTCCAATTTCTAAGTATGGGCATGTTTAAAACTCACTTCTGAGTCAGTAACTGATGAACTCTTACACAACACCAAATAATGTAAGAACAGCACTGCTCATCTGTTGATAAGACCTGTTATTTGACTATCAGGAAATGAAGTTGGAATTTTCTAAAGATGATAAAAGAACCATATGAGTATTGCTATGTCTTTATTTACATAACCAAAGACACTGCTTTAATAATATAAAAGCAGTTAAGCTTCAGACAGTGAGGATTAATTCTAGAGCTAATTTTTATTTGCTATTAAAAACCCACAAATTATTAATTAGTAGCATCAGTTACACTAATTGGATCAAAAAAATAGAGAGAAAATTTACGTAAGGCTGAGGAATCAGTGGTTCTTGATGCAAGGGAAGACAGCGCTTGGAAATTTTCATTCAGCAAAGGGGCAAAATAAGACCATGAATCTTGGAAAGCCTCTCTCAAGCAGTGTAAAGTGCAGAGTATTATTCTCTCTCAGCAGAGAGAAGCAAAAAAAGTGCATTTTCAGATCACAAACATCCTCTTTGCACAACTATACAGATCTAACTTACAGCTTCCATCCAGCACTCGCATCCAAGCCCACTTTAGTAAAAGAGACTCCTTCTGAGGTCTGAAGTCGCCAACGCTGCTACTCACGGCCTCTGGATGCGACACAGCCTTGTGCAGCTTTGGTTAGTCTGCCATGAGCCTGCCCCCATTCAAAAATATTTTCTTGTGCCCTATTAAAAAAAAAATAAACTCTCCTTCTTCCCTTTCTTCTTGTTTTATTTATTTTTCCTCATACTTATAAAATGATTAACTCAATTAAGCACATCTCCAAAACACACTGCCTGAAGAATTCAGCTACCAAGATAGAAACAAAACCTTTGCACTCGAGGGCTCAGGTTCTCTGCAGTGACTGGAGGGAGGGAGGGTTCCTACTTTCCTTTGCTTTCACACACAAAGCCAGGAGTGGGCTAAAACTAAAATGTCTAACAGAAAGGGCCAGAGCCTTCCATTACCTCATCCCTTACCGCAGAGTAGGGAACAGAACAGATATTTTACATTTTTCGCAGTCCTATGCCTTCTTCAGACTCTTCTCCTTTAAATTACATTTCAGGCACAAAGCCTATTCCTTGCAGAAAGACAGCAAACCAATGGAAAAAAAACTGCTTCAGAAATTAGATTGCTTTACAGAGTCTTTGCAGAGAACCACAATTCTGCCTTTGTTATGGTCTCAAACACATTATTTATACTTCCAGAGCCCTCTCTTACACGCTCCTGTTCCTTCACAAGCCTCCAACAAAACAAGAATAAATGAACAAATATACAAGAAACACGGCAGATGAAATGAGTATTAGACTAATGCCAGCACAGCCT
Organism: Crypturellus undulatus; assembly: GCA_013389825.1. Taxonomy (NCBI): domain Eukaryota; kingdom Metazoa; phylum Chordata; class Aves; order Tinamiformes; family Tinamidae; genus Crypturellus; species Crypturellus undulatus. The sequence goes on from VWPW01028816.1 coordinate 776,502, forward strand.
GTTAGTGGAAAAACTATCCTTGTACTGAAAAAATATTATTTTTAACTCTGCTACTTCACAATGTAATTCACTATCTTGAAACACCAAAAACACGCAGTTTGGCTGGCCCACATGCTAGAGTATAGCTGGCCCATTTTCCCAAGGAGGGAATTAGAGCACAAGTTTCAAGAAAAGCACAGCTGGGATTAGTTGTAGAAGGACTCATCACGGAGAAAAGGGCAGCTCTAGACAGTCACCTGATATTCGGTAAAGAGAGAAGAAGGATCTAACCTGACATGTCCAAAATGATGGTAATTTCCAATCTCTTCTACTAAACCAAATTACAATTTGTTTAAAGATGGGAGGACTTCAGGGAAAGTCACAGAACTTGACTGGACAGGAATATGACTAGAAGGTGAGCAAAAACAACCTCGGGGTTTTCCAGCCCAGGACGAAGTATCTCCTGGGCTTCTTTAAGTGCCAATTAGTGGAGCTGAAAAAGCAGAAAGAATTGACGAAGGAAAAAACAGAACTTATGACAGAAATGTTCATCTTGTGCAATCTGTTCACTTCCCATCCGTCTACAACCTGAACTAGATGCAAACAAAGAACGCACCTTCCAAAACAACATTACAAACACTAAGAAAATCTCCTATTATCTTTTTCCTAGCTAAAATGCACTACGTTTACAATTATTCAGTTTGCAGAAGCACTTTCAGAACACAGGACCTTATATTCACCTGTATAAGAGGATCCAACACAAAAACCTTCCAAGGTTATTTGCCACAAACCAAAACACATCACAGAAGAAAAGCAGTTTCATGACCCCATGCTTGGTGCTTTGCACAGCTTCCCCACAATACCCCTATGATAGTACTGACTTTAATCAGGCTCTTACATGGGAGCAGCTGAGTGAAGTTTCAGACGTCCACCAGCAGCGTGACCAGCTCATGTTTTCCATCACAAGTGACACTTGTTTCTCACCTTTAAGACATAGGTTCTGGGAGTCACTTTTTGTGTTATAAAAGTCTCAGCTTTCCATTTAAAGCAGTACATTTCTACCCAGCACAGCTACAGGGTACACTTTGAAAGCACATCCCCTTGAAGGCGTAAGAGTAGAAGGCAAACATTATTTTAGAACTATACATGACATAGGCTAGTCACTTGGCCTCTAAGTATTTATCACTGTCAAAATGCTTCATAGATAGGTATACAGACACTTAAAGTCTGTAGTCAAAGCAATAAAGCTGAACACAGTAGCAGAGAGGATTGTTCATTGCATGGGATCCCCTGTCCCTGCCTGTTTTGTTACCTGTGCTGCTCCACTGCCTATGGAGCTGAGCAGCCAAAGGGCCCCTCAGAGCAAGGAACCTTGAGTGAGGAACGACCACTGTCTTTTTTTTCTTTTTTTTTTTTTTGGCCTCAGCACCCAGTTAAGCAGCTGTCTCCGTGAAACAGACATTTTCTTACAAAAAGTTTCACACCTTGAGGCAAAAGAGAGGACAGACGCAGGTCCACAATGCAGAGGAGGAGGAACCTCACCGACTCAAGGAGCCCGGCCTGCGCCGAACCCCTGGGCTTGGCCTCAAAGGGCCACAGCGGGGCAAAGCACCACGTCCCCAAGAAGGGCGAGGGCCACTAACGAGCTAGGAAGGGGCCGGAGCTCCTCGTATGCCCCGCGCCGGGACGCCGGGCAGGCGGAGGGCGGGCGGGAGGCGGCCGGTGCCGCCTCCGCCCGCCCCCGGCGCGGCCGCGGCCACACAAAAGCGCGGAGGGGCCGGGTGTCCGGGTAGAGCCGGTGCTGGTTGGAGTTGTGGCCGTCTGCTCGGTCCTGCAGGTAAGGCTGGAGAAGCGATTCCCCGGCAGAGTGTCTCCCTTTGGCCCTCGGTGAGACTCTGCTGGGCTACCTTTGCGTGGTGCCTTACGGAGGGGTTCCTGCGGGTAGACCTGGTCACCCCTTGTGTGGTAGGGCAGGGTTATGCCATGGAAGGATACTCTAAAATAAGGCTGTTTATGCCCCAACTTACAGGGACAGGAGGGAAAAGGCAGAAGGGAAAAGTTTTTGGATTTTTATTTAGAATGATCTGAAAAGTGTTGTGTTCTCTGCTTCAAACCCTTCTCTGATGACTTCAGTATTGCTTCTTGAAAAAAGGCTAATGAAGCAAGGTAGCATATACATAATCAAGGGTTCATAGACACAGCTGATGAAATTACTTCTGTACTTTCAAGTAAGCTAGGCTGTTTTCTTGAATTATTTTGAGGGTATGCATTTATATCATGTAAAGTATACTATAGTGATGGATTTTTTTTTTTTTTTTAACATTTCTTTCCTCCAGGATGAGGATCCTTACTGTTGGAAGAATTCATTTCTACCTTGTTGCTTTTTTATTCAGTACAGCAAATGGACTTCTAACTTGGAGATCATCTAGAATGTTTTCACAGTTTTATGACTACTCATATTTCAATTTCTCTTCTGTATCAGAAGCACAAGCTCCAAAAACAGCAAGAGTTCTCAATTTCTCACATAACATGATTGAAAAAATAACCAAAAGAGACTTTGAAGGTTTTGATGCACTCAGAGTTTTAGACCTTGCCTACAACCAGATTAAGTATGTTGAACCTGGTGCGTTTGAGAATTTACTCAACCTTGTTTCTGTGAATTTTTCATTTAATGATAAGAAACTTGATGTACTGGGCCTTGCACCTCATCTAAAACTACTACCAACTAATGCAGCCTCAGGGATTTTACAGCTTTCCAAATATTTTGAAATATCACCAGAGCCTGCTCAGGAGTCTCCTGTGTCGGCCCAAGAGCTGCAACATTCTGAAGGTCCAGCTGACCAGCTACCTGTTAATGTGAGGGTCAGACGGAGTAATCGGGATTCCCAGGGAGCAGAGAAAAATGTAACAATCTCTCCAACAGTTGGACCAAGGACCAATGTCTGTGGAACACCAATAAATGGAATACTCGATCTGTCAGAGAGGAATCTGTCTGCGGAAGAATTGGAGGAAAAATTGCAGGCTGATCTTTGCCAAGCTCAGCTAGACAGAATTTTACAGCTTAATATTAGTCACAACAACCTGGAAATGGATCTTTTATCGCTGTTTGTCTTGTTTTTACCAATGAAAAATGTACAGTCTGTTGATGCTAGTTATAACAAAATAACACTTAACAACATTGATGTGGAAGCGATCTGTCACTTCCCATTCCACAATCTCTTCTTTTTAAATATTAGCAACAATCCCATGAATAGCTTGGATACAGTATGTCTCCCTTCAACCGTTAAGGTAATTGATTTGTCCTTCACAAACATAAGTCAAATACCTAAAAATTTTGCTAAAAAAATGTTGAACCTGGAAAAAATGTATGTAGAAGGAAATCATTTCATATACACTGCACATCCAGAAAATGCTGATGCAAATCAAAAGCCTAAACCTGGAACTGTGCGAATTAGTGCAATTTCATTAGTTAGAAATGAAGCTGGTACACCCATTGAAAGCCTTCCAGAGAAAGTAAAACACTTAAAAATGTCAAATTGCTCTATTGTAGAACTTCCAGAATGGTTTGCTGGCACAATGACAGAATTAATGCTTTTAGATCTCAGCAGTAATCCTGTTTCCACATTTCCTCACTTGCCTATCTCCCTGCAGCATCTGGACATAAGTAATAGTGATATCAAAGTAATACCACCTGATTTTAAGTCCCTTTCTAATTTAACAATATTTAATATTCAAAATAATAAAATTACAGATATGTCTCTTGAATATTTCCCATTAACTTTAACAAAATGTGATATTAGTAAAAATAAATTGCAGGTTTTGTCATTAACTGAAACACTAAAGAAACTTGAATATCTTAATGTTTCTGGAAATCAAATAACCACCCTGGAACCAAGGAAGCAACTTTCTGCAATCACTAATCTAGACAGCAGTCACAATTTAATTGCAGAACTCCCTGATCACTTTGGGGAAATTCTTCCAACACTGAAATATCTTAATCTTTCAGGGAATAAGGTCTCCTTTCTACAAAGTGGATCTCTCCCAGCTTCTCTGATTGAACTTGACATTAGTAACAACGCCATTACTACAATAGTAGAGGACACTTTTGGCCAGCTCACAAGCCTGAGTGTTTTGACTGTCCAAGGTAAACACTTTTTTTGTAACTGTGATTTGTACTGGTTTGTGAACGTATATATCCATAACCCCTCCTTGCAGATAAGTGGAAGAGAAAATCTCCGATGTAGCTTTCCACCAGACAGAAGGGGCCTGCTGGTTGAGCACAGTAACCTAACGCTCCTGCGCTGTTCCCTGGGCGTTCAAATGGCCATTACAGCTTGTGTCGCTGTCCTCATCGTCTCAGTCCTAACAGGCTTATGCTGGCATTTTGATGGCCTGTGGTATGTGAGAATGGGCTGGTACTGGTGCATGGCAAAAAGAAAAGAGTATGAGAGGACGCCAGGAAACAAGCTCTATGATGCCTTCATTTCCTACAGCAATGAGGATGCCGACTGGACAAAAGAGAATCTGCTGGAAAAACTGGAAGCTAAGGGGTTCAAGGTATGTTACCATGAGAGAGACTTTATACCAGGACATCCTGTGCTTGGCAACATTTTTTACTGTATAGAAAACAGCCATAAGGTCATCTTTGTTCTGTCTCCCAGCTTTGTAAACAGTTGCTGGTGTCAGTATGAACTGTATTTTGCTGAACACCGGGTCCTGAATGAAAATCAAGATTCCCTCATTATGATTGTGTTGGAAGAACTCCCTTTCAACAGTGTGCCCCAGAAGTTCAGCAAACTCAGGAAGCTGCTGAAACGAAAAACCTACTTGAAGTGGAGCCCTGAACAACCCAAACAAAAAGTTTTCTGGCATCAGCTAACAGCAGTCCTGAAAACAGCCAATGAACCACTTGTTGTGAGAGCTGAAAATGGATCCACTCACAATACATATGAGATGGAATAAGGTGACAAGAATTTCTAAGACTGCGCGTGGAAAGTCAGCAGGCAAATAAAAGCATTTCAGTGTTTGTTCTCTGCAAAGCCTCCTGTGTTGAATTTGGGGTGTGATCACAGCAGATCTATCCCATGAGAAGTTATTAATTAGTTTGCAGCATGGATGTTATTCCACCTGAGCGGGGAGGGGGGGAGTTATCTGAAGAGCTGAGACCTAAACACATTATCTTCCCAAGATTCAAACTCCAGCTACTCCCCAATACCAAGTTGATCTCCAGCTGCCCACACATCTGGAGCATATATAATGTTGGTAATGTTCTCTTCGCATTTGTGTAACTAACTCCCACAAAGATGAGAGGTAAAAAGCAGTGCTTGCCTTATCTAGGACAGAATTCCACATGGGACAGCAACCACTGCAAGAAATTTCAAGAGAAGTTAACAGTAAACACATGCTGGATAATCTGTTTGATCATACTAGGTTCACTTTAATCCCAGAAAACAAAGACTGCTTTAATTCCAAATCAATTTAAAGCTTTTATATCCATTTTAAAATGTGTTGTCATTAACTATCAGACTCCCAATATTCCTACTACCTATGTAAATGCAAAGTACCTGTTAAACCTGACCAGCTATCTCTCTCAACAGCTCTGCAGCAGTGAGTTCCACACTGTAAGGAAGGGATGCAAGAAACTTATCAGTCTTGAATTTGTCACCTTTCATACTCACACAATGCTTTCTTGTTTGGAGTTATGAATTGAACTCCCATTAACTTCAAGCCTTCTTCTTCTAAACCATTCACTATTCACAAACTTTTATCACTGACTCTCCCATTCACCTCTTTTCATAAAAATTTCCATCTCTTTCCTCAATCAATCTGTTGCTCCTTGTCTTAATTAGATTGGTTTTTTTTAACCTTGCAATCCTGTTTTACCTTTTATTGGCTCTGTACTCAGTAGAAGACAGTGCTGCTACACGAAACAAACAAACAAACAAAAAAAACCCGAGACACACTGCAAAAAGATTCCAAAGCAGGTAAATTTTACCTTGTGATAACTGATACCTTATGATTCACTTTCATGAAACTGTGGCTACCTCGTTTAAAAAGTCAATCTCTATTTGCTACATTCACAAACCTCCTCAAAAAATGCAGTTAATACAGTTGACAACTTAATTCAGACACTGTTTTCATAACTGACACTACAAACATTATTAACACTTTAGAGGTGGAATACAATCTGCTCCAACAGCTAAGAGCACAGAAACATGACAAAGTGCTTTAAAGGGACTTCAGTTCTTTTCTTTTACAAGGTCAATAACAACTCTTTCTATTCCAAAGCCATTCCCTTCTCACTTTTCTCCCACTTGAATACTCAACGCAAATTAATTTTGTGGATAAGGTGAAAAAAATTTAATCTCCCATTTGATGAGGTTTGTGCACAGCATGGAGCCACGCGCACACACACAGCAGAGGCAAGATCCAGTCTTAACGCACATCTTAAGAAACCTCAAAGCCCAAAAAGGAGCCCAGCTCGCAATCATTCATCAAGGTCCTGCCGTAGCCTCCTTCCAAACTAAAACTGCAATCATTGCAGACAAAACCACAGGATCCCACATATTTTTTCCTCCAAATTGGGAGATTCAGCACTAAAAAGAAATGCAAAAACATTAAAAAAAAATCTTTTAGTTATCTTTTATAATTACTTTAGAAAGAACCATGTTATTCATAGAGAAGAATATCCAGGTGGAGAGATGGAGGGGTGGCGGGGTTATTGAAATGATTTTAATTTTACATTTGTATCAGAAAGTTGTTCACATAGATTTTATTGAAAGAAAGATGTCTTGAATTATTCAAAATTAATTAAAATTAAGTGTATTAAACAACACTGGTCAAAAGTGTAATAGTCTTCCAGGAAAAACTTGAAAACAGTTTAGTTAATGAACTACCTAAACCACCAACAATTCACATACTGCAATGACTCATATGGGTTTTGTTTCCAAAATAATAAATCATCTTTTTGGAATCCATAACTGTAACTCTGCTAAAGATGTGACATCTTCCTAAAATGAGGCACGTAGCTCCACATTCAGGCACCCAAGTCAGCAGCACAAATATTTCAGAGATACTGAAGTCCACAGAAGTAGAGGTGATTATGTGCATTGAAAAATTTGGCCACTTAAAAATGAAGAGTGTTAGGAATTTAAAACAATTGCGTCCAAATAATTGTTTCATTAGGAATTTTCAACACTGCTTGACAAAATTAACACAAATTGTCACATTAATATATAAAAAAAAACAGTGTTATCACTGTGTTGATGAACAGATAAAGTAGACAAATTGTTATTTAAATCAAGTTGTCATTAGAATTTTTAAACATTTTACTACACAGAAAATCTCAAAAAGTGTAGCCATTTCATTACTCGATCATCCTGTTTTTAAACATGCTAACAGCTGTCAGCTCTTCCTCTTAGAAATACCACCACTGAATCCTTGCAAATTCACTTTTAAATCCACTATTAAGTCATAGACAGAAAACAACCTGCAACGCTCTGCGTTTTATTACAAAATTCCAGAGGTGACTGCATTACTAATACAAGTCAGTACTAGAATATTGCAGTAATAATTTATATTTTCAAGTAAGTATTGCACAGTTATTCACATCAGCTGAAAAAAATATTTTTCAAAATATTCTGGGGTATATAATGGCACCAATCCTTAAACTAAATGTACAGCAGAAATTAAGAGACATTTTAAAGGTTTATTACAGTGCCACAATACCTCTCAAAGTCTTATTAGCAATATATTGCTATCGGTAAACAGTCTAGTCCTGCTTTAGAAAGCTCAGGTTGAAATTCTAGCTAGAAGTTGAAGTTTACTGAAATTTTGCTGTTTACCTCAATGAAATTGAGAATTTTATCCTGGGATAAAGAAAACTTTTGTTATTACTGATACTTGTTAAAATAAAAATAATGTTATTGGCTCAAAAGAATAAATCTTTCAAACCGCTGCAGTGAAAACTGGTTTAAATGTAGGTATCATAATACCAAGCATCCTCTGAATTTTTCTTTCTTGAAAATGTAGCAAGTGCACAGTTTAACAGATCCTGGATTATTCTCTGAGAGTTTGCCTCATGACAAAATGAATCACATACTTCTAGCACTTTTACGCTCTCACGTAACAATTCTGAAATATAAATCTAAATATGCCCTTTAAGACTTGCCACAATATTTCAAGAAAGTATCATGGAAGCAATATCCTAGTATTTACTTCAAATGGAAATAGTTGTATTAACACTGTTTTTCCACTGGCAGCCGTATAGCAATACTGTATCTCTGCGTTTAGAATAATAATTAATAAATGCACAGGAGGGGACCCACTAAACTGCAACGGTTCTCCCTGGCAAACCTGAGGTTACACCGAGGGCACCGGTATGTGCTTGGTGGAAGCGCTGTCACCATCCCGCAGCAGGTCCGTGGTGGCATGATAATGCATGGCAATGTAGGATTTGGCAAATCCGAACGTCGAGTTCACTGGCTGGAGGCTATTCGGGGTGCTCACCTCCTGGGAAGGGCTGCTGTTATAGATACTATAGTAGGGCTCGATTCGGGTGTTCATGGGTGTCGAGCTGCTCTGCGCGTAGTGCTGATGCCCGGCAGAGGCCTTCGGACTCAGCACGCTTTCCTTGGAGTGACTAGGGCCGCAGGCCTGGTCCACAAACTTTTTCTGAGGTTTTGGAGACAACATGTAAGCTGAATTGGTTTCGTGGTGGGATGACTTATTCCTGTTGACCTCCAGGCTCCCTTTGCCCATGGCTCGAAGCCTTGTCTTCTGCTTACAGCAGAAAAAGACCAGCGCTACGTACTGCAGGCACCAGAGGACTCGCCTCCGCAGCCCAGCACTGTTGCGTGAGTATATGAAAGGATTTAATCCAGATTTGAAAAATATGAGGGTAAACCCACACAGCTCGAACTGGTAGAGCACAAAGCCCCCGCTAGTGGAGAGCGTGTCCTGCACCAAGGAGATGCCCAGGGGCAGGCAGCAAACCAGGACGGAAAGCACGATGACCACGCATGTCTCCACCGCCCTGGAGTCCTTGGCTGCGGCCAGGTTGAGGGCCGGCACGAGCTGGAGCCCAGTGGGCGCTGGCGGCTGCCCCGGGGGCTGCCCGTAGCCATGTGCGTGCAGGGGCTGCGCCTTGCTGTGCGCCTGGTTCCTGTACAGGGCAGGCCCGGCGCCCCGCAGGCCCTCCGATGCGGGGACCCCAGCGAAGGGCTGCGGCCGAGAGGCATCCGCCATCACCACGGGGGGACACTTCCTCACGCGGGCGTTCCTCCGCAGGGCCTGAGCAATCATGACATAGGAGACAGACACCACGGCCACGCAGCAGATGAAGTCAACCACGTACAGGTAGAGGACGATCCTCCCGTCGCCACTGGAGAAGCTGGACATGGGGAGGCAGAGGTGGGAGCGGCGGGTCTTGAGGGTGGCCAGGGTGGCCAGGGTGAAGCTGGTGGCCCAAAGGAGCAGCGTGAGGAGCAGGGTGCAGGGGAAGGAGGCCGTGCGGTGGGGTTGCTTGCCCAGCACCATGCGCAGCCGGTGCAGGGCGATCACAGCCACCGTCTTGAGCGACATGATGATGAAGCCAGAGCCGGCGAGGTGGAAGGCGAAGCAGAAGGCGCCAGGGACGCCCCTGGCCGAGCCGAAGAAGAGCACGAAGGCGAACATGGGGGCGGCCACGCCGCAGAGGAAGAGGTCGCAGAAGGAGAGGTTGAGGACCATGAAGTCGAAGTTAGTCCTGAACTTGCGGAGGGCCGGGTCGAAGAACGACAAGAAGACGATGAGGTTGCCGTAGGAGCCCAGGCAGAAGACGGGCGCCAGCAGGCAGGCGCACGCCACGAGCGTGGCCGTGTGCGCGGCCTCGCGCGGCTCCGCGCCGCCCTCCGCGCCCAGCGGCACCAGCGGCG
>VWPW01028816.1:786699-816438 GCA_013389825.1 Crypturellus undulatus
GGACGAGCGCGGCGCTCGCCGCGCGCCTCGCTGCCCGCGGCCGGCTCGGCGCACGCACCGGCCTCCTCCGCCTGACTGCAGCAGGAGCGACGTGGGGGCTGCCGTCCTGCTAAAGGCACCTCCAGGGCACCGCACTGACCGGCGCCAAGCTGGGCTTAGCTCCAGGAGCCCCCGCGCTTCCTTAGGGCTGCCCTCAGAGACACGGGCTGTAAGGCACGGCATCCTCAACAGCGCTGCAGTAAAAAATAATTAGTTATTGCTGCGTCTGCTCGCCGCCAGCTGCGCCACGCCACAAGTAAAGGGATCGTTCTGAAATCCGCCTGCAGGCACCGTGCTCGGGAGAGCTCGGCACTCGCCCGAGGCCCCGTGCAGGTGAGCAGCCTGGCCCCATCCAGGAGCCCAGCCACGGGAAACACACGCACCTGAGAGAGCAACCCGCCGGCCATGTGCCCCAGGGCTTAAAGATACGATAGAGGCAGCACTTCTGACACATGCAAGGGCATCTGTGTGGTTGTCGTATACTCCATACCTGTGCATATAGTCACTGTATTTACTGGTGTAAATTTGTACATCATTTCTTAACAGCAAAGCATGGCAGTGCCCTGGGTAAGTGTCAAGCTGGCAATGGGAGTGTTAGGTTGACAACCAAAAGGTTTTCCATGGTGCTTGTTAACTTATTTTTAAAAATACTTTTTTTCAAAAACTAAGTCTTTTAGTATTTTTTTTTCTAAAACTAATGAATACAAGTTCTTTGGTCACCAATGAACTGGGATCGCCCTCTTTTGTTTTTCTTTCTAAATAAATCAGAGAGCACTGAACTGCGTGAATAAACAAGACTGACAAAACACCTAACACGACAGTGAATTCTCTCCAAGTGATTTAACACCAAGAGGATGGTGAAGATGCTTCTGTGTAAGCAAAACAGGTGTGTGTGCGCAATACCAAGGCCTTTCAGGGCAGATAACACACAGCGCTGGGGTTGTCAGCCAGTTTCACATGAAGTCCAATGCGAGTCTACGCTCTTTATGCTTTTTAAACTTCTACCTGATACTAAAGAGTGGATGCAGGAGCTTAAGCTGCAAGGACTTGGCCATTACAAAGAGTTAAATATTTTAGAACTAGGTATTTAGATTTTTTTATGGTTATTTTACAACAGTAATGTGGCTAGGTTGTTATACATTTCATTAATGAAGTATTTAACAAGCCCATGAGGCACAAGGAGCTTCTTAAACGCTCCCTCTTACAGTAATAAAGAATTACTGCTTGAAATGTGGCAAAATCATTACTAGTGTTAGCTTGGGAACCTCTTCAGTGTTTAAGTAGACAAGTCCAAATATGTCTTTGGTGGCTAAAATGAACAATAAAAAGGTGTCCGCTGCAGCATGCATTGCACTGAGCTCCTGTGACACTGCAGACTGAGGCAGCACAGGGGAAGAGCAGCAGCTCCTCGAGAGCAGCCCATGGCTCCGTGAGCAAGAAGACGAGTGGCAGCAGAGGGCAGCTCCAGGGAACACGAAACACAGCACATCCCTCCCGTGCGGGAAGCCCACGCATCTCCCTGCTCTGCCCCTGCCTAAGCAGCTGCCAAGGCGGCTGCTCAGGGAGAGGGCCATGGAAGAAATCCATTTTCCAGCACACAAGGCACGAGAGCTATAATTTTTGCAGCATCTTACACAAGATATTAGGATATTAACTCTTCCTCTGCAACGCTCTTAAACCTCCCTTAAGCCAGTTCGTAAAAGATCGCTCTTTGATTATCTCTGAATACTATATTATTAAATATTGCTCTGATCACTGCCTCTGACATTCCCAAACTTCGCAACGGTTCCTCAGTCCTTTCAGCCTTACCACATAAGGAGAAGCTATGTCCTCATCCAGTCTTTCAGATACTTACTGCATAAAACTGGAAGCTCCTTTTGTTCCCTTTTCCCCAAATCTAAGCAGCTCAGTACTCCCGATTAAAACAAAACCAGGCTGTAAGGGAGGGAGGCTGGAATAAAACAGGTGCAGGTAAATTATTCCCAGGAAAACACGTAGAGGCCGGGAGGAGAGGAGTATGCATTTAAAGTTTTTAAACAAACCCAGAGCTCTTTCTGGGTGACCTCACCTAGGTTTCTCAATGGATTTATCACTCACTAGACTTAATGCTCAAAAGTATTTGGGGTTTTGTTATTGATGCTCTTTTTTAAATTCTTAGCACCCCTCCGTATTCCCCAAGGAAAAGGAGTCTCCAACTGTACTGCCAGCAGTGAGATCTGCTTGGGTAATGCATACAAAATACCTGCCATGAAGGTATGAAGAGCTGTCATTTATCACATGCAGCTCTTCAGACAAGCCAGCATTCTTATTATCTGGATATTCTGACCTAGCAAGATGTAGAAAATAATTAAATTGAACAAATGATGAAAATACAGACTAATTAACTCCTTCCATGATTAACCTATAAGCACGGCAGAGTGCAAAATAATTGGGCAAGAGAAAAACCTCTAAAGGTTCATTAACTGCTTCACTTTGCACAGCTCTGTCCCAGCCAAACACTTGTTGAACCCTGGGGTCAGTCTGTACTGCTCCTTCTCCAGGAGCTCTTCTGCACCTGCATTTCCACAGGCAGCAGGTACCTGGCATTAGCAGCCAGGCACTGGCTCAGGTTGCAGCAACAGATGGAGAGTTTGCAGAGCACGTGCAGCCTCGTAGTCCATCTCAGACAAATGTAAACTAAGAGATCAAGCAGGGAACACAGGCTGAACTTCCACAAGCAAAGGTTGAAAAAGACATTCAATCTAGATTTAGCAAAGAAACAGCCAGCAAGGCTCCCTCTATTTTTCACCATGATGCTACTAATTCCCCTCAGCATTGTGCTCTAATCCATCAGAAATCAAGGAAAAGATTACTAATAATCTTTGTCAGCAGGAGTCCTTGGCTTTACCCAGGCTAGAAGAAATCCTGATTAAAACCACTTTACTGAGCCCATAAAGCCAGAGTCATTCTTTTTCAGCCAGTATTTTTAAGATCTTTCAGCTTATGGAGAGGATTTTTCCTTTCAAATATCTTTTAGTAGGTCCAAGAAGTAGGAAGAGAGAGACAGAGAGAAAGAGAATAAACAAATTTCTTCAGGAAGAAGAAATGTGCATAGCATAAAATAGACGAAGTGATAATTTATCCCTAAATATGGCTGAAAATTGTCAACGGGATTAGCAGAATAAAAACATAACCATAGTATGAATGAACATAAATAATAATTTGAGGGGTTGCTGTTCTGTTTTATTACTACCAAGAGCTTTTTTTTTTCTATTATATTCTGAGTCTCAGGCTAACAGGAATACAAGATACCCAAGTCTCCTTACTTTCTTCTTCTACATTCTCCTCTTGAATAAATAAATAATCTTGTTCTCTACTATAGCTACTGAGGGTTTGAAGCCAGTGAGCATTCTTCCATTATACTAGCACTTTCTGTGCTTATAAAGATATTCTAAGTTATAAAATCTTTTATCAGAGAGTTGTTTAAGAACAGCAGAAAGTTCTTATTCTTCCTTGTTACAATTTCCCATGTTCACTATTATGTAATAGGCAAACATACCTGATAATTTGAGGAATCTTCTCTTCAGCAGATCTAATTACCATCATGGAGGGCTCTGATGTGTTTATATAATATATAACCTTCTTATATCTGCAAGACTTTTCACCAGAAGAGGCTATGGTGTAATATGAAAGAAAACACCAATAATATGCTAAGTCTACTACTGTATGAACACAAAAGTTCCAAAACTGACGTAAAAAAACATGATCTATGCAACATCTAGATTCTGGCTTTCAGAACTGCTAGTTCAAAAGTGCAGAAAGTCAAGTCTTGGGAAAATCATTCCTTTTATCTCAAGATAGCCCTGTGACCACATCAAAACCAAAAGCATTACCAGCGCAAAACAAAGACTGAATATACAGGAGTATATCCTACATTGTATAACTATATGTATTAAATGTCTAAAATGAAAAGCCATCATATTAGTTCACACTGTCAAATTGCTTTCCTTATTTCAAGTCCTGCTCCCCTGCGTTCTTCTGTTTTCCACTATGACCTTTAGCTCACAGCACATACGCTGAGGCGGGGGTCAGCAATTCTCACAGCATGACTATACATAAACAAGTATACTAAACACCCTGCAATCATAGAATTATTTAGATAGGTCTGCACCCCAACCTAAGTGTAAAGAAGAGCAATTTGGCAACCACAGACAGATTTAGGACTGTGATCTAGGATAGTTTCCTATCTTGCATGTGGGCAACCAAAAATACATACAGATTTAAGATTTTGACAGAGGTCCAGAAAACTCATTGGAGTATGTTTTATTTCAGACTACATAGACAAAAAAAGAATTCCAGCAAAAGAAAACAAGGAAAGTTGAATTAGGCTGACAGAGATGTCTGAGGAATTAACAGATTACATAATCTGTAGGAAAAGTTTCCCTCTTCCTAGGAAATAACAATGATCACAAGACTCAGAGCTGTCATTAAAAGAAAGGCTTTAGGATATTCAGATAGAGAAGCATTGACAAAGTTCCTAGATTAATATACTTCATCTGAATCAGGGCTACTGCCCTTTTGAGATGAAGTAAAACTAATAATGCTCTTCACAACAGCAGATGGAGTAAGAGGCTTAAGGAAAATAACAAACATACAAAGTAAGTGCAAAAAGCTGAAGACAAAGTGGACAGATTATCAATTACACTGTTCACTACATTTTTAATAATGCAAGAGCTTCCTTTAGTAGTTCAATTTACATTGAAATAAATGGTGTTCCTTATACAAAAAGAAAATTCAGGACAAAAAGGAAACTTGACAATGCAAATATTACCAATGCAAATTAGTCTATTGCCACAGTGTTTTTATTTCTCATTTATATGGCCTTGTATTACAGTAGCAAGATTCCCACCTAACCATAAGGACAACTTCAGTCAACACCAAGACCTTTTGCAACTCAAACTCAGGTTGGTAATTTGTGAATTAAATCATTGCCTTGATTGCTTTCAAAATATTTTTATAGATGTTTAAAGGTTTGTAACAAAAATAGAACAGTTTTTACTATTATGTTTTGCAGAGAGCTTAAAGTTTTTCTGATTTTGAGCAGCCATGTGAAAAGTATGAAAAACACAATATACTAAGCATTCTACCACAACTACTGCTAACCAGAACACATGTCAGTGAAAGTCTAAGCCTACGGACAGGGATTACATAAAAAAGCAAACAAAGAAAAATCTCAAAGATATACAGTGTGAGGTATTTTGAAAAAAACAGATTTATGGAACATTGCGGGAGTTTGGCATGATAAACAAAGAGAAATACATACATGCAGTGGTGCGATCACTTGAGATTCCTGACTCTCTACTCTCAAAATAGTGCTGAAGTTACATCCACACCCCACCCTCTCTTGTGGAATGGGTATGTATGCTAGCTAAAGCACACGCAATACTGTTTTAGTCCTTTACCACACGCAGGATCCTAAATAAATCACAGCTGTCCTGAGATTACGAGGAGGGAAAGAGCAGGAATTTTAGGTTACGGACCTCAAGCACTAAAGCTCTTGGACATAATTTGAGCAATATGCATTCCCGTGATGGATGATTCTAAACCACAGGACTCCACACAATTGCACGAGGTGTCGGGTGGTGGAATCCTTCACAGAAAGAATTCTAGAATACAATCAAGTATTGTATCTCTGCGAGATGGCTCAGAAATGGTGCAATATTTAAAGAAGGCAAGGATGGAATCATAAGCAACTGCATCCCTGCGTAGCTGCAGAAATGAAATGGTATGTCACTGTTTGGCAGCTGAAAGGAACACAAATTACTCTAGGCATTCTTTATCTTATTCCTCCTGAATGCCCAAGGAATGAGTGAAGCATCAGTGCCCTCATCACAGACCATCCTGACAAAAAGCATTGAGACAGAGGATACATATATACCCTCTTTATGAGCAGACATACAAATCTGGCATATCTCTTCAAGATCAAACCATGCTTTATGTAGAATGTAGTTTAAAACTGTCAAACTGACATTTTATTTTAGGCATCTAAGCATGTTGCCAACAAAAAGCATTTCATTTCAAAAACACCGTTGAACTCTAAATATGAAATACAGTAACATAATATACTCTCATGCATCTGCTTCAGTGTTTACATATTACCAGTTAGGAATCTACTTACTTGAGGTGTGCATTACTTTGTGCAATTTCATTGTGCACAAACGTGTTCTATTAATCAAGTCTTCAAAAAATGGAAGGCAGGTTTTCTGATAGTTAACACTTCTGACTTTGAAGATACAGATGTGTTTTGGTTGTTACAGACAGAATTTCTTTTGTATACTTACCTAGAATGCTTTTGAAATCTTCTGAAGATAGTCTCTTCTGTAGTGTCAAGAGCTAAATGTTTGCCATTTTTGCATTATTCACTATGCTACCATAATGTACTAACTGTCTGTTGTAGGAGTCTCTCTGTGCCACTGAACTACTATCTGCAGATTTAAGTCTAATCTGCATATCTCTGCAAAAGGAAGAACCACAAGTTTTATTTTGCACAGTAAAAATGTTCAACTTTTAATTGCAAACAATTGTTTGCTACAACCTGCTATGATATTGTTAATGTAAAGATTACTTTAACATATTTAACTCGCAATTGCAACACTCCTGAAGCATATACAGTCATAGCTTAGATCAGAAGTAATAAATAGCTCCATTTCAAGATTACTTAAACCTCCAAATAACTGCAATTTTGAAAAAATAGCACTATCAAAAAGATAGACTGCTCTAAAGTGCACAGAATTGTATTTTCTTACATTTATTCAGCTTATTATACTGCACAATTATTTTAAATTCTTTCAAAGTCTGTCTAAAAATTCTGGTTTATGATACCAGTGTTTCCAGTCTTCCATCCTCCACGTTCCCTCTCAATGTTTTGTTACTACAGTGTTAGTAACACTGTAGAATCTGCCTTTTCATAGCAGATATTGCCTTGTTTTATATAGAAGTGCACACTTCCTGGTCTTAAATATAGACTTTTTGGAATTATTCTTCTCTAGATGAATTAAAATTGCCACTTAAGGTACTTTTCTTAATGTGCATTGTTTTGACAACAGAGATCTATTTCTAGAAGTAATTCTCAATTTGGTTATTGTTTTAGATGGTCCTACATTGTTTTCACTCCTCTTCATTGACTTTTCCAGAAAATGGCATAATTTTATGTAGAGGATAAGTAAAAACTAAGAGATGAGAATCTTTGCAAATGCTCAGATTATCTGTGAGCTGAAGACAAATATCAATATACAATAATTAAATAAAACAAATAGCATAATGTCTGTTTTTCCTAAAATTCTCCACATAACCTACTATGTTTTTTCTAATACCGATAACAACAAAGAAACCACTAAATCAACATGATGTTGCAAGCAATGAAACTATAGGCTTATCTAGTCAAATTTCTAATTTCTTCGCTTATATATAAAATTTTGGTATTCTAGGTACAATGTGGATGTAAACTTATGACACTGAGATTCCAAGAGTATAACTGTGAGCTGCTATTTTACAAAGCAAGAAAATAATTTTGGCTTCCTTTATCATATAAAAGAAGTGAGACAGAGTGTAAAATTATGTATTCATTCCTTGTAAGAAACATGTATTGCCTTTCTTGATCTGGCTCCTGGTTGAGAGGTAAAAGGCCACAGTTTGTGTTATTTTCATTTTAGAATAAGTAGAAACACTCAGAAGTTTTAAAGTTTCTTTTGGTTTTGTTGATGTGGTATTAAAAGTACTGAACTCAAAAAGGTAGATTTCTCATTTACTATGACATTGCACTTTTACATAGCATAGTTTCCAACTGAAATGACAGTTTCTATACCAATTTAGTCAAAATTAAATATCTAATCACAGCCTGAATGAGATTCTAAAATGAGGCTTACCCTCCAGTTGTTAACTGCTCTCCATTATGAGATTCAGGGTTAATCTCAGTGCCTTGTACGTAACAAAAATCCACAGTGAAGTTTATTTGGCTTCTTCTCTTTTTCTTCCAATAAGAAAAACAAAGTCAAAAATGGATATATTTCTTCTAAGTAGATATGAATACAGAGAGAGAAAGGAGTACTGAATTTGTGGTCTTCAAAGACACCGAAGCCTGTCTTCTAAGGGATTTAAGTCACAAATCCTCAACTTCAGCACCAATGCTACAGACATACAGCAGTCTCGGCATCCTCCCATATCTCCTTCCTGAGCATCTAATCAAAAGGCAGTGCTACATCTTGAAAATATATGAAAAGTGAATTTCTAACAGCTTCTTATTCAGGAGTCTTCACTCTCTTCAGTCACCAACTCTGACAAAATCTTGCAGGAAATTAGTATCCTTGATGTTCCTAATTTTAGATCAACTAAAGTGAAGTTTGACTAATATATCAAATATAAGAGAAACTGTAAGAGGAATGTGAGAGGACAGAAGAGCATCTAATATAAGAAAAGCTGACAGAATTATTGACTATTCTATCACACTAAAATGGTTCTTTAGAAAACTGCTATCTGTCTGCATACCCCCACAGTAAGCACTGTATACAAGCACACTGACCTTGCCTGGGGCCTTCTCCTCCATGAAGCATGAAATTCTTTGTCCTGGTCTTAGCTTCTCTGTCAGACAAACCAGCAAGAACAGTGAAAGGAAGAGTTCTGAATGTACAGATAATCTTTCCTTAGTTCAATAAAACTGAAGGATTACTTTTCCTGAATGAAGACAGAACCACTTCGTTAAGCTTTAGCAAAGATACAACACTTAGGTTTTTTTTTTTTTTTTTTTTTTTTTNAATGTGAATAGAGTCTTATGCAGTAAGCCTGAGGACATGTCTACAGGAACATGCTGCAGAGAAATCTCACTGTTTCCTGTGCTGTAGTAGAAAAAGCTCTTGCTGTAAATGGCACCTAATAACATGTTTTCATGCAGTCAGTTATTCAGTGCAATATTATCTGTGGTGAGAGATATAAATACCTAAATTTATAAGCAGTTTGCAAAAGGAAAGTGGGGTTCTTTCAAAGGGCTTTATCCTATTAATATAGAAAGAGATAAGGTATGCCTGAAGCAAATAACCCATCTAAGAAGACAAATAAGTTACTCTCCTGAGATAACAAGAGTTAGAAAAAAAAAAATCTATTAAAAATATGCAGCAGGCATCAAGCACTACAGTTTTAATCTGTACTCTCTACTGCTATCCTCATTGAGAAATGGAGCAAAGAGGCAACAGTTCTATTTTGTTCTATAAGAACACAGAAAAGGCTAGGTCAACTCAAGGTGTCTCTTGGGAAGGAGAATGTTGTATCTAGTTAAGCTATTTAGAAGACTGCCAGTAGTGGCATAAGAGAAGATGAAGTCTCCTAAATCATGGAGTACAGGAATGAACAGAACCATCAATCCATCAAAAAGCCTAAGCTCTTTGGTTCAAGAAATCCAGAAGCATTGCTATGGCAGTTGGCTATATGCACATTAACCAACTAGCATCAAACACTGTATATGTAAAGTTGAGAACATACATACTGATAGATCCAGTTGAATATAGCTGTAAAGATTAGGTAAAAACGTATAAATTAGTGCCTCAAATACTATTCTGATCTGCATGGTGAAATAAGCAACATTACAGAAGGAACTGGTTAACAAGAACAAAAAACTTAATTCCATTACTCTAAAAGTATTTTTGCAGATTACAATTAAAGATTACATCTTTAATTTCACAATATTTTATTATGAATTATTTAATTATAAATGCTAGTTAAAAGCCAGATGTGCCAGGCTACACATCTTTTTATGGTTCAGGATGTCACACGCACAGTTATTAACAGCAGATATTTTTTATATCCTTATATTCAGGCTTTTCAGCATAGATGATATCTCCTTGTTTTTAAAAATATTTGTTAGTATATATTCATAATTTCCTATGTTGATGTTTTTGAAGTATAAAACACAGTTGTAAAGTATGTAAAGGTGAAAATCTGTAGGGTATGAACTAGTGACTTCTATTCATATCACCAATAACAATTTTACACCATAAGAGAATTAAAATAAAGGATATACAGAAAAAAATGAAAGTTGCAAAGTAACTTTAATAATTACTCTTAAGATAGTATTTTAAATGTCTTGTCTTTGAAAGCTGTTTGTCTTTGACTTCTGTTTGACTACGTGCTTGCTTATTTTGCAGACCTGCACAAAACTCATCCAAGGAGCAGGAACATTTTACCTAAAACAGTAAACCAATATATAAATGAGAAAAAATAACCATGAGTAGTTAAAAACAACTTCACCCTCCACTTTTGCCTTCCCACTATATAATTATTGACAAAAGAAAGTTATTTCTATATTGCACTTGATGCAGAATCAAGTTACCACATTGAAAAAAAAAAAGCTAAAGAGAATAGACATTTGAGAGGAAAGAAAAATGCAATATGAGAGGAAAGAAAAATGCAATATGAGAGGAAAGAAAAATGCAATATGAGAGGAAAGAAAAATGCAATATGAGAGGAAAGAAAAATGCAATATGAGAGGAAAGAAAAATGCAATATGAGAGGAAAGAAAAATGCAATGTATGTAGAACCACATAAGGAGCTGAATATAAAAGCAGAAGTTGTATTCAATAAAAAGGCATATATAAACAACAACAACAAAATCACCCAAACAAAAACCAAAAACCTGAGTACAGAACACTTTTTGGTCAGTAAAGGTTGAGTTATAGGCCACAACACAAAATCATATTTCACTGAGTATTGTGGAAAGATATGCAAGGTATATAATATTAAGACAGTTTACGAGTGTTCAGAAATAATCAAAATTTGTATTTTCCGGAACAGGAAAACACATTTTTTGCTAAGATTACTTCACAGCTTCTGGCAAATTTTATCATTATTAATAGCACTGATTGCAATTTATATTGTGATAACATCTACAGCATCTGACTACAAAGCACAACTCTACAATCTGCAACCACTACACCTGAAAGCAATTTAAATTGCAAATTTAAATTATCCCAATTATAAAATAGCTGAAGTTTGATAGACAAAAACACTTGAACAGTCACAAGCAGACATATTGATCATTAATATAAATGACTTAGTGCCTTAACACTGGATTTTATCCATGTGTCATAACACAATCATGTTTGCAATTCACACCCAAAACTAAAAAATAAGTCCCACTCAAATTCATGTAAGTGGTGAACATACAGTTCAAGTGTGTTTGTGTTTCATTGTCTATGTTCAACATATCCTTCTCATTGGCTTTTAAATAGAGATCAGTACAGCAAAACATGCATATTACAGGACTGAACATAAAAGAGTTTTATATCGACATCCTCGATATGTGGGAGTTGCACAATGAAGAAGTGTAAAGACTCCAAGCACAAGCCAGCACAATAAGAACAGCCTTCAAAGGTGTTTTGTAACATGCAAGGAGGTAAGCCAGGGTAGGAACAATTAGCTGCACAAATAACCTCAGGAGTCAACACTATTAGAAGTCCTTCTGCGATTTCCTTTTGAAGAAACACCCTCCTCCAAGCTACCAACAGGAAAGTCACAGAATGGTTAAGGTTGGAAGGGACCTCTAGAGATCATCTAGTCCAACCCCCTGCTCCAGCAGGGACACCACCTTCATGTGAGTGACAATATACTGAGGACAAGAACTCAGCAAGATGCATCTATAGAGTCTGGAGGGATTGGACTGTCTTTCACCATCTCTGTTTACAGGAATACGATTTGTTTACCTGGATTTGGTACAATCACTCTCACTTTACAATAGAACACCCTATATTAATTATTATTTTTATTCTATTTATATCTGAACGTCGCTAGTCATTGAGCGGAATCCTACTGTACTAGGCACTAGGCAAATGTCAAATTAAAGTTCAGGTTTCTCCAGATTAAGGTCTCAGGTGTTTTTACAACAAAATAAATGCTTCGATTTTCATATGAAAAGCCTACATTCAAATTGACTCGCTCTTCTTTGCTTTGCTTCTTTTAGCATTGATTTTCCAGACAAAAAAATATTTTTTCATCCTAGAAACAAGAGAAATAATTATTTATGCACATAAAGTTTACAGACTATCATACCTGCTGTCACAACAACTCACTAACAGACATCACACTGAATCTAGAGACAGATGCTGAGATCTGTCTAGCCAATCTCTGGTTTCTAAAAAGACTCCCCAAATATTGCCAAATATTCATCTTGATAGGTGAATGAAATGTATAGCTAAAGCAGAAGGGTCAGTTGTGCCTATGAAAGAAAAGGTACATTAAGGAGACTTTAAAATTACCTTGTTTATACCCAAATATGAACACCCTGATACTCCATAATTGCTTAAGTATTTCTGGGTGCAATAGGCCAGTAAAAAAAATCTTCAGCTACTGCATTGCTACAAACAAACCAGCCAAAAGCTTTTTGCTTTACACAGTGCAAGACCTAGCCTCCTTAGGCTTGCTTATCAGGGGTTCTGGGTAAAGCAGAGTTTGGTAGCAGATGTCTCTTGTTGTGAGGTAATTTAAGCTTGGATCTTGAAAAAATGGGCACAGATTGAAAGCAGAACCCCAGAGGCATAAATAACTCACTGGTAGTCAATTACTAATAAAGCACCACCTGAGTAGCTGGGCTTTGGCCTTAAGAAAAGCAGCTAAGCACTTGATAACCACTTGATGGTGCCTAGTAAAGTACCCACCAGGTTATATTTTTTCTATGGTTAAAAAGGCAAGAAGAAACAGTAACAAAGCAGAGAGAAGGATTTCTTGTTCCTTTAATGTTTTAGATATTGGGACAAAAAAAAAGTAATCTTTAAATACTGCAATTCTTAAAAACACCAGTCAAGAAATAACACAGTATTAAGGAACTATTTGGTATTTTAGGATACCAAAGATATTAGAAAGCTATTACTGTAATTTGTTAATTTTAATTGTCTCTTAATTTCTTACCTGAAATTGGTGAATACGTTAAAATTGAGTAATTTATAATACAGCTGTCTTTCACGCAACCATCGTGGTACTGGTATCATTTCTATTTCTCCCAATGTATGCTCTGCAGAAAACTAGTTTAATTTAAAAAAAAGAAAAAGCAGTATTACATTACTCCTTATTAAATAAATTTTACAAGTGTTAAGGAATCTTCATCATGATGGAAAAAAATACATGAAATCAGATGATGTCTGATTCACAACATTTTATCTATCAATGCAGCTTGCATTTAAATTTGAACAAGTCTTTAGTTACTGCATAGTTTTATTATTCCAAATAGGAAGATGTTTCTTTTATTTAAAATATATGAAATGCACATAGACCACACAGACATGATTTAGGAAAGTATTTAGCCGGATGTTCAATTCTGTCCTTATTAGGAAACCTCCCTTTGCACATTTTAAAATCACCTTCAGTTAGGCCCATTCAATACCTTTCCTGAATAAAAATACTTATCTCGGACAAAGTATATAAAAAGGATAAATCTGAATGTAAATATTTACTGTTAGCAAGAGAAACTATGGAATATCAATTTCTTTTAATTACTGCAAGATGCAGCACCGAGCAAGAGGAAAAGAGAATTAGTAGGTGGAAAGATTTCCAATACGATCCAGGCAGCTATATCCACCTAGAGTCTTCACCTTAACGCTTTCAGCAGCTATCTCAAAAAAAAACTTTTCTTAAACCTCTGATGTATCTTTCAGGTAGGAAAACAGCATCTTATAAACAAATCAATAACATATTAAGAAAGTGAACTTTCATTCTCCTGGAGGAATGCTCATTTCTGGGTGAAAGACTATAAAAAGGAAATCTTGCTAATATAATAAATATCTAAAAGAAATTATATTGATATAAGCTCTTTTCAAACATCAGACTGGATCTAACTGGCAAGGAAACAGTAAATTGGCAATGGACAGATGTCACTGATACATCAGTCTCTATCTTTCACAGAAGTATAAGAGATAGCAGATCTGCTACTAAGCACTATTTAATTGTTTTGAATTAATCACTCTGTGTTTTAGCCAAATCAAATGGTAGATCTTATGAGACATTTTGGAACAAATCTCTTTGTATTTGAAGATTGTACTTTGATTTTATGCACTGTAACAAGCACTTTCAAGGCAAAGGAGTCTGGTTTTATAAAATCTTAATACCTCCACTAGCAGCAAATAAATCTTTGCAATCTTACTATGCAACAGCATCAGTATCTAAGCAATGTTTGTAATTTTCTGACATTCAAGTCATCTATTTCATATATGCAATGAAAAGTTTAACTGCAGCATCCAGTAACAATCCAATTATGTAAATTATGCAAATGAAGCCGTTATCACTTTTTCCATGCAAGGCTCCTGCTATACAACTACATCAACGTTACTGATGTCAAAGAGAATAAAGGATTCAAGGATGAAATGGAAATCCAGTTTTCACAAAGACATTTAAGAACTGCTGAAACATCATGCAATATAGAGTTTAGATTCTTAAGAGGCATTATTTTTAGTCCTTTTAGGCATACCAGTACTCTGTGCTCTTAGTGAGCTGGATTAGCTCTCTAATCTGACTGAAAATTAACTTGACAAGTACATAAATACACATATAGAATATTTTTATTCACTTTCAGCTCAATTAATGAGATGATCCAACTCACTAGCAAGCGAATCATCAGTGACAACAGAATGGAAAGTGCAGCTTGAAGCCAGCTGCTCAGCAGCCTTGCACAAGCTTAAGAGCAATCATGAAACCACGCTCTGAGGTAAAGAATTAACTTTTAAAACTTACTTACTTACAAGGTAAAGAATAAAAGAAAAAAAAAAGAAAGATAAGGCACAAACATTACAAATTCCATGTACAATCATCAGCAAAGATACCCTTGTGTGAAATCAAAACATGCACAATTATGTGCATGAACAATCCCAAAAATGCAGATAATGGATTAGAAGGGGGCTAGTCAGCAACCAAGCTAGTCCTCTCCTGATGCCCCTACCAGTCCAAGCTGGATACCATGGTCCAAGACCTAAATAGTTTGCCTGAGCAAACTATCAGCTAATTAAAGCTCAAAACCTAAAATGAATTTGTCTTAAGAAGGGACCAGTAAGCACTTAAATAAATAAGGTAACATAATTATAACCGGAGTGTGACATGTAAGTGAAAAAATAAAAAGGTTCTTTCTGTGTAAATCTTTGGGTTCATTTATCTATGTTTTAAACAATATACTACTACCTTAGACACAAATGATGCTGTAACAGTCCAATATTCTTTGCTTTGTCTAGCTGTATTCACAGAGACAGCCTGCAAATCATATGGGTTATAGCCAGCTTTCAAGTTGTTCCTGTCTCTTCGAAGACAGTATATATATTCTCCACTATCTTTTAGCAGTAAAGGTTTCTGTCAAGAGGAAGTGATTTATATGTAGATATGTAATTTATTTATAATTATTACAAGTTATTTATCTATACATTTCACTATGAGAAGAAAAATAACCAAGTACCAAAATTTTCTAATAACAAGCTTAGTACATAACAATACTGAATTGATTGGAAAATTATAAAGTTTTTCTACGAACCCCACTCTAAATAATTATTCATCTGCTCTACCAGCAAGAAGCAAAACATTACTCTTCCTTGTTGACAAAACAAGACAAGGTATCTTTGCTCTGCTGGCTATTTTGCTTGTTCATGATGAATATTAGCATCCACAAATGCTGTTCGTACAATATAATCAATATATTCATGTGTCTGCCTGTCTCTTAGTACATCTAACTAGTAAATGAGCACAGGAGGCCCCCCACTCCTGTACGCTGTGTAACAGATTATTTTGGCTGCATCAGGAGCAGACTAATCCTGACAAATATCAGTGCCATACTTAGCATGTCTGCTCAGGACAGACATCATCATAGTTATCCTAGAGGTTCTTCTATACCTTAGGTAGTACTAGAATAGCTGAGCTATGCAGAGTACTAGCTACAGTTTAAGTAACTACTCTGCATCCAGATATAGAATAAATAAATCTTGGTACCACTATTACGTTCATCTCTTCCCAGCATTACAGCATGGCTCTGCCCATTGTGAAATGTAATTCAGCTTCTATTTCCTATTTTTAAGGTTTAGAATTAAATTCTGCTAACAGTCTATGCTTGGTAAATGTCTTGTTGGTTCAAGGACATAATTATCATTTTCAGAAGCAAAAATATTCAAGAAATAAATATTTTAAATTTATAATCAACACTATTCCTGGAGTATAATTGTACCAAAAGTGGAAAATGGAAGGTGAAAATTACCATAAATGCAAACTTCTCATGCCTGGTCACCTCAGCCTCTCTAGGTAAATGGTCACATG
Organism: Crypturellus undulatus; assembly: GCA_013389825.1. Taxonomy (NCBI): domain Eukaryota; kingdom Metazoa; phylum Chordata; class Aves; order Tinamiformes; family Tinamidae; genus Crypturellus; species Crypturellus undulatus. The sequence continues at coordinate 803,038 of VWPW01028816.1, forward strand.
ATGGTAACTTTGTTTCCCAACCAAGTTTGCCTCGAAGTCTGAAAATATGCTTTATAACATCATCATCAATTGGTTCTGGTACACCAAAGAGAGAGATTTTTTTTTTCTTTTTTTTCTCATAAACATACAGTCTTTAGATTCATTGCAGAAGAGAGACCTAATGGGTATGGAGAACTGGTGTAATGTGACTAGTATCCAGGTGGAAGAAATTGAGAAGATGATTTAAACATTCACTTTAAAAAATGTCAGGCTTTCAGGTATTCCAAATATATTTTGGAGCAAACAGAGAACAGATTCAGCTGAATCATACTGAATTCAATTGCCAGTGATTTAGACCTTTGTGTATTTTACAAAGGAAAGTTGAAAACACTCACTAGAGTAAAAGAAAAGAAACCCATAACTTCTGGCCATAGGTTTTTGCAAATGCAAATAAATAAGTAAATAAATAAATAAATAAATAAATAAATAAATAAGAAAAGGCCTCAGCTAAGCAAAGAGAAGGTTGAAAAGAGACCAGCAAACTTTTTTTTTTTTTTTTCTGTCTAACGCTTAAACAAAATTCCTTTGTACACACTGTCCATTAAGAAATCAGACCAATCTAAACAGTCCCGTGTAGGAAAAAAAAAACACTTCAGTTTAACAGAAGTCTCCACAAAGTTACGGGCAAAAAATAGAGATTTTCTAGAAAGCATAGAAAACAATTGTTTCCACAATTGTTTCCAGAATTTAATCTGTATTAAAACATGGATAAAGTAAAAGGCTTGTTACAAAAAAAGATTAGAATCCAATTGCAGTATCACTCCCTCCCAGTTTTCAAATTCAATGAATGGCAGATATTTTTATCGGAGAAATGGTGAGCATTTCCCCACACTCACTCCAGAATAAAAGTGGGAAAATGTAATTGTTCTTTAAAAATCATCTCTCTAATTAAAAAAAAAAAATCAAATCATACTGTAGTTAGTCATTGCTTTAAAATACAAATTAAAGTGCCATATGAAAGTGTATTAAGTTCTGGTCTAGTATTGGATATTAAAAAAAAAAGAAGAAGAAAACAACAGAAGCTAGACAAAGAGGAACAAGTTATTTGTCTTCAAAATAAGGTTTAAAGTGACAGCATGCTCTAATTTAGAACTGTATCACAATTATTTTTTCCTCTATAGTTATCCTAAACGGAGACAGCATGAGGATGGAGAGTAGTAGTTGAGTGTATTCTCTACTGTATCAGTGTAAAGCTGAAGGGAAAACATTGGCTTTATGGTATACCTAAGGGCATAATCTGGCTCTCTGATAGTTAAGACTCACAAACCTGTTCTGTCATAGGAGGGAGCTCTTTTCCTCACAGACTTATTAGATAATCTCTCAACTTTTGATTGCTCACGAATCTTTTTATTGCAACTTGGTTCCAAAACAGCTGTTTGAATTTCAGTCCTAATAGTATCTGAAATAGACACACAGAATATAAGAATATTAGTAGACCATTATGCACAGTCACGTTCTATTTTAAACATACAAGTTTACAGCATTTCTGCAACTTCTGGATCTCAAAACGTATTCTGACTGAGAGAGAGATGATGATGTGGGGGGAAAGCATCCTCTGTTTCCTCTAGTTGGTAATACATTAAGCATATTCAGATCATACACTGACAGCACCTCAGTAAGAAGTGTTATGCTTGTTTCCAGTGAATCCTGGGAGGTAAGGAAGAAAGCATTCACCTTGATATTTAGCCTTTGTATAAGGGAGAAGTTTTGGAGTTTTGTTTTTGTAAGTACTAGGAAATCTTTGGATCCACTCAAGAAAGCAATGTTTTAACATTCTTTTCACGCTCCTGATAGTTCACTTTTGGTTGCATCTCCACTACTCTATTTTCTTTTTTTTTTTTTTTCCTGAAGATGTGAAGTCCTTCAGGATTCTTTTTGCACACGCACCACCTGCAAACAGTAGCATTCACACTTGTGTGATACACAAGGAGCAGCTCTTCTGTTGCACAGCTGGACAGAATTGATGCTCATGCTACCTCTGCCCACTGTAAAATTGTACATCTCATGTACTTTGAGAGGCTCACCTAGTCAGGGTTATTTTCAATAGCAACTGAAAAAAACAGAAGTAAACAATTAGACTACATTTGAAGTTAAAAACTGGAATGCTTGTGACTTAGTGGTATTCTTTCTTTGGAATGCCCTAAAAGACATGGAGCAAAGGAGGGAAGGACGCCCACACATATTTCATATTAAGAATCCTTACAAGGATGAACAAAGTCAAATTTATTTATTATTACTCCCCTTTCTGTCATTCTAGGTACTTTACCATTTACAGTAGAAGGTAGTGATGTGTCACAAGAATTCTGAGCTCCTTTGCTAGCAGATGTTGTGGAAAGTGCTGTTTTCCAATCCTCATTCTGTGACATTATGGATACCATTTGTGTTAAGCTCCTATCTAGATTTGTTGTCTCATGCTCTGATATTCTAGCAGGCTCACAAAGAGATTCTTCCTTTCCCTCTTCATGCTTTCTTGAGAGTCTGTAATTAACAATGTGCTCTTTAAAAAAACAATTGAAGATTCAGTCATATTGGCAGAATAGAAAAATCATCTGTGATCTGTGTCATGGTTTACATTTGTGATTAAGATACAGCTGTCCTCTGGCACAGAACGAAAAAGTTATTCACTATGAATGAAATACACAGTGGGCTGAGGAAAGAGATCAAAATATAAGTCCTACTTCTTCAACTTGAACACTATGTGCATAAAAAAGCACTGTTACATAAAACCCAATCATTACTTCAATTATTCTCAAAGGTAAGAGAGCCTTAAGATTAAACTATAAATTTTAATTGTGGGAAAGAAAACCACAAAAAAAATCACAAAAAAGAACAGTGCTATCATTTTTTTTCTCATTAATATCAACAGCACTGTTTTTACTATAAGAGTAGAAATGAAAGTGTAAATTGCATTTTAGAAATTTCTTTTTTCCTAGAAAAAAAAAAGAATCCTGCAAATCCTCTTAATCTGAACGCATCGTGTTATTGAAAACAACAACTAAAACTGACTTTTAATTGACTTCATTTCTACTTTGTATTACATTCGTTTTTTCGAGTCCATTCTTAGATTCGTAGACTAATCTGAAAACAACCTCTAAATTAAATTAGTACAATATGAATGTGAAATAATTCAAGGTTAAGTTGGACAGCCAACTCCCCTAAATCTGCTTTATATCACTCTTTATGAAAACATAAGAAAGATAACTGTGAGTAGCTAACATACAAAAATAGGACACAAGATAGTCAGCTTCTATCTCCTACACCAAGACCAGATTCTTACATATCTTGGGGGTGACTAGCCTCTGCACGCACTAAAGCATGCACAGTTCAGGTACGTTTTCATCTGTGAAGCTTCAGCAATTTTCATTTTTCAAGGTTAAATGGAAAAAAAAAAACTAAAGGAAATAATGGTTCCATATCAAACCTTCTTTCATTTAATTAGTTTCATCTTCAGTCACAACTGAAAATAACACACACACACACACAAAACAGCAACAACAAAAAACAATGGTGAGAAGAAGAATTAAGATACTCCTGTAAGATACCTATGGTACAGTCCATACTTCCATACGTATGGAGTCCATACATATATATGCTTCAGGTCCAACTTAATTGTGAATATGCTGCAAAATACTCAGGCCATTTAGATCAAACTTAAAAGGCTAATTTAAATCTGCTCAAGATTGCATTAATGTGGCAAGGGCGTCAAAGAACAATTGGTGGCTGAAATTGTCTGGAATTCACATGCCAGGTACTGAAAGGGTTTTACCCCAATTTATTCAAATCAGAAGTATGATTTCACTATATTCTACTAAATTCTACTTTTACAATGACTTCACTAGCAATTCTCTGGATTTTCAATGACACAAACAAGATCAGACTCTATTGCCATGGGGCAAAATTATAAAGTTCATGCTGGAGTGTTAATGCAGCCTTCACAGAGAAACAGTCAAGCTGTTTCAAATTTAAGTAGCAATGAGAAGTGAAACAAAAAGATATCACAAAGAAATATTTTACATATTGATATCCAAAACACATGCCTTACTCTTCTTTTGCTGCTTTGTGTTTCCTCTCTGTACTTCCTCTGTAAACTGCTGTGCGAAGAATAGAGTATTTCTTCTCTACTGAGCATGACTGAGGACGAAGAGCACAGAAATACATTAATTTTAATAACTATTGAGTGGGTGATCACATATTATACTCTAAAATCAATGAAGAAATTTAAGGACTATGGAAAATGTTTTCAAAAGCACCACCTGATGGCTTAGCTCAGCTTTCATTGCAGATTTTTTCTTGGTTATTTTATGTGTATGAAATTTTGCTAGTAAAAAGCATCCTGACAAATGATTTAAAAACAACTGTGCTTGAAACACAATGATTAATGTCTAGTATTTGCATATGGAGTATGAAATTCTGTTCTCCTGTATCCATTAACCCAGGGCTGAAACAGTTACAAACAAATTGTGTTTTTCAGGATATTTAAGCCAATAGTGGAGCACTGTTGCAGATTTAGAAAAGAATTAGGCACATACATACTTTCACATTTAACTCTAGTTAAAGATACCATACAACTCTAATAATAAAGTTACATTGTTAGTACAAGAGAACTACAGCTATGAGGATATTAATAGCAATTAAAACTTTAGCACTCATTTTGGCCTAAGACCTGCACATTCTCACCAGTTTACTGCTGTCTTTCTCACTGCCGTCAGCCGGTTCGCCCACAATATTCACCATGTGAGGAGCTTCTGTCCTCTCTGGGTCAAGCCAGAGACGAGACAATAATTTCTCTCTCAGCATTTTGTTTTGCAGGTCCATCGGGTAGGGATCTTTCATTCTAATTACATGAAAACAATCATAGAACAACATTTGCAATGACAACTGTCTCTCCATGCTTAACACTTGCTGAAATGTGCATATGTCATTTTGGCAACCAAGTTGTGTTGGGGTATGTGCTTCTGCCAGGCTGAAGCCAAAAGTTCACACAGTTTGCAAATTAAAGACAGTTAACTGTATACTCGATATAGCAAATTGCAATTATACTTACTTTGAGAAGTGAGTAAAACAGAACTCTACAGACAAACACGCATTAACTGCATTAATTGTAATTTAGATATAAGAAAGTACATTTTTACTATTAAAAGAAAAAATGCATTTTAAAAACATTTTTAAGAATTCCATACTATGCATAATACATATTCAAGGTCTGAAAATATATGAAAAGATGCTTTGTTTTTAATATCCTAAAACCACTCAAGAATATCCACCTAATTAACCCAATTTAAAGAAACTGTGATTTTTTAATTCAAATATATTATTAGATAATAAATAAGCATTTAAATGAGGATGTAGTACAAGTCTTCATTCTTGGCTTCATTCTTGCATGTCTCACTTGAATACCATACTAGCCCATTCCCTCACAGGCTTCAGAATGATGCCTTGTAGCACTATAAAAGCACAGAAACGACACTGTTAAACTTGGTGAACTGTTCAGTATCCTCAGCTGTAGGTGGTGTCCTTACCTCCCACATTTGTACTTTGCAACAGTTAGTTACCAACTGCAAATATCTATCACATTGAAATTAAAATGGATTACTCTAGATCAGTATCTATGAATTGGCTGAACTATCATAGAATCACAGAATGCCTAAGGTTGGAAGGACCTCTAGAGGTCATCTTGTCCAACCCCCTGCACACGCAGGGTCCCCTGGAGCACGTGGCACAGGCCTGCATCCAAGGGGGTCTTGAAGATCTCCAGGGAAGGAGATTCCACAACCTCTCTGGGCAGCCTGTGCCAGTGCTCTGGCACCCTCACTGTCAGGAAATTTTTCCTTAAGTTCCTATGGAACTTTTGAGCTACACTAGCTCACTGCACAAAGTCAGTCTGTTCTGTACTCATTGCCTGTAGATGTCACTACTCTGCACCAAAAGTATTTACAACAGTCAAGTAAAAGCAGTTTCCTCCTCCCTTGAACTGGCTTTCTTGAAAATCACATAATAGGAAAATACAGCCTGACATGCGATTCCTGCATCACCTTTATTTCAGATGTTACTAGTTTACAGCATATGTCTTACAGAACTAAAAACTCTCACTTGGTACCAAAAGGGAAAGCCATGTCCCAATGTCTGCTATCTAGAAAATATTTACACTCCATTATAGATCTTACAAATTACTTAGCCCAAATACTTACATTCAAGAAGCACAACAATAATACTATGCATATTGCATTTTCAATGATTTAAACAGAGCACACAGAAGAATAAAAACTGTTTGACATTTTAATCACTATTATACATTTCATTGTAGAAAGTATACGAAGTGGATGAAACATGAACTAGAAAAGATTGTGCCTTGTAAGATGCCTAAACACTGGCTACAGCGTCTGGATTCTGGTAGAATGTGGCAGACTTGTCTGGCCGAGCAGCGGATAAGGCAACTTACCCACAGATCCCTTGGGGCTTGGGTTTCTTTTCTTGTGACTCTAGCATCCACAGTCAGACATCCGCACAGGAGATCTTAAAATTAGGGAATGGAAGGAAGGAGGCTTGTCGCATCCCTACGGCTGAGATCTCTTCTGGAAACTACGTCATCTTCTTTAGTCATAGCCACACTGGCGTGAGGTTACTGGGCTCACTGGATCAAAGACCAAATGCAAGACAGCAAAGCATGAAAATAACTTAAATTTCATCAGCGTACATGAAGCAGTTTGGTGAATCCTGATCCTGACTATGCCACAAAAGCATGGAAGTTCACTCTATTAATATCTGAAAACATAACTTTTTGACAACACAAATTCATTCAGGGGCTAGAAGTCACAGATCTAGTACCTTTATACAACAAGGGGTATGAGCCCTCCTGTAGAATTATTTTATAAACTAAGCAGTTTTGGCAGATAAGCACAGTGCACGACAATGTGCATTGAGGCAGCTGCAAGCAGGCACGAGCAGCAAACTCCTCAGTGCCCAGCTAGACCCGAGACACCCATTCGCACAGGCGCTACAGTAACCCACGCAGGCTATTTATTATCCCGGTAAATCACCTCATTGTCCACAACATCACAAAAGCTAAACTCTTCAGGGAAGCTTTGCTGCTTTGCTCACCAAGGCAGGCTCGGCAAACCCTGCCTCCCACGCCGGGGCAGCAGAGCGCCAGGACCCGCCACAGTGTCGGTGCCACGTCCTTCCCGCGCCGGTAACCGCCGCGTCCCCGGCACCCCTCACCGTGTGACGCCGCGGAGGCGGCCGTTACCGCCAACGGCCGCGGGCCGCGCCCCGCCCCACACGGGCAACGGCCGCGCGGCGACCGTTGCTCGCGCCGCTGCATGAGCGTTGCCCCTAGCTGGCAAATACCTTATTTATAGTTACAGTTGCAATAGTTTGCTTGGGGGAACTGTGAGTGCGGGTTATGGACGCTGCCTGCAACTGCAGCGAATGCTTCGAGCTTCTCAGAGGCTGTGGAGACAGCTCGAGAAGACTCAGGTAGAGCAAAGAGGTAAGACAGTAACAGGCTACCACATCTTCACCAAAGTGAATTTTTTTAAAAGATAGAGCTACTCAAGATTTTTTTTAATTTCTACCTAATATCTTGAAATCAAGCTGTTTAAAATCTCTCAAGCCCAGTATATATACGTTATATCCTCAATTTCCACTTCTTTAATCATTATTTCATAATTAAAATAACAGTGTTTGAGGAAATTTAAGGATAGCTTATTTAAACTATCAGATTCTTTTGGAAACCTAAAAGAAAGTAAGTCTGCCCAGGAGGAATTGATCCACACTTGATTTGACTATGTGTGGCTTTCCTAAAGATTTAAAGGGTGGCTAATCCTTGATTTGTTAATCTGAAATAGTTGCACTGAAATAAAATAGGAAATTTTGAAAGACATTAGTACAAATATGGTCTGATGCAGCAACAAGTGGCATATTGAGGAAACAGAGTTTCATAAGATACAAAAATAATTACACCCTGGCAGGAGACTTGTCTGTTTTCCTACTTATGGTCAGGAAATTTACATGTAAAGTCCCCACTTAAGTGACCTGCAATTAATTTTGAACAGTTACATGAATACATAAAATAAGAATAATGGCATTTTTCCCCCAGCTATTAATATGTATGACTTAGTTTATATCTGCAGATTTTTCTGTTTATTGATATTTGTATTTTTATGAAGGATTTAAAAAGGACAACGGCAGAGAACTCTTGAATTGCCATATTGCCATGAACCTGTCCTAGCCTATTACATTAGGAGAGGTTCAGTCATTATGTCCCATTCTATATGGCTGCAAGCGCAAATGTTCCCTTTGAATGCAACAAGAACAAAAATCTCTTCTAAATGCTACTGTTAATCTAGTAGTTAATTTGAGAAGCAGTTCAGATTATGTTGCTGGCTGAAATAATTACATGAATTACATTTAATGCTTGAAACCAGAAAGATTCCATGTGGCTTTGGAACTAATTTAAAGTGTTTACCTGTTTTTTGTCACATTGGATTATTTACACAGTATTTTGTAGGTTTATGGATGGTTTCTGTTTGCATGGAAATTTTGGGTCCCCTTTGTACTGAGATAAATAGCATTACTGCAGTGCTGGTTTGAGGGTAATAAGCTCCTAATCAAATAAAACAAATTAAAATGAACGCACACTGGCATAATTCAGTTTGCTAAAGCAAGCAGTGTACAATGTTAAGGACATGAGCAAGTGTTTCTAAAACAATTTGGACCATAAAACATTACAATACGCATCCAAGGGCACTCAGGACACTCCATCTAATCCATAAATTCACATAATAACTTTTAAAAAAAAAAGAGTGCAATCACGGGGTGTAAATGAAAATACCAGAACGTACTACTAAGAAAAATACTCTACCTAAAAGCTGCAGTTATTTGTATTGCAGTCGTGCAAAGGAACCCACCTGTAGATCCCACCTTAAATTGACCTTGAGAGAGAAGAATCAGATATTAATAATAGAGGAGCTGGCTCCAGGAGTTGACAAACAAATGAGAGTACACAGTGATCCACAATTCACACCAAGGTTTAAATAATAAGTAACACATGATTAACAGATTAAGAGCTTGTAAAAACAGAAATCATGCTTTTCCTGGATCTTTCTGGGATTCTCCAGTTCTCAGGCCCTGAGCTGCAGAGACAAGGAAACATGAAAAGGAGGCAAAATGTTATATTGTCATAATGAAAAAAATAGTAGTATTTCTCTCTTTTTTTTTTTCACATAAACAATTAAGCAGAAACATTACTAGAAGTATTTAATTGTCTATGTTGGAAGATGACTCTGTTAACAGTCTTTCCCAACTCCCTAAATGATTATGGCCCAGCTAGTATGTAATATAATTTACAGCAAAAATTAAAAAGGTGATCTATTTAAAAGGGAACATTTGTAATTTAGTCATACTGCATAAAAAAAAAAAAGTCACAGCTGATTTATCTAAACAGATATTTAAATTGAACCAAGAATATTCTCACAGACAGATTACACCAATTTAACTCTATAAAATGTAAGCTAATGCAAGTTGCTCACATAGTCTGTGATTCTGCTATTGAGTTGAGTTCTACAGAATTATTGGCAATTCCAACATCAATATAATGCGACATTAAACTTGCTATGAGTCATCTCTCAATCATATTTTCCAGTTCCACATGAGTGTTGGCATTTTTAATTTCTATACCCAGTTTGACAGAAACTATGAAATAAACTTAGTGGTTTGGGTCAAACTGGGTCCCCAGGCCAGATTTCAAGTCCGTATTCCCACAGTTGATGATAGCAAAATGATGCAGAGGGCAGAGGCACAGAACTTTTATCAAGAGAAAAAGAAAACATGCCTAGACTTGTTCTTAAAAAGCAGCTAAGCTCTTTTGGGATAGATTTTCACAGAAGTCTGAGGAAGACATACAGCACGGATAATTTTACCCAAGAAGTAAAAAGGTACTTAAATTATTAACAAGTACAGAGGCTCACAATCTGTTGTTATAAGAAAACTTCAGAATAAGTTATACTACTACCTAGTCCATTACAAATTAATCTATTTTAATACTACTATCCTTTTCTATCATTTGTGCATGAGATTCCCAGGAAGGTTAGTATGTGTGTTGTTCCTTGCAAATAAAACAAAATCAGTTTTTTCACATTTCCAGACACTTAATAACAAATGACCTTAACAATAGGCCTTGTTTCCATCTGAAATAAATATCTTACTGCCGGACATGAAGTTGTAAGTTGTCTTCTGTGGGAGGACCTGTGCACATGAGAGCCTCCCAGAGCAGTCAGTGGCAAATACCAAAACAGGAGACCAGTTGACACACCAGGAAGGGCAGAAAAATGCTGCAAGCGCTGCTGAACTGATCCCTGTTAGAGGGAGACTGTCCATGTTGTCGTGTGCAGAGGACTAAGAAGTACCCCAGACTCCCTAGAGTTGACTAGAGTAATCTGGAAGTTACTCCAGACGCGTGAGAAATGACAACATCCAAACAGCAACAGGATCGGCACTAGCTACCCTTCCTGCCAGCATGGCAGCTTTTCACTAAGAAGTGTTTGCGCTCACAAAACATGCATCGAGCTGCTTGAGCTGCTCTTGCAAAGTTCACTGGCATGGCTGGGTACCCTTTTTTGGGCAGTTCAGAAAATCCTCTGTCGTCCCTCTGGCTTTGCCTTCCACACTGGCATAGAGCAGGAATTGGGGTCAGGTTCTTGGCCCAGCTCCTGCTCCTCAAAAGCCAAGGTAACAACATCAGCATATTGAAAAGGGCAAGACAGAGTGTACATCGATTTTTCAGGAAAAGCTCCTGGAGAAGAGTGTTTCCCTGCAGCCTCTGAGGCCTTGCTGGCCACAGCTGAGTGTGTCTCCTTCCAGCACAACTCCCCCTCATTTATCTTCAAAGCAAGCTTCATCTTCAAAAGCAAAATGTGCTGCCACTAAACTTTTTCTTTGGCTTTATTTTCCCCAAGTGCTTCTTCCCTCATTGTTACTGCAGCCTGGTGCTGTGCATCAGGTCACTCTGAATTGCTTTCTCATTAGTTACGGTGACACTGATTGGACTACATTAGCTTGACTTCTTTGTGGATATGACATGTAGATTGCTCCCCAATGGACTCTCTGTTATAAAGAAAGTGTTTTCTCTTCACAGCAAAAACGTGGGGCCTATCCATACTTGTAGAATAGGAAGTTCCATAAAACTGTAATACATTTCCATTCATGAGCTCAGTGGATTCCCAGATGAGTTCCTTTCCTTACTTTATCCCTGGCATTGACTTCAGTGAAACATTTTTAGTGTGTTTTATGAGACCTTTAAACAGTGATGTCAACTTTAGTGTCAGTAGGAGTGTACATTGAATACTACCTCTTTTACACATCAAATCATTTATATTAGCGATGTGCTACTTTGCATACATTATCCAGAGTGAGTGAGACACTATCAAGAGTGTACCAGAGTGTACCAAGAGTATCAAGAGTGTACCAGAGAACCAGCCTAAGAACCTGTACAAAGCTTGAACACTGTCTTCATCAAGGTGAACTTATCTTTTTTTAAACTAGAATTCTCACTTCGTAAATATCACCACCAGCATACCCTAATACCACAGCAATATTTATTCAGGGATTAGTATGTAGTCAAATCTCACAATCTCACAAGTAAAGATATGATACAAAACAAAATAACAATAACAATGTGTTGTAGTCAAGTTTAAAAGAACATAAACAGCCTGCATGACAACTGCAAATCAGTCTGCTTCTGATAAAAGATCATTGCTGCCCTCATCAAATTACTCTGCGCTCTTGTCTATATGAATGAAACAATACTATTTTATTAATGCTGTAGTCATATTTCAGTGATTCCAGTGTGAAACTGATTTATGGTTTCTTTCAGCTTACAAGTATTAACAGCATGGAAAAGGCTATTGGAGTTGGGTGTAATTGTCCACCTTATGGTCAGCCCAGCAGACCGTCCATCTCCTGCTGGGAGCTGGAACCCAGCCTAAACATTATAAAGAGGTATGGCAACAATTATCATTTACTGCAGCAACTCTTCCCCCACACAAAAAAAAAGCCCTTACGATTTTCAAACAAATGTCACTTACCCTCATATGAAAATTTTCACCTTATGAGAGCTGACATTTTGCCCTAAGTTCTAAATGCAGAAACTCTAATTCTTCTAAAATAAACTGACAGGGCTCTTGATGACCTTGCCTTCTGCAGGATTTGTTGTGTCTTTTTCACCAAAGGTACAAGCACTGATATGTACTGCTTTGCAGATTGAGCTGAATATCTAAAATTCTGCAGGACAAGTCTGGAAAATAGTAAATCAAAGATCCTCCAAATACTATTAAAAAAAAAGAGAAAGATTAATTTTAACTTTTTCAAAAAGCATAGCTCTCACAGTATTCTACTAACTCAAGCTAACATTTTAGACTCAGCTGGTAAGTCTTATGCTTTAATTTTTGATAAATCCAGGAAGAAGAAAAACAATATCTACCACAAATAGGCAGCTAGGCGCCTGGCACAGCTTTTGCTCTTCTTTTTTTAAAAAGCACATGTGATCCACGCAACTGAATTTTTTTCAGAGAAAATCATTTACTCCACTATATGTTAAGCTAATCCACATTTTAAAATGGCTAACATTATTCCCTCTGGGAAAAATTATAAAAGCAGAAAATATGACTGACTACTAAAGTATACAGCTTTCATTCCATAAAACTCCAAGAGTTACTGAAAGAACAAAACAATGAAGAATTTCTAAAAAGGAGGAATTGAATACATTGTTAGACAAAGATTTTGTTTTGAGAATTCAACATTATTGTTTTCCTATTGGTGGTCATATAGATTTTTGCATATAGTGCTCCACTCCTCCAGTTAGTCATTAACTGTCAGGAAATGCCCTCTACCATCTGTCATTACAAGTTATTAATGAACTAGATGGAACGCTGAGAAAGGATTTGGGCAATTGGATGAGTAAATGCCTTGTGCCTTATTTAGAAGAATTAAATACTAATTAAAAATGTCATCCATTAATACATAAACACAAATGCATACATGGAGTTTTCTCTCATTTCCATAACAAGAATGCTGAAAAAATATTAGCCCTCGTGGCCGGGCTGGCTCAGCTGCTCAGGGAAGGTGAAGCCGTTGCTCAGGCAAGGAGCTGCCTTGGGGGAAGCCCTCGGGGCTGAACCCTATCCCCTGCTTGTGGCGCCCGAGCTGTGTGATCGCCCCCGGGATCATCTGCCCCGTAACTGTCCCCTGCTGTCCCCGAGCACAACTTGGACAAGGCGGAAATGTCGCTGCTCCCCCTGCGCGAGCGCACAGAGCCCCAAGTGCTGGAGTGGAGATTTCACCAGGAGAGCTGTAGTACATCCAGTT
>VWPW01028820.1:0-55259 GCA_013389825.1 Crypturellus undulatus
TTTTTTTTTTTTTTTTTTTACTCTGAGCCTTAGGAACATTTCATTGTTTCCCATTGCGAGCCTCTATGTCTTGCTGGAGAATCCGTGTGCAATTACCTCTAGCTGTGCAAGCATAATAAGGAAGAGGGATAACAATGCCGTAAGTTTAAAAACACTGTTGGGGTCAAAAGTTCTCCTGGAAACCCTGGGAGAGCGTTTCAGAGGAGGTGCTGGCATTGAAAAGGCATGGAAACGTAACTCGCCCATTAGCGCGTGTGGAGCAAGAAGAGGGTCCCTCATTGCTTGGAGGGCTCCAGAGTCCGTCCCCTTTAGGGCACTGCAGCCTTGGAAGAGGCTACTGATGCATGGAACACTTTTCAGAGAGAATTAATATCTGGAAAAGTGGGAAAGACCTTTTGCTGTCAGCAATCTGCTTTGCACTGAAATATCACATGAACAGAGGATGAGGAGCATGGTGTAAGGCTTGGATGTGGCCAGCCCTGCTCTTGGGGACAGGCAAAGCAACTCCTTTCCTCTTTCCGGCAAGGGCTGGCAGTGTTTGCAATTCCTGCCTCCTCCTTCCTGATGATCTTCTGCGATATTGAGCCCCTGAAGGGACAGATGAGAGTAGGGTCCAGCCTCAGCCTAGCATGGCTCAGAGCTGCTGGTCAGCTGTTGGTGCTGCATTTCTTGGAAGTCTGACCCTCCACTGCCTTTCTGAGATACATGCCCAACATGTCATGAATCTGCACCTCTGCAGTGCCCTTCACTCATGCTTCAGTCAAACTGACACACTAGGTCCTGCAACAAATGCAGAAAACTGGTCAAACACAGGGTTTTAAAAAAGTAAATACAGTGAGCAATTTGGGCAGGAGAAAATCGCAAAATGTTCAGGGACCAAATCTTGCTTGCTCAGTGTGACTGTTCCTCTTGTGTGTTAGCAGCCCTGTTATTTCCAGAGGCCCTGTCATGTGAAAAGAAACTTTTTCAAACCTCCCACATTGCCCGGAGGCTGCTCAGGAATTGCCGAGGGCAGCTGATGCTGTTGGGGGTGCAGGAAAGACCCTGGGCAGGGTAGGGGAATTTCTGTGCTGTGTAGGAGCTCAGGGAGGGGGAGGAGTGATGGAAGGCAGCTCGGGGACAGTGAAACCATTACCCTTTTCAGCAGGTTCTAAAATTCTTATGCCGTCATGCAGACACTAATGAAGATACGTTCGCGGGGTCAGGAGAAGGTTTCCTAGCAGCAGTCATGCGCCTGCCTGTTGCTGACTTCCTGCTGCCCCAGACTCCTTTCTGCTGCTACTGCGTTAAAGACAGGCCCAAAGGAAATTGTTTCATCCAGAGACTGATTATCAGCAGGGTTCTCTGTAGATATGGTGCAGGCTACAGACGATGAAATATCTCCTGTGGCTTTGGCTGGTGGACGATAACCTTCTTGACTTGACCATAAATACTAGTATAGACAATGCCCGGAGTTATAATTCTTGCTCTTCCATGTAATGCGTTTGAAAGCCAAGTCAGCAGAGTACTAGAAACACACTTTATCTCTAATACAGGTTCTGTATGTTCTTTGTTTTTCTGAATGAGGGTTTTTCCCATAAAGCAATGGATATACAGGACAGCCCATCTCTGCTTTGGCTGTTTGGATAACTGCCCAGCTTTGAAGGAGATGAACTGCCTTTAACAAACTAAAAATAACCCCCTCATGGCACTGGAACAAGAGAGATGCTGTCACAGCCATCCAGTTCACATACATTAGCAGAAAGATGATAAAGGCTCTAGGATATGAGAGCTAGCGTGGATGTCATCTCATCACATCTGCAGTTTGTTTATCTGGAAATTCTTGATCATATCCACGATCCAGTCTTGGCTGGGTTCAGCTCAAATGTATTCTAGATTTACTGTGCTTGAATAAAGGCAGCCAATTTAATGTGTAGGCTTCAGGTATGAAAGACACTTAATGCTTATAGATTCCATATCCTCTCGTGTACTTTAGGTGATATGAACTGGTTTGAGAACTGAAATCCAGAGCTTTCCACCAGCTGCATCCCAGGAATGCTCACTACAGCTGCGGGTGGACTTCAGTGCTAGGGAGGTCTTGCTCTGCCCTCAGGAGAGCTGTTTATTTTGGGGATTGCCTGTTGCCGCCTTTGTCCCTCACCCCGCGGGAAAAGGTTGCAATTAGAAAAGATCAGAAGCAGCTTGTGGTTTGTCATAATGTATGGGCTCTGGGTTTGTGCTAAGCCATGAGCGTTTATTAAAGAAAACAGCTGAGGCCTCCAAGCTGCTCTTATACAACTTGAGCTCCATGTTTGTCTCCTCTGCTTACAAGGGCCAATCTTCTGGCAATGCTGTGCAGCACATAGAGACATCTCGTGGCCACTGAACATATTGCATGCGAACGTGGTTTGGTTTGGTGGAGGGGAAATAAAGCATTAAAAAACATATACATATAGTGGTCTCTGTGAACCATTTCAGAAATGCCTGAATTTGATTTTCTTCATCTCAGATGCTGTTTGTAGTTAAAATCATGATAAATTGCAGAAGATTCATCTGGCCACCAAAACATTGTGAATTAACAGCTGGGAGGATCTTACTGTCTGCAAGGGGTCATGGCTATCTGTGATGTCTCTTCCTGGAGAACTTAGTTGCATAAATTGTTTCCTGTGTTTCTTTCTATTTAGAAGGGTATTTACAATGTTGGGGTCTTCCAAACTTTTCTGTTATTCTTAACAACCACTTGGAAATTTGAAACTTAAACCTACTTTACTTACTATGACCCTGACCATAAAAATGGTACTGCAGGAGTGAGTCTTTGAAAGTAGCTCAGTTGAAGCCTGTTGACAGTGGGACTTGGAGGCTGCCAGCATCACGCAGGCCCTGGTCTGCATGCTGTGTTCCTGGTCCCAGGCTCATGGAAGTTTTGGGTCACGGAGGCTCCCTTGTGCAAAATAAACTGAGCACAAGGTAAGATGAGAATATTTGCTTCATCCTGCAGCAAGTTTACAGTGTACTTGCTGAGCGTGTGCAAGTGGTGGATGCTGCTGCCTTGATGTTGGTAAGTGCCGGGTTACATTTCACATAATGCAGGTTTGTGTGTGCCTAGTTTACACACTTGGGAGAGAACAATTAAAGATAATTGGAATTCTGCATCTATTAGAGCTACTCATAATGCTCTTTCTAGCAACTACTGCATTACAGTGAAAACTTGTCTTGTTTTTGAATGTTGTAAGTATTTGGTAGAGGGATAGACCACGCTTTCTTCAAGAGACGACTTTAAAGTCTTTTAAAGGCTTTTGTTTTATTTATTTAGGATTTCCACCTATTCATCAAACAGGGCAGGTCCCCTTCTGAAACCTTTATCTGACTTCCTGATCTCCTCCCTTGCTCTTGAACAGAGAGGTTTCCAGCTCTCGCTTTATAAGGACTGAATGGAGGCCTGGGTTCACATCCCCTTCCCGGGGCAGGAGGAAGCACCAGCTGGGCCGCCGCGTTCCCAGGGCTGTGGCCAAGCAAGTCCGGCCCGATCTGAGCCTCCTCGGAGCCCCAAGCTGGAGGTTCCTCCAGGATGCCCGGCTAAGGCACCAAGTGAGCTCTTCCTCCTCTCCTCCAACTCCCTTTGGGTCTAAGCGCTGGTGTCGTGACTGCATGGAGCAGCGATGCCCGGCGAGGAAGGGAGTCATGGAGCTAGCTCTGGGATTGATGGGCTCAGGACTGGCTCGGCCTTGGCTTTGGCCAAGGACACGCTCTCCTCGAACTGCGATCCGGGAATGGGGAAGTGCTGCCTTTCAGCAGGGTGCAACACATAGCTTCAGGCTCATCCCCATCTCCCTGCGGCTTTGCACACGCAGTAAAATCAGAGCAGTAAGCAGCGGAAAGCTCAGCGCCTGTCCTGATTAAAAAATCTGCTTTGTTTGCGGTGTTAACACTGCTGAATTACATGGCTGTGCTTTGTAATTTATCAGGGGGGAGCGTGAGGGAGGTGAATTCAATTAAATAGGAAAAGAACTAATTTAGAAGTGGAGGTATTTTACTTTCCGTGCAAGGTAAGAGAGCCTGTGGAGTTCCCTGTCCACAAGGCGCATTTAAGGCTTAAAGCATGCTGCGTCCCTGAAAGCAGTAAATAATTACTGGAACAACTGAAATGAATTCCATGAATTACTGGAACAACTGAAATTGTTACCAATCTTCAAAGAAGTCCTCCCAAACTTTGGGAAGATTGGAAACCTTTAAGGCATCAGCTGGTCTCAAGAAAATGGAAAGATTTTCTGTGGGGAGCAGGTTAATCCAGATTTGCATAAGGGCGTCTTGTACCTCCTCTACAGGGGCTGATGCCAACTGTTGTGGAGCCAGTGCCAGAGTACGGAGGGCTTGCTGGGTGTATCCTGCCCAGTGGACGTAGCCATGTTTCATCATGAAATATGAATAGGCTAAGGAAAGCTCCTCATGGCTGTGGCAGGAGCAAGGAAGCCGAGATCCGTCCCCTGGAGCTCCTGTACCGTTGCTGTGCACCAAGGCATGCCCAATCCTCTCCGGCTTTGGAGGAGAGCAGGGACTGGCAGTTGGTCTGAGCCTTTGCTTGTGCTGGTACGAGTGAGTCTAGCGAGACTCACACAACTTGGGCTAACTCTAATATCATTCTCATCACTAGCTGTCTACCAGTTTCACCTCCCAAATATCAGCTTAAACTTGTCTATCTTTTGCCAGCGCTCCTCAGCAAAGATGTGCAGCAAGCTTCAGCTCAGGGAGCCGGATGGGCTCACTGCTGGGAAACATGGCAGCTTAGGAGCTTGGAAAGAGCAGCAGCGAAGCAGTTTGCTTATTAAATTGTATCATCCCTTGTGCACTGCCTTGTTTTTGCAAAGCAGTAAGGACTGCCAAGCTGTTTGTGGCTAAACAAAGCAGTCTCTCCATGATCCTGCTCCTCATCTTGCATCTTTAGGGGCCTGGTCACCCTGGAGTTGTGCCCAAAGAAGAGTTCTGGGAGCAGTTGTTCATCCTGGTGTCCTGCCAGAACTGTGTGCTCCTGATAGCACCATTTCCTTTGAAATCAATAGAGATGTCAGCATCACTTGGTCCTGGAGTTACTTAATGAACTGTCAGAGTGGTCTCTATTTTTAGACTGCCCTCAAAACTACTGTGTGCATTAAAACTTGCCTTGTCCTTAACGATGAAATGGCAGGATTGAGCAGGATTTATTAGCTCGATTTAATGAGAGGCATTCAAAACTGAAATAATAAGCTCCATTTCCTTGAAAGCAAGGAAAATTAAAGTGGCATGGTTACAGTCCTGGCAGCTGCCTCAAGACGGTAAAGCGATACCTTCACGTGTGGCCAGAAGGATAAGGTGGAGTTGTGTTTTCTTCTTGTCTAAGTTACGACAGTGCAGCCAGCATTGGAGCCAAAGATTACACACACACGACTGCTGAGAGCTCTCAAAAGCTTTGTGGATTGGGTTTCCAAGTGTTTTAGGAGAAGGATAAAACCCTTGGTGGTTTATTAGACAAGCTCAACAACTTAAATAAGATCTACTTCATGGCATATATCATGAGGGCTAGGATGTCTTCTCCTCAATGTTTATAATCCATGTCAGGAAAGTATTTTTGCTAAAATAAGGAATAAACAGAGCCATAGGTAATTTAGATATTTTTACTTCTTATTGCAGTTTGAAACCATGCTGGATAAAATATAATTTCAGGAAGCCACTAAGAATGGCTTGAGGCTGTGCTTAGTGCTTGTGCTTAACGCCTGCGTGACCCTCTCCGGCCCATCTGTACCCTTGGATGTTTGCTGGCTGGAGGCCAACGGCCTCCAAACTTGCACAGCAGTGACATGAAGGAATGAGTTGCATTTTATTAATGGAGGTAGCAGTTCCCCCTTATTCTTCCT
The DNA here is from genome assembly GCA_013389825.1 of Crypturellus undulatus. Taxonomy (NCBI): domain Eukaryota; kingdom Metazoa; phylum Chordata; class Aves; order Tinamiformes; family Tinamidae; genus Crypturellus; species Crypturellus undulatus. The sequence goes on from VWPW01028820.1 coordinate 5,868, forward strand.
CCTGCCTAACCATGTTGAAATTTGTGTAATTGCAGACACATCTCTACTTGATTCTGTTGCATAGTTAAACTAACTAAATAAAAGCAGGAACTATCCAAATCTAAACAAAAGCCTGTGCAGTCGGATCTCGGAATGTACCAAGTGGTTGGCTCTTGAGCCCTGGCTCATGTGGGAAGAGGATATAAGAGTGTGGATTAGAGTGTGTGTATGTGTGTGCATAGGCTGCTGCTGAGCAGCCCGTCTCCTCCCATCAGTCTGAGCTGTGGGGAGCTGTGCAGCCAAGTCAGGCAGCATGGAAAAGAAGCAGTTCTGCCCTGCTGGCCTGTGCTTCAGTGGTGGAGAGGCAAGACCAAGTCCATCCCAGTCTGTCCTGAGAGATGTGGGAGGACCCCAGGAGATGCTCTGGGCCTCCTGGTCCCTGCTCAGGAGGATCTGAGGGAAGGGTCTCTGCTCCATCCCCATGGCCATGCTGTGGTGATGGAGAAGTCTAAAGAAAGGGGCTTCATGAGAGCTGGTGGACAGCAGGCTCAGTGCTTCCAACTGCAACTTTCCAGTCTGAGGAGAAGGCCAGGCAGGGGGAAGCGGGAAGAAGCTGAGGTGGATGGAAGATGGGAGAGACATGAGGTACCAGGAAATGTGGTGGAGGTTAAAAAAAGCGAGTGGAAAGAGGCTCAGCTCATAAGGATGAGCAAAGATTAAGTGATGACATTATGTAAAGAAAGTGTACTTTTCCATTAAATGTGCAGATTGGTGCCTGGATGTGTGTACCATTGTACTGCCTGGTACACATGTCCTGCCTGCAGAGCAGAGACAAAGGTGGCTGCTTCACGTAGGCCCCCCGTGATTGGGCTTTCTGCCTCTGTGCTTCAAATACCCATCCCACCAGAATTAGTGCTATCTCTGGATGCCTGGTTGCTTCTCACTGCTCTAAAATCACTGGATATGTGATTTTTGTATGGAAAAAATCCCTCATAAGGATAGATGAACGGTAAGCAGTGGTTTTATTAGACTAGTTATGTGGAACCATGTTGCAAAGTGGCTGGTCCTAGCTGCAGAGATCAGTGCTGTACCACCTTGAAAAATCAACAATAGCTAGGATATGCAACTTCAAAAATAATGCACAGCAATTAATGTTGAAGGGAGAGGAGTAAAAAGTCAAAAGCAAAGACCTATTTCTATTCTAGATCCCTATTATCTGCCATTGTTATCATTTCCTGAAATTTTTACCCTTTGAATCAAAATTGTAAGATCTATACTCTATGCAAAAGATTAGTTTTGGTTTTCTTATTCTGGGGAGAAGAGGGATTGTGGGATGGGAGCCAGGTGCTGTTCAGAAACGACATTGCTGTTTTCAGTCTTGAAAACTGGAAATAGAATTTATTTTTTAGCTATACAAGGTGTATTCAGTGGATTTTGTCTTTTTTTTTTTTACAGACTTATAGTTAGTTTGTATGAAAGACTAGAAGCGTACTGTGACCAATAAATAGCTGCTGTTGGAAATATGTTCTGTCCTTGTGATAAGCTCTCTAAAATGCAGAGAATGTGCGTTAGATGTTGGGGAGAAAGCATGGTGTGAGGGCATGAAGAAGGAGCACCTTGAGGATCATTATGTGGTGCTTGGTCTAAGAATCTCCTACCACTGCATCTTAATAAAGGAAGTATGAAAGAAGAGAAAGAAATCGTGCTCTTCCACAGCCTATGTGTTGTGGAGAGTCCTTGTGTGTTTTGTGAAGAGTAACTGTGAGCAACTCAGCACCCCTGCAGAGAGACCAGCATGGAAATGATGTGTATGACCACACTGCTGGAGGTGGCCAGGCTGTAGATTGTCACCTTATATTGTCACCTGCACCTGAGCAAATGCCAGTAGCCTTTGACACTCACCTTGCACTTGTCAAAGCAAGGCAGCAGGCAGTGGATGAGCAGGTTCCTCATGTCTCCATGCATTTACTCAGGGTAACTCAGGTTGAGGTTCTGTGTGTAAATTTAGGATGTTTGTTTCCAGACTTTTGGCTGCTTCACTGTGTAACTCTCAACACTTTCTACTCAACACTTTCTACTGAATTAGCTTTTTATCCACAACATTCATTGCTATTCATCTGTGGAAGCTAGCAATAAGGTAACACTTTTCCTTAAGTGGTCGTATCTATAAAGATGCTGTTGTGATGTCTCTGGAAGTTTGTTGAGCTGAACAAACGGTAATAAAGGCTATACTAACGTTTTGTGAAAATGCATGGAGAAGCTCCCGAGTGAGCTGATTTGGGTACTGGAGGCACTCTGTGGGCATTATACGGTGCCTGCAGAGGATCACTGTCTAGGAATGCCTTTAGCAAAAAGTATTTAGTAGTCTTCAAAGGCACCCCTGAAAGTTACTTACTAAAATATGTGCTGGCTTAATGCAATGATGTGCTTTGGAAAATGCAATGGATATGCAGTGGAATTTTTTATCCCTCATTTCATTAAAAATGAAAAGAATTCCATCAACTTCTCTGATTTGCAAGTAAATCAGATTCGGTCTTTGTTTTGTTTTGTTTTAGGTCATGGAAGCAGAGAAGTCTCAAGATCCAGCTTGTGCAGAAGTGTCCAAAGGAAACAACCAGAGCCCAGCTCTGGGAAGTGGCATATTGAAGTACAGAAGTCGATCCCAAGGTAAAGCAGGATTGATAAAAGATAGGAGCAGTAGAATTTTTACGTGGAATGTTTCTTTTAGCTCTCTGAAAATGAGGTAGGTTTTCTTTCCTTTGGACATTATCCTCGTTTAATTTGGAAGAAAATGTCTGGCTGTAGAATGTTTGCATTCAGCTTCCTGAGCTGAACTATTATATTGACAGAAAGGTTTTGGAAGCTTCTTTTTTCTTTCTTTGTTTTTAAGGGGAGGGGTGCAGTCTTTCAAAACGCCATCCCCAAAATACCCCAGTGCCAAAATACCCAAAATGCCATTTATGGCAAATACTCCCCACATTTTCTACTGTGTTGCCTTATGCCCGAGTTGCCGACATTAAGGCTATGTGCAGAGCTCAATCCCGTTCTCTTAGAGACTCCCTCCCTGCTGTGTTCACCTTGATTTCCCTTTCACTCAGCTGAGGGCTCAGCCTGCCTTGTCTCACCACATCTTCGGACAAGGACAATGGAGGCTGCCGGGCTCCAGCTGCCGGGCTCTGGCTCCTGTGTGTCCAGGGTAGCCAGCTCTGCTCCAGGAGGCAGATGGATGGAGAAGGCTTAATGTGGGTCCCTGGCAGGTTTGGGAGTGAAAGACGTGCCAGGAGGCTGGGTCCTGCCAAAATAGGCGGCCGGGATGTGTTTGTCAGCAGCTTCCTGCAGGCCTAGGAGCCAGGAGTTCTAAAACAGAGGTAATTTTGGACTCCAAAGCAGGGTGCGGGTTGGGAGCTGCACTCTTGGAGATGGGCAGGAATTTCAGCTATGGGAGCAGTTGCAAAATCACTGGTGCTTGGGAAAAACAAACTGCTGCCCCCAACTCTGCATCCGCTCAGCATCTCTCTTGCACAAGCACCGGTGGCTACACAGCCTCCTGGTGAGGAGCAGGTGGCCCCAAGCAGATCTGGGGCTTGCAGGGTAACTTTGCAGCGGGTGCCTGGCCTGTGCATTTCCCATGAGTCCCATCCTGTGTAAGGACAGGGTGATGGAGAGGGAAAGGAAAGCAGAGGTGCCCCCTTCAGTGGCAGCTGCAATTTAACTTGTCTTACAGGGATCTTTAAATACAACTTGTGTGAATTTCATGTGCGTCTCAGGTTTTCATCTGTAAAGTATGGGTTGACAGCACTTCCCTATGTGACAGGGAAATTGCAGAGATAAACGCGTGAGAACTGCTGTGAACAGAGGTCATGTAGGTACCTTGAAGAAATGAGAATTGGAGGAGCCCCATCGTGAGGAACAGGGAACTCGGGGACTAATTACAGGATGTCCTTCAAGGCAAATAACTCTATTTCTAAAGTGAATTCTCTTTTTATGTTCTTCTCCTCTTCAAGACACTAAGATAGTTGCCAGAATGAAAGAAAGTAACATTTATTTGGCACATATTTATTCTCCGTTCCAGAAGAAATTTCCCTCAGATTGACACAACACCCCTAGAAACATCTTCAGCTATAATGTCATGCCTTTTAATTTTAAATAAATGAAATTTGAGAACTTAGTGCAGTGGCAAGTGCCACTGGGTGAGAACAGCTGAATTTCCTTTCTGTCTCAGAGCTGTTGATTCAGTTGTCTTTTTACCACCACAAGTGAACAGTGCTGGAGATTTCAGCCTCACTGAATGGTCTTATAAAACCTAGGGCAGCAGGAAAAGTTATTATTTGAAGATGATCAAATCTAGCTTGTAGCTGCCCAGTGGCATGGCACATGGTACTGCTTGAGTTGGGATTAGCAGGTGATTATTGCATGCTGGTGTGAGGATAGCCCAGTCCTGAGAGAGCTGTCAGACATTGCCGTGTTTTCCCCTAGGTGCTGCGTCCCGATTAGAATCTGTGGGAGAAGATGACGAGCTAACAGTGGAAAATGGTGAACCGAATTATGAAATAGCAGTGAAATATTCCCGGGGAGGTAGAAAACACTCTCTCCCCCAGCAGCTGGAATCAGCAGGAGCCAGGCAGGTGGGTAAGAAGCAGGCTCTGAACAGGTTGTTTTCTTCATGAGCTTATGCTTGATCCTTCAAGATCTGTCTGAATCAGAAAGGTGGCTGTAATGAAATGGGGTTTCATGTGCACATCATGGGGACCAAAACCAAATTTTGACACCAGAATGGGTTATGTTAGGTACAGATGGAGAAGCTTTTTGTTGTGGGGATGGTGAAGAGAGTACTTCTGCTATGACCAGGCCCAAAAGCTGATATCTATGGGATGTAGGTCTAGAGATGCGAGCACAGAAAAGCCCTGCTTCCCTTTATTTTAATCACATGATGATGTCAGCAGTTTTAGTAGATAAGATATCATGAGCCTACCCTTAATCTTTTTAATTTAAATTGGAACTAGTACATTGCAAAATGCTCTTACTGTGTGAAATGTGTGAAAATTACGGCAAAATTCTCTTTGACTGTAATGAGCAAGGATTTTATCCCCTAAATGCTTATTTGAATATATCATATATTTCTTTTTCCTCCTGTCTGTATGATTCCTTCCCTCCTCCCTGACACACACAATTTTCCCAGCGTGATGTCCCAGTGCCTGTTGCAAGTAATCAGAGTAACTTCCTGCATTTGCTCATTTTTCTTAGGAATACCATATTGTGAAGAAGTCTACCCGCTCCTTCAGTGCTGCCCAGGTGGAATCTCCGTGGAGACTGACCCAACCGTCCATTATTTCTAACATTGTCCTCATGAAAGGGCAAGGCAAGGTGAGCGCTTCTGCACACAGTCAGTTCCTCGCGTGTGCCAAGAATTGGTGCTAAAGACCCTGAGGCATCTCCAGCTCCCATGACTTCCAGCACCTGACTTATTAAAGTAAAGGTGTGCCTGGTTGTGACTCTCAAAGGTAGCCAATAATAACAACAATACATTCCATCTTCAAAAGTGAACGCCAGAATTATACCTGCAAAATATGGGTGAAGCAATGTTTGTGACATGCGCTTGGGGTGGGGTGGTTTTGAATCTCGTTTGCTGTGTCTGATCACTGCTGAGCTACCAAGTAATAAAAACAGGTATATAAATATGTATGACTACACAGAATTGGTGCTGCTGCAGAACTGCTGTTTGTGTGAGCATTTCTGCACAAGCGTGTTTTATATACATTAAAAAGCACAACACACACAGTAAATTAAATCCAAGGATAGCTTCCTGTTCTTTTTTTTTTTTTTTTTTCCTGAATTCTTTGGGTCACAGAGTTCTCTCCCCTCTTCCACCTCCCAAAATAATGTGCTTGCACATTTGCTAGATGCCAGCTGGCTGAACACCGAGGGAGCAGAACTGGATTTTCCACAGGCTAATCCATATGAGTATGGGAACTCTTGCTTTTATATGCTAAAAATGTGTGGGGTTTTTTTGTTGAAATATGGTTTTAAAATAATCAAATAAATGTATTGTGGGCTAAAATGCCTTATTTTGACTTTCTAGATTGAGTGTAAAATGATTTTGTTGTTGTGTGTTCACCAGAGTTAGAAATAAGGGTTGCTCTGGTAGACTGGCACACAGTTACTATAGCTCTCCTTGATTTGGGATTTCCAGGTCTTTCATGACATTTTCAAGTAAGTCTTTCTTGATTTTTGTTTTCACTTATTTTTTGCACCTGCTTTTCTTATGGAAACTGCCTTTTTCTCCCGATGTGGTAAGCTGCCTCCACCTGCCTTTCTGCAGTTGACTTTAGGGCATTGTGAAGCCATTGGTAGTGTGCAAACAGCAGTGGCTGTGAACCACCTCCAAGAGCTGCTGTTTTGGGTACCTTTCACCCTGCTCTGGACAATCACTTCTCTTAGGATTATCCTGTAGCAGTGCTTGCTCTGTGGTCTCTCTGCAGACCTGGGACTTCCCATTTTCCCATGGAATCCCTATTTTCAGATGGCTTGAATCCAGGGGTGAAACATTGGGTATTGGGGGCGTTTTTTTGCCTCTTTAGTTAGATCTATATAGGATTCTTTTCCAGCAGGGAGTTAGAGACCCTCTCCACAAAGATGCAGTGATGTGGGAACCACTCTGCCTTCCAGGGCGTTTCTCCTGGAGCCATGGGAGTACCACATCAGAGCAGCCAGGGTCCTGAGCTCACCAGAGTTTGCTCCATGGTTGATTATTGCACCATAAACTCTGGTTTGTGTTATTTTGGGTTGCAAGGTGAAGCTGCGATCCCTGCTACCCAGAAATCAGTAACAGCTTATCAAATTACTAAAGGCTCATAACAATCCATAATAAACAGTTGTCTGCCTTGTGTTCCGAGGAACACAAGTGTATCATCCCAGGTCATAAACACAATGATAGCGCCTGCTCTGCCGGCTCACCTCAGCCAGCGCTGCCTGAGGCTCCAGTAACAACCATTGCTTCGGATCACTGAAGCACAGCAGTTTCTCACTTCCCTTGTCCACCCAGCTGGTGACTTTGCTCTTTAGTATGTAAGATATGCTTGCAGGGGTGACAAGAGGAGAAATGTAGAGGAATGGATCAAGGAAGCAATTTGGCTGAGAAATAACTGCAGAAGAGGGAGAGGTTTGTTCTGTTCCTTCATTCCCTGATGAGCTTCTGGAGATGGTCCCCCAGCCAACCAGGGCAGTGCATGGACAGGAACTAACAGATGGAGCCCTGGGGAATAGAGTGATCAAGATTGATTTAAATACAATGTTGTACATGTCTTCATAATAACTAAAAATGTATATGTGCATGACAGTCCCCACCACTCCAGCTCTTATAGCTACATTCCTGACATTATAGCACTGACCTTATGTCATGTTCTTAAGCTTTTCTTTTTCCTGAGGAAACGCAGGGTCTGTGACAGCAGAGTTAATCCTGGATATAGATCTCAGGGATGGAAATCCACTGTCTGTCAATTTAGGGACAACACATTATAGTTTTTAAAAGTGTATTTGGACAAGACAAAACCACTGATCGGATGCTCTGCAAAAATAACTTAAGATACCACTCGTTGCCTCATTTTAGTTTAACATGCCTGCTGGTACTTTTTAGGGGGGGACTTTCCCTGTGTGGGGAAAGTAAATCAGGAGATGCAATCAGCAGATGAGATTTCGATGTGGTTCCCAGAAAGCTATTACATTTTCATCTTTTTTTTGTTCTGGTGCGTTACCAGACAGTCTTTCTCAGACAGGTGATAATGGAATAAACTACCATCTCTTCCTCCTTTTTCTGCAGGGGCTTGGATTCAGCATTGTGGGAGGTCAGGATTCTGCTCGTGGACGCATGGGGATTTTTGTGAAGACTATATTCCCCAGTGGAGCAGCTGCTGCTGATGGAAGACTTAAAGAAGGTATAGTAGAAGAAGTCAACTGCATATGAAGGACCCCAGTAGGATACTCTTTCAGTCCAACGGAAGAAATCAAATACTGCTTTAGTTAGGCACCTGGCTCCCTCCAGGCGACTGTGAAGGATATAACACACCCTGATAGTCTGTCTTGGGGAAGGCTGATCATAGCAATCATAGATTGTGATGCATTTTGAGAAGGGAAAGATACAGCATGAAGTATTTTTTTTTTTTTTTTTACCTTCGTTGAACTTTATTTGACCAACTTCTTTGGTTAGGGTGGGACACTGGTAGCAGTGAAACATTTCTGTCCAGCCAGCATCTGGCCTAGAAGTGCTTGTCCAGGAAGAGGTTATGGACAAGGGCGTCTGGGCGTCTCTGGGCCTCTCTGATCTCTCAGCCTCTTTGCAGCCTGTCTTAGAGCTTTGCAGGATGATTTAGATGTGAAAAACAAGTAAAGGTCACAACCAGACAAAGCAAAGGGGAAGGATAGAATTGTCATAACACTGCTGTTGAGAGAAGCAGGTATGGCCTGATTTTATTTATTTATTTATTTATACTGCTTTTCTGGTATTGAACTCTGAGCTGGATGTATTGGCTTCTCTGTGTGTGTTGGAACACTGATCTGAGTGCTCCTATGCCGGGCAGACTCTTACATGCTTAAAAGTTAAAAGTGGTCATGAATGCAGAGCAGTGATTTACAGCTCTTCTACAGGAGCTGAGTTGTTCTCTTTCACAAAAAGCTGCTCCTGTGTTACTTCTCTCCTTCTCATATCATCATTTCCTTCTTTACATCTCATCACACTTGTTGCACTTGAGGCTGGTTTTGGTGTCAACTCGCAAACTTCCTGCCAGAGAGAGGCAGGGTCACTTGACCGCTGACCGTGGGAAGCCAACAAGTAGCAGCTGTCCCACAAACCCACCAAGTCCTCACAGGATATTCGGAGCTCACATATTGGGTTTTTTTTTTTTTTTTTTTTTTTTACTGGGACTAGGTAAGGAGAGGAGGGGAAGAAAGACTTGGCTGATGAGATTGCTCTATCTAATTGTGCACAGATGTAAGCATATATAAAACTACAGAAAGCAGATCTGGATCCTGCTCACTTTCTCCTCCTTTTAATAAAAAATTAAGATCAACACTGCTGGGTGTAAGTGGCAAGACCCAGAGCCTGGAAGTCTGAATAGGTGGGCAGGCATGTGGTGGTGCTTCTTCACTAGGATGAAGAGAGCTATCACAGCCTGCAGGTCACTTGCTTTTCTCATTGCACATGCTCAGTAAGTGGAGCACGTTTGCTTTTTTAATATGCTGTGGTGTTTCACTCAAATTCTTATTTCTGTTATTGATGCTCACCAAAGAAAGGATGTTTTGTGGGTCCCCTTGGACCTCGTGTTATGAGTATCTCTTTTTCAGGCTGCTGTTAAAATCTGGAGTGTTTCCAATCTGTTATTGGAAACACTGGCTCCTGAAAGCGCTCAGGATCCCTGCAGAAGAACAGGCTTTACTCTGCTATCTATTATGCATCACTCTATTAACTTGTCAAGCAATTAGGACAAATAAAAATAAACTTAAAATAGTAAGAGGCTTTTTATTGAGCAGTAAATTAGAGTTCATTTGGTAGCAGGTTGCTTTATTTATGAGAAGTTTTGCTACATCTCAGTACTTTGTATATTGTTGAGTTCATTTTTTTATCTGATTTCCAGGGGATGAAGTACTAGAAGTTAATGGAGAATCTTTGCAAGGGCTAACCCACCAGGAAGCCATTCAGAGGTTTAAGGTAACAACCACAGATGTAGTGAGTTCATTCAGTGCCATTCAACACCTTCAGCTTTATTCTTTTGCTGTTACAATTCATTGTACTGGTATTGTTGATGTCTGGCTGTACCTGATTGTGTGATTTTTCTAACGTCTCTCTAGCAACTCAAAAAAGGAGTGGTGACCCTCACCGTGCGCACGAGGCTGCGCAGCCCCAGTCTCACACCCTGTGTGACTCCCACCTTGCTGAGCCGCTCCAGCTCTCCCAGCTCCAGCGCCAGCGGAGGCACCCCGGTCCCCGGCTCCGATGACATGGACGGCTCCTCCTGCAGTCGCAAAGGCCCTGGCCCCAAGGATCGGATCGTCATGGATGTGACACTCAATAAAGGTGAAGGTTCACTGAACTGCCCTCCAAGAATGCAGCTGTTTGTTGGAGGAGTTTCTGGGAATATGCTAATGGTAGTGATGCCCAGAGCACTTAGCCATGTCATTTTGGTCTTGGAGAGCTCTCTGTGAACCACAGGATTTTGCAAAAAAAAAAAAAAAAAAAGTGCTGTAATGCAGAGCCCTTTGAAGAGGTGCCCCTTTTATGTTTTGCTGCTTCCAGAGTCAAGAGGAAGCTCCTTCTTATTCATAGCAGAGTCCATGCTGCTGAAAGGATTGCCTGCAAGATGCCAGCCCAAACATGACTTAGCCTCTCTACAGACCAAATGATCCATGTCCTGCTAGTAAAGGGCACGGATAAAGCCCTGAGGGCAGTAAAGCCCTGAAGCCCTGAAGGCAGCTAAAACCATGCTGGGCATTCAGGAGGAGTTATCTGAACTTCTTCATGAGACCTTCTCTCCTTAACAATAATAGTCGTCATGGCTAAACTTGGAGCATGCACTATATGTAGTGGGATGTATATATATCTTAAAGGCTTGAGGGATGACTTCAAAGGCTGGACTAAAAATTTTGACAAAAAAGATCAGAAATCCAGTAATTCCTATTTTGGGTACCCTGCCTTTCAGGAAGGCAGAAGTGAAAAAGAACAAGGGAAATTATTAAAACATAGATGATGTTACCTTTCTTCAGCTCTCATTGCTGAAGGATGCCAAGTGGACTTAACAAAAGAGAGTATAGAAGTTGATGGTGTCTTCTCACATTTTCTGAAATAATTTTAAAAACTTCTTTATTTTATTACTTTCCTATTCCCCTGTTTCTCAGTCCTGATTGATCAAGCCTTCTGTGACATTTCCAGTTCCAGGCATCTCCCAAGTTACTTTGAAAATTTGCCGTGATTAGAGTTAGCCATCTCTACGATGGACCTCAGAAAAGAGTCAAGATCAGATATTTTCAATTCTGATTGCCACTCTGGGTCTTGGGCTTCCTGCATGCCTGCACCTAAGGCCAGCACTGAAACAAGTGATTCTTGGTGTCAGATGTAATATGGGAACACAAACACTTGTGTGTCCATTGTGATTACAATCTGCAGGGACTATACAGCACTTTTCTTTGTACTTTTTGTTTTTCACAGAGCCAGGGGTTGGGCTAGGCATTGGTGCCTGTTGTCTCACGCTGGAAAATAGTTCTCCGGGGATATACATTCACAGCCTGGCCCCAGGATCAGTGGCTAAAATGGATGGCAGATTAAGGTTAGTTAAAGCAAAATCATGCTGGAATAGTTTGACAGTAAAATTGATTGAGATCTTGTTTTCACTAATCAGTTGATGTAGCAAGGAGGGGACTATAAGTGTTCGCTAGAAATAAAATATTTAAATAAAGACATTCCTAAATGGTATTTAATACCAAAAAGACATTGTTCTATGAACTGGGAGCAGCATAATCATAAAGATTTTTCTTTTTGTTCTCTACATAGAAAACAGAGCCTAATAGCACCCTTTAAGAAGGGGGAATGGACAGAAATGCAGCTTCATCAATTTTTATCAGAGCTGCAGCCAGAGACACCAAATGGGCAGGATGCTTGCAGGGCTCTCTTAAAAGCTCAGTCACCAGAAATTCTTAAAGGGGGCAGTTTCTTGCAGTACGCTGTGCCCATGGCTGCAGCAGAGCTTTTCTACCCTTCCTGTCTGCAAGAAGTATGGCAGGTCAGCCTGTCCGTCCTGTGCACTCCACTGGGAACCTGCAATGGCTGTAAGGAGCTGTAAGAGAAAGAGGAACTGCTCCTGGGATTCCCTTGTGCTTCACATTGCATTAAGTGACAGAGAGTTATTTCCTGTTCCTTTCCTGGTGTCCTCATTTTTTAAAACTCCCCGTCGGAAATTCTCCAAGGCCTTCCTCTTTTCTGCATCCCTGCATAAATGCTTGGGGAGGCTTGGAGAGAGGGGGGCTTCATTCAAGGCAGCAGCCTCGCTTCCCTGCGCTCACTGACAGAGAGGCAGAGTTCTCAATCCCCTGCTTGTGCAATGGCCCTTGATTGCTAGGGAAATTGCGATAGAGCGAGGTGAGTTTTGGAACAGGGGAATAAGCTGATTTTATGGTTGCATCCCTGCCCAAACTCTTTTAAGTTTCTACCAAATAGAAACGTCTGGAGAAGAGAGTACTTTAATACCAACTTGCTTTCTTGGAAGACTCTTGGAAGAGTTTACATTACTGGCTGTGTGTAACAGCTGTGTCATTTATTAGGTTACGTGATTGATTATATCCAGGCATGCTTCCCAGTTTTCTAGCTTCCTTCTTTGAGAAATTGCTCCTGTTGTCCCATCAGTAGTTTATGGTTTGATAGGCCAAAACGAAAAGGATGGTTTTGATTTGGAAAGCCTCATTAATCAGATACAGGCTTTCTGAAACCAGGAAGGTTTGAACCCAGCTCTTCTGTATCTGCGCGCCCCCGTTCAATCCAGTGCTTGTCTAAGTGATTCTGTTTTCATAGTTTCTAATAGGAGGGATAGGCAAAGCAGTGGCATGGGTGCACAGCAGTTGATCACCTTTGATATCTGACTCTAGCAGAATATGGGCAGCTGAAAGCCTGCCATGTGTAATTGCCATTTTGTCTTTGGCGTGGGGATTTAGTTTGATTTCATTTGCATTGTCAGAGCTAATCCAGCGTAAATCAGCATCAGTGGATTATTTGAAAATGTCTATTTAAAGTAAATGTCTTAGTAATTACAGGGAATGCTTTAATGATATCCCTGTTTGATAATCTTTTCTTTTGAATAGTTCCAGATGTCTGGAACCAATGATCAAGACTTAAAAAATTGGAAAAAAACAAAGCAAAACAATTTATCCTTCCATCTCAGATGAGTGTTTTTTATTTTCTAAATGTGTTCTGTACTTTAATCTGAAGTAAATAGAAGCTTATCTCACCCAATGTTTTTTCTAGAGTCATTTTGTAAATTCATATCTAAGTTGTGAACTTCTTATTGGTGTCTGCCTTAAGTTGTTCAGTATGATGGCAAGGAACAGCCCATACCAAGTCTTTTTTTCTTTTTTCCTGTGATCAGCAAGTATCAGGATACAGAACTGGAGTTTACTTTCACCCTAATCCAAATGCAACCCAATTTTTCTGTTGATTTACTAAGGTTTGTAGCACTGACAGTAAGTGCAGAAAGGAACTCTGGACCTCCCTCCTCCTTAAGTTCAACAGGCCCCTCAAACTGTCCCTGACACTGGGAACAAGAGCACCTCTGGTGACTTTGCAAGCCAGATCCTCCTCAGCTACATGTATCCTTGAAAAAGCTTGGCTAGCAGTTAAGAGCACAAGTGTTTCTGGATAAGGCAGTGTGATTAACTGACTCTGTCTCTGCCTGCAGCCGTGGGGATCAAATCCTGGAGGCGGACTCGGTGAGTCTGCGGCACGCAGCACTGAGCGAAGCTTATGCCATCCTGAGTGAGTGTGGCCCGGGGCCCGTCAGCCTGATTATTAGTCGGCATCCCAATCCAAAGGTGAGGAGGAAACATGTTCAGGTAGCTGCCTGGGGCTTTCATCTCATCTCATAGTTTGCAACTTGCTGTCCAAAAAGCAGCAAGTGAAGAATTTTAGAGTTTTCTCTCTCTGACACAAAAAGTCAGGCGAAAGGATTGTAGTGATGCCTTCCAGTTTATAAGTTATAGTGATGTTAGAGCTTCTTTGTTGCTTTTCACTTAGTAACTCAATGATCAAATGCATTTATCCTGGAACTGCTTGGGTGAAGTGCTTCCGTCATTCTTCATACTCGGGCCAAGCAGCAATGCAAATACTGCATATGGCCTCTTCCTCTTTAAATCTGTGTTGTAGTTAGTCTGTGTTTCAGTAGAATATAATTTGGGTCAGATACAAACATCAACAGATTGAACTGATCAACTATAGTAAAGTAATACGAATAATGTTTTTAAAAAAGTAAAATCTGGAATGTACTGCTACTGAGAAATCTGTACAAGGGCAATTTAAAAGTAAGAAATAAGCCTGTGTTTACAAAGTGAGTGATTATTTTCAAGTGTTTTTTAGTGGTGATAGAAGATCAAACCCATTTAACCAATCTGTAGGGAATAATAACTTCTTTTATTTCAATATTTCAAAGAATTTCATGCATGTACAAAGCCTTCCTGTTTAAAAAGCAATGAATCTGTAAAAATATTTGCGTTTGGGAGTCCAGAGAGCTCTGACTTTTGAACTTCTGAGAAATAGATGCCTTTGGAATAAACCAGAGTTCTAGGCGTGCATTTATTTTATAATTAATTGTGTATTTTCTGCTAAGTCAAATATACAACAATAGGCAAATTATTGCTTATAGCCCAGACTTTGCTATCATTGCTACTAAGTTTTGTGATGCCAAAAAAAAAAAAAAAGAGGTCCCAGCTCTGTTGGTTGAAGATCTGAGCATGGAAGGGGTAAGAGTTGGGTTTGTAGCTGAGGTAGTTACTTGCCCTCGTAAATCATACACGGGGAGTGGGATTTGGGATGAAGAGACCATCGAAATGTGTGAGTGGAGCAGGCTGCACTTCCATCCTCTCCATCATGCTGTCATCTGCCCCGTGCCTCTTTTGGTGCTCAGGACAACATATGCACCGAGGCTGGTGCAGAGGTCCTGGAGCACACACTGCAGGAATGTACTTGATCCCAGTCCTTGGAGGAGACGTGGAGTGCCCCAGGAGCCGGGAGCCTTGGTGTTTCCTGTAAGGTCATACCACAAGCGGAAAACAGAGAGAGATTCTACAGATTTCTGTGTTGTTTTAGTCATTTTTATACTTAATCTCCCATTTCATGACACAAAAGGTCCACGGTACGTTCTGATGCTGAATATATTCAATTAGGTATTTTCATGTGCTTCCAAGAGAAATACCACAAAATTTTCTTTCTTCTTGTTATTCTGAGTGAATGTGACATTTAAAGTATGTTGAAACTGCTGAGTTTGCTTAGGAATCTTTCAAATCTTCATGGTTCAGAAAGATTCAGGTTTCTCATCTCTCTTTATGCTGAATTTTAATTAATGTAAAGCAATGTATATAGAAATTACTTTAGACAGAATTACCTTACTTTCTGTTTTTAAATACACATCCCCACAGACTAGTTGTTTCTCTTCTGAAATTGTGTGGAGTTTTCTAGTAGTAAGGATTAAGTAAGTGCACTACAGTAATTCAGGACATAATTAGCAGATTTCAAGTATTGTAGACCAGTATTTATTCTTAACTCAGAGAAAACATTAACTATAGACTGCTGATTTAGTTTGCTTAAGTGAGGAGAAATGAAAATTAAAAAGGTAGCTAATATCTCAGGAAGTCTGGCTTCCTTCCGGTAGGTCCTTTAAGTACTGAATGTTTTCTGTTGCTGACGTAGGCTGTACAAAGCAAGCTTTATCTATTTTAATGTAATATTTCACAATAAATCAATGTAGAGTGTTTAATCAAGTTAAAAATGTGCCGTAATGGTTTCATTTGATTTCTTCAAGCCTGATGCAGTTTTACTTGTTTACGTACTGTGGCATTTGGATGATGTGTGTGTGAATTCAGCTGCATTCTGCTTCCCAGTTTCTGCAGAGGAACAGCAGAGAGTGGGTCTGAGTCACAGGCCAGAACTTAAGAGCACTCAGCTATCACAGAATCACAGAATGGTAGAGGTTGGAAGGGAGCTCTAGAGATCATCTAGTCCAACATCTAGTTGGACTAGAGATCATAGAATCATAGAATGCCTAAGGTTGGAAGGGGCCTCTAGAGGTCATCTAGTCCAACCCCCTGCACACGCAGGGCCACCTAGAGCATGTGGCACAGGGCTGCATCCAAGCGGGTCTTGAAGATCTCCAGAGAAGGAGACTCCACAGCCTCTCTGGGCGGCCTGTTCCAGGGCTCTGTCACCCTCACTGTCAAAAAATTTTTCCTTAAGTTCCTGTGGAACTTTTGGTGCTTAAGTTTGTGGTCATTTCCTCTCGTTCTGTCACTGGCCAGTACTGAAAAGAAGCCGACCCCATCCTCGTCACTGCCTCCCTTGAGGTACTTACAGACACTAATTAGATCCCCTCTCAGCCTTCTCTTCTCCAGGCTGAACAGGCCCAGCTCCCTCAGCCTCTCCTCATAGGGCAGATATTCCAGGGCCCTGATCATCCTCGTGGCCCTGCGCTGGACTCTCTCCAGCAGCTCCACATCCCTCTTGTACTGGGGGGCCCAGAACTGGACACAGTGCTCCAGATGTGGCCTCAGCAGGGCTGAGTAGGGGGGCAGGATCAACTCCCTCCACCTGTTGGAGACGCTCCTCCTGATGCACCCCAGGACCCCATTGGCCTTCTTGGCCACGAGGGCACACTGCTGCCTCGTGATCAACCTGTCATCCACCGTGACGCCTAGGTTCTTCTCAGCACAGCTGCTCTCCAGTATTTCGATCTCCAGCCTGTACTGATGTCTAGGGTTGTTTCTCCTCAGGTGCAGGACCCTGCACTTGGCCTTGTTGAATTTCATGAGGTTTCTCTCCGCCCAGTTGTCCAGTCTGTCCAAGTCCCTCTGGATGGCAGCGCAGCCCTCTGGGGTATCAACTACTCCTCCCAGCTTCGTATCATCTGCAAACTTGCTGAGGGAGCACTCTGTGCCTTCATCCAGGTCATTGATGAATAAATTGAACAAGACTGGACCAAGGACTGACCCCTGGGGGACACCGCTCAACACAGGCCTCCAACTAGACTCCGCACTGCTGATTATCACCCTCTGAGCTCTGCCATGTAGCCAGTTGCCAATCCACCTCACCATCCACTCATCCATCCAACACCTTTGGAGCTTATCTAGGAGGATGTTGTGAAGGATCATCTAGTCCAACCCCCCTGCACAAGCAGGGACACCAGTCCCAAAGAAGACTATTTCTCTTTGCTGAGGTTTAGGAGCATGTCTGAAATGAGTCACATACTTGGTAGTGGTGAAACTCTCTTCTCCGCTTCTACTACCCAGTATTGATCTCCTGTCTTCTCCTAAACCTCAGGTTTCCGAGCAGGAGATGGATGAAGCAATAGCACGTACTACTCATCGAGAGAGCAAGGACAGCTCCTCTCATGTCACAGGTATGAGCTGCTCTCATGTTTCCTCCTAATATTTGTCCTTTCCCAGGTGCGCAAAGGTTTAAGGACCTATTTGTGTGTTTCTCATTAACAGTATTTTAAGGACCCACAAATTGAGAAGTTTGATAGGTTGCTCTGCTCACTGTAAAACTTTCAGCACAAGCATTCTGTTTCACATGAGTCAGCTCTGCAGCTCAGATCATTTGCTTTGTATTTCTCTAGGCAGACTGCCATGATCTGAAAAGTGGGGTGCCTACAGGAGGTTGCTCTGTCTTCTCTCTGGGATTTCTTTGAAGGAGAATGTCCTCTTAGGGCAGGAGGAGTCAACTGCATCTATCATGTACATTTCTCCTTATAAATGACCAAGAAAATAAAAGTACTGGAGTATTCATTTGAAGAATGTCCAGCTGTAACATACTGGACTGTATGTTTTAATTCCACCTCAATCATGGAGGCCATGTCAAAATGCTGTGCTCTGGCACAGCCAGATAATTTTGTGCCTGATAATTTTGAACTCAGCCTTAGCATTTTCTGAAATCTTACAGATCAAAGCAATTTTTGTAATGACAGAATGTCCTATGAGGTGATCGTTAAGATTTTAAGATATCAGATTTGCAATTGTCCTTTATACATCAGTGACAGCTAGGATTTTTATGCAGTGTACCTTGCCCTTGGCCATTAATTTGTCTTCTGCAGCTGTACCTCATGAGTAACGTGGTCCAGTGGGTGAGGGAAACTCTTCAACTTGCCTGCTCTTTGTAGCTGTGTCCTATGCTTGGCTGATGCAATGGGTTTCTGAGATAACATTTTGCCTGATCTGAGGAAGAGGTTGTGACATGTAAAATAAATCTCACTTTATCTTAACAGTTGGGATAACAGGTGGTAATAAGGGCAGCACCCAGCTCAAATGGTGAATAAGGAGTTTGTTTGGATATGTGGACCATTGCTATAGCTTCTGACCTCTAAATGCACTGTTTTAACAGGAGCTGCACAGAAAACTCCCTCACCTAGTGCGAAAACCAAACAAATAGAGACCTCATCTGCCCTCAGCTGGACTATGAAACGCTTCTTGGAGCCATCAAACCGGGTAAAAGACTTAAATGCAATAAAAACAGCTCTGCTTCAAATTCAGCTCTTACTCAAGGATTAAATTTGATTCAAAACCAAAACTCTGTACTGCCTTCTGGTCACGGGTGCTCCATAAAGGGGTTTGATGCTTAAGCCTCATATTTGAATCCTAATGACAGGGCAGGATTGAGGCAGAAAATGACAGCAGAGACCAAAGGTGGCAGAAGAGACCAAGCCTTGAAGGGAGGTTGAGGGTTTTGGTCTCTGCCCAGAGCCATTGTGGGGGAAATGTCTCAGTTTTCCTTCAAAAGCCAAAGAAGCTATATGAGATGTGTCCAGAAGCAGAAATCCTTCTCTCAGGGAATAAGATACGCAAAGACAATTATGGAAGTGAGTGGTTTCATCCCTTGCTTTTAGGGGAAATTGTGAAAAAAAATAGTATTCTGTTATCTAAAAAAGTATTCATATGCTGCATTTCAGCAAACTTTTTACACTTTGGCCATTAGTATGTCATCAATTCTTCTACTTTTAAAATTGTTGTTAAACTTAGTTCTGTGACCAGGGTGATGTGAGCAGGGTTATTAGTGCCCATGAGCGTTTATGGGGGTTGCACAGATGTCATCGGTCGCACTTACTTTCAGCAGGGATCCGTCAGTTCGGAGGCAGAACTTTCCCAGTACTTCTCGCATGACAACCCAAGCCAGCTGCCCTTCTCTGAGTCTGTCACCAGCTCCTGCGATGAAGAGCAGCTCCACCAGAAGAACAGGAACAGTTTATTGGACGACAGCCCCCTCCCTCCCGGTAACCAGAGAGAGCAACAGAAATCTGACCGGACAGTTATTTCTCTGGGCTGGGGGTGGGCACTGAGCTCTGCATTGCTCTATTGAAAAGACCCCATGATTCCATTGCTGGTAGGACCAGATCTGCCCACACAGCGCAGACCCACGCTGCTCATGTGAAGTTTGAGAAAATGGGCAGCATTGACAACAGGCCCAGACACTGGCCTGTAAAGGCCTGTTTCCATGGCAGTTTGTCCAAATTGCTGCTCTGATTACATGAGTATGCCCTTTTTTGGTTGCTCTGGCTGTAACTAAATTGACAACATTACAGGCTCTCGTAGATGGCTGGTGGTCATCTGCTTGATTACATTTAAGTGCAAATACTCTTAGCCGCCTCAAATACACAGCTTTGCAGTGCCACATGCAGTAGTGTAAAAACAACCAAATGTTAAATCTGACCTCGGATATTTTGCCTGTGTGTCTTCCTCTCTATAGCACTTGACTGAAAGAATCTTACATTTTCCTTACCAACAGGCACTTGATTTCGGATTTAAATGGTGTTATATTGTTATATTTGTTCTCCTTTTTCTGTGTTTCTCAAGTAATGTCTTTGTCTACCACTTATTTTTTTCTGCAAATTCATTATTCAATACTCAAAAGCATTTTTATTTAAAAAACTTTCTAGAAAATAATCTGCCGTCTTTTTTATGAAGGCTGTGAAAAGGATTCTTAGACTAATTACTCTTTTAATTTGAAACCGATTATTGTGTACTTGTATTTTTATTCATGAGAGCATTTCTCACTCAAAGTTGATTCAGATAATCCTGTGCATGAATTTGAAGATTTGAAAAAAAATCAGTTGTTTAAAGTAATATACACATGTGTACGTGCATCCCTTTCTTCTTTGAGTCATAGTCATAATATAGAAATGGGTTGAAAACAAAACCAGATGTACCATGAGCTGATTTCAGGAAGAATCCATAAACTGTGGAGCCATCTGTCATCTCTCTTGCTCTGTACTGTAGTTCAGCCTAGAGAGAGGACATGAAAAACCTGCTTTTTACTCTGCTTCGTGGGGGGAGGTAATGCTGCTTCTGCAAACAGAGCCACATGTCCTCTGCCACAGTGGGATGCATGGTATTAAAAATCACAAATAAATACAATTAAGATGTAATGCTTTTCTTTTTCTAGCTGCCAGAGAAGCAGGAGTGGCAAGAGCAAATGGGTTGGCTTCTCCAGGCAACGGGAGGTCGCCTGGCGTTCACAACAAGCATGGGGAGTGTGTCCGGCCTGGCATCCTCAGCGATAGCCCTAAGTCTGCCCGCAGCCCCTTCCATCGGCAGCGAAGGGTCGTTTTCTACGATGGTGACATTAGCGATGATGACGAAGGCTCTCACTCGCAAAGAAGCCAGAGGGCCAAAAGCCAGGAGGATGCTGGCATTGTCATTACAAGCTCATCCATAGAAATCGATGATGATAGTCAGGATGGTGAATCACATAGACACATTGGCAGGGAGACATCTTCCCCCCACTACAGCCACTCTGTGGGGGCTGCTGACAGTGCAGCGGAGCAAGTAGACTCTTCTTTCTTCCCAATCATAGCATTCGATTACTCAAGTGTGCCTGAAGTTCGTCTTGGCAGCCTGAGTTTGAGGGAGCTCCGGGAAGCACAGCTCGAATCCAAGAGATCTCCAAAACTGGAGCACCGAGCTGTCACAAGAGTGAAGAGCATGATGAGCACCGAGTGCCGAAGCCTTCAGAGGCAGAAGATGGAGGAGCATGGCTCCTACAGCAAACCCATTGCAAGGACGCTGCCTCACAGCAAAAAGACCGAAGTGCCCAACAGCGCTGGGCAGGGCCAGGGTGAAACAGTCACCTTGGTTCGCAATGAGCACGAGTCTTTCGGTCTGGATCTGGAAATCCAGGCCATGCCCTTGAAGGT
Source organism: Crypturellus undulatus (assembly GCA_013389825.1). Lineage (NCBI taxonomy): Eukaryota > Metazoa > Chordata > Aves > Tinamiformes > Tinamidae > Crypturellus > Crypturellus undulatus. Next base: position 26,768 of record VWPW01028820.1, read on the forward strand.
GGTCGTCACAGGGCTACGTCCGGGCGGAGCAGCTGAAAGGGTAAATTTGGAGCTGCTCCATTTGCCTTGCTTTGCTGTTGCCTTGCAGGGATTATTATTGCTAAGCAGGTGATCTGTGAGATTAAGTACAAAGGAGATTCTGCTGCCCAGCAGAGTTTGTCTCCTCCAGAGCAATGTCTCACCCCAAATTGTTCTAAAACTACTACTAGAGTTTTCTATTCAGAAGTGCACCCTTGCTAATTGAAAACTGGGAAGTCAGGAGCCAAATATACTCGTATAGATTCATACACATTAAGAGTTACAGTTTAGAGGGGTTGCTGCATTTTTATTTTCCACTTTTTTACTAGAAACAAGAAAAAAAAGTGTAAAAAAAAAAAGGCAAAAATGCTCATTAGGAGACAAGCCATGTTGCAACACAGAACGTGTGTGCTTTAAATCCTGGTTCATTATTTCATCTGTGCATATTCCTATATTCTATGAACCTCATGCCTGGAGATCCAGCAGCAGGCAAGGTTTGCCTGAGTGCCAGGAGGATATTGCTCCTCTGCCCCTCTCACACTGCAAGTTGCAGCGAGGATACTTGCTTCGTGCTGGATACAGGATTGCTGACCTTGACCCCACTGTACACATACAGGATATTTTGGTGCACAAAGATGGATGCAGCATTTGTGCCACACTTAGAGGAGTGCAGAGGAGATAGTTTGGATAGGGCTGTGAGAGTTGGGTTGGTAGGTGCTGGTTTTGCCCCTTCCTGTGATTTAATCTGCAATGTTGAGATATAGATTTAGCTTCAAGAGCTCCGTTCCTTTCAGTTTTATAGTTATTTCTGAGAGTCCAGTTGGTCCAGTAGGAGATAATGATGAGCAATATCATTCATATGTGAAATGCAAAAATGGCAGGTGGTGGTCCTACAAGGAATCCCAAAGAAACTGTCTAATCCAGCCAAATTCCTTTAAATGAAGGGCACTATGTCCTCCATCCCCCCATCATTCTCTCTGGAAAACCAGCATCTCTTTTGACCTTCTAGTTTGAGTTTGATCGTGAATTTCTCTCCTGTCAAAGCAGTCAGCTCTTTACTTATGTGTTGGCAAATCCAGCAGTATTACCTGCGCTTTGCAGTGATGTGAAGTAGGGGGTGTCACTCCTACACCATTAATCACTTCCCTGCACTCTTTGCTCCAGTGGGAATGTTTTTGAGATACACTCACAGTTTCATTGTATTTGTCATTACACCAGGGATCAATGGGCAAGATGGTTGTGGGAGATGAGATTACCACTATCAACAGTATCCCTGTTAATAAGATGACTTACGAGGAAATCTGCTTGCTCATGCAGTGTCTTCCCACATCTGTAACCCTGGAGATCCAAAAAGTGCCAGGTGAGAGGAAGTTTGCTTTCATACCATTTACCTTGAGTACCAGTGACTGTGTTGGTGAGTCAGGCCAAGTGCCTCATCGCTGTACCAGGCCTCAGACTTCCCATCCCTAGCACCATGGTGAGGGATGGAAACCTAATCCTGTGTTATGTGCCCAAAGCTCCCGTTTATAGTAAGTACATCCCTGCTGCCAGCGTGTGCACAGGTCTGAGTTATCTCATGCAGACCTGGAGTTAACGCTGCAGCAGTGATGCATTGACAACCAATTCTATTGCTATTCTTGTTCAGTAAATGTTTTATCCTTTAAAATCACATCTGTCTCTTTTAAAAGCTGAAGCCTAAGTTGTATTTTTATGAACGTACAATAGATAATAAAATTCGTCTTTTCCTTTCCCAAGTCAAAATTGTCTAATGTGCGAAAAGGAGAAGCAGAAAAGCTGAAATAAGAACTGGAATCTTATCAAAATGTTTTCATGTTTTATATATTAAAAAAGAAAACTAGTTTAAATCGGAACATGGGTGTCTGTTTCGTTTCTCACTGAGGTTGATCTTTGCTGCTACAGCAATACTATTTGTATCGACAGACTATACAAATTACGTGGTGTGAAATGAGTGTTTGAGAAAGAGCGTGGTTTTCAAAATCAGAAAGAACATTATATTTTGCTTCCTTCTAGCTTATGGTCTTCTTTGTGTACCTATTAATACCTGGGAGCCAAAATTGCTTCCAGATGCATCAATTCCAGTTGTGTTTTAAGCAATTCCTGTTCCCATTTCCTTAGATTTATGTGTTTTTTTGCAGCACTAGGGTGGCTACAGGTTGGCAGTGCTTTGTCCGGCACCTTTCCTGCTCTGCTCTCCCTTTGCCATGGCAGAGATGAGAGTCTCCGATGTGTGATTTAGCCTGCTGAAAGCAAGGCAATACTTCAGGGGCTAGCTAGGTTGAGTATCCCAGAAGTGGTGTAGAAAGATGCAAACAGATGTTTGGGGTGAACTGGTAGGAATCAAAAGAAAAGATGCTGGAAAAAGAGTGAGTTGGAATGTGTTTGAGTGCAGTGGTGATAGGGAGATCAGTAGGTTGCCTAGGATTGGGTTAAGTGTGTACTGGAAATGAGGAAAGCTCTGTGCCAGAAATCCTGTAAAGCCCTGGTGCTTAATGCACAGCCCTTACGTGGGCATTACATCACCTATGTTTGTCACATTAAACACCTGCAGAAGTGCCTAGAGGATCAGAGTCGAGACCAGCTCATCATTCTCCTATCTGCTTACCTTTGGTTGCTCTGCCAGGGCTTTGAGTCCTCAGTGCAGGCATCTTTGATCAAAAAATTCAAGGGGAATGATACTGCCCAGCCTGTCTTTACTGTGTATTGTTACTTTGGTAGCTGGCTGCTTTGCTGTTTATATTTCAAAGAGGAGAGTTAAACAGATTGTGGCAACCTAACCAAAATAGATTGCTCCCTCCTGTGTGCCACTCAAATACACAGGGCTATGATTAATTGGAGTTGTTGTAAACATAATTACAGAAGAGGAGGAGTGCAGGGCAAAAGGAATACATCAAGGCTGAGTATGTGGGTGTCTGTTTTTGTAATAAAACCTGGTGTTTTGTATCTCACTTTCCATATCTGATATGATTTTATATCTTTTTTTTTAATCTTGATGCAGCTGTCAGCAGATTTTCAAACTTTACCCTGATTCCAGGGCTAGATGGTCAAAATCAGACTGATCTCAGAAACCTCCTGCTGACTGAAGAGAAGAGCTGTGGGAAGCAAGAAGGAGCCAGTCTGCAGAGCGATGGTCCAGGCTGCGCCGCGGAGAGACCAATACTGCCACCTCATGCCAGGAGCAAAGATGTGCAAAGCAGCCGCCCTGAGGACAGTGCTGCAATCCCCATCACCAATATTGATGACCTGCTCGGCCAGATGAGCACCCCAGAGGGCAGAGTTTCACGGACCCCATCACGAGCAGAAAGTCCCTTCCGAGAGGAGTACACCACACTGTGCTGCTGTGGGACTGATGAAGGCTGTCCCAGCAATGAGCCACAACCAGCAAAGGAGGAGCAGCTGGAAAAAAATATAAACTGTGCAGCTAATGCAGAAGGGGTTCTGGGGTTGGCTGCATTGGACTCCATTAACCCAGGCAAACTTTTTACTGTGAATAAAAACTCTTTAAATAACTATTCTAGGAATTTCAGCAGTCGAAGTGAGGATGAGTTGCCTGCAGCAAATTCTCTAGAAGGTAAGAGAAGTGATCCATTTCCAAAGTCTATGTATGGGGCCGCAGAGGATTCTCACTCAGACACAGAGTCTGTCACAGAAGCCTTGGATACTGCTAGTGACATGTTGCTTCTGCCCTATGCTGCTGCTAATGGCTCTGCAGGATGCGCTATAGCAGAGTCGGATGAGGAGCAAATTGAGATTTGCTGCATGAATGATGAGCTGCAAAAGCCTGCTAAGGAGCAGCATCTCCCATCTGCCACAAATTTATCCCCTCTGCCCCCTCCAGAGCTTCACAACAGCAAAGTTTCGCAGCCTGAGGACTGCGCGATGTGTAGGTTGCTGGAGACAAGCATTAACAAACTAAACCTGGAAGACCAGAGTGGTCCCACGCCATGTCCCTCACAGTATTTAGGTATCTCCTCTGCATCCCTCTGTTCTGCTTCCTCAGTTTACCTACCCGATAAAGACACCATAAAAAATTCAGTAGGTAACCCTGAAGTTTACTCTTTGCATAACAATTGTGCCTTAAGTGCAGAAGAACTGATGGGCTTGAGAAGCAGTGGTGGACAAATGAAATGCTGTGAATCCCTTGAAGAGGAAGGATCTCTGCACTGCAAAAATATAAACTGTTTCTCTGCTGGAAGTGTCAATGGCCTGGAGAGCAACTCCTTGCAGAAGGAAGGATATGATGAGCAGAGATCGAAATTTGAAAGTGAAACAGTGGTTGATGACTGCAGTCACACCATCAGTTATTGCTTAGCAAAGAAAGAAAATAACAGTTCATCCAACTTGTCTAAAACTGAGAGCAATCATGGCATCGCGTCGTCACAAAGAGCAATATCACTCAGGTCTCCCTTTCCCACTAGATCTAAAGATCCAAAGGTTAATGTAAACAATGATTTGCCAGGGAAAAATGAGAAAATTAATTCTGTGACTTCAGGGCGAAGTTCAAATGCAAAAGCCCAAAACTCAGGCACAAATCACTGCAAAGGAGCTGCAGTACCGCACAGTCCATCCTCACAGAAAAAATCCTGTCAGGAGTCTAAGGCACAAACAGCACAAAAAACTATAATGGAAACCCTTATACATAACCAGAAGGCCAAAGCAGGACCAAAGCTGAAAGGGTTCACTATCAAAAGCAAAACAAAGACAAATTCAGACTCTTCTGGGATGAATTCTACCAAAGTCAATGGGGATGATCAGAAAAGGCCTTCTGTTTCTCCACAGCTGTCTCCCAAGCTTCTGGGGAAGAAAGCACCATCGTCCCGCAACTTACCCACAAATGCAGATCCTGGCAAGGGTGTTTCAGCAGTCTCAAGGACTCTGAGGTCAGAGCTAGAAAATAAGCCATCTTTGGTCATTTCTGAAGAATCACTTCTGCCCCTCTTGAATGGCACCAGCAGCCCAGTAGAGAGCAGCGAAATTAAATGTGGTGTCTATCGGGAGCTAGTGGATCAGGAGCAGGGATGGGGAAAGCAAAAGGAAAAGCAATCTTCCACACAGCCCAAGCTGTGTCAGGATAAGGGCCCTACGACAGAGGATTTCAGAGCCAAGGACAATCAGCCAAAAGCTGCTTCATCCCCCAAGGGGATTCCAAAAGTTGAATATGTCAGAGGGAGAACAGAGAAACCCGGAACAGGCCCAAACTCAATCAAGAGTGTCGGTAATGATAACCTGAAGCAATTAGATCTGCCGAATCTAGGAACATCTGCTAGAAACTCCTTTTCATTGAGGTGTCCCCCAGTTCAGCAGGAGCAGCTGGAAGGACAGGAGATTCAACGCAGTTTCATTGAGGTGAGATTGTCCTCTTCTTCCTCATCTTCCTCCTCTTCCTCCTCTGCTTCGTCTTCACCAGCGCCGTTTCTGCAGCTGCCATCGATGGAGAAAACAGAAGAGGCAAACATAGAAGTGCCTCGATTGACTGAGGAGACAAAGGCCACACAGTATTTTTCTAAAGTGGATGTCGCTGGTGATAGAAATCTCTATGGCTTGTCAAAACCTGTGACGAGGACTTACTCGATGCCAGCTCAGTTATCAGGTCACCCAAAAGATGGTTGCAGTGCAGCAGACATTTCAGCTCATGCTGTGCAAGGCCCTCAGAGCCACGGTGCAGATGAGAAATCCCCCCATTCGGAGATGGGAATTTTAAGGATGGCCCATCTCAATCTTCTGAATGGCCCGAATGGGAAGGAGCAGGCATATCCTTCCAAAAATATCCAAAAGGTGCCTGGGGACTCCTCCTTAGCCAGTGACATTAGCTATCCTGCCACTGATAAGCTAAGAAATTTCAGGAGAAATTACTACTATTATGAACTGAATTGGCCACATGAACCTACCTCATCCTTCTCAGTGAAACAGCGAATCAAATCCTTTGAAAATCTGGCAAATTTTGATAGGCCTGTTGTAAAAGCTATAGATATTCACTCAGCCTCTAAGACACCTTTTGGCAGAAGGTCATGCAGTGGGGTAGGAGCTGTAGCTGCAACCTGCCCAACTGAGGCCCCGCGGGCACTGAGACGAAGCTTAAGCTCCTACGGCAGCAGCCTGAGCCAGGACAGTACTCCAGCAATGTCGTCACAGCCGGTGACATCATCCGCGAATGTAGACTTGTTGCACACAACAAAGAATTCAACCAATGGCAGCAAAGGGGAAGGTAAATCGGGGAAGGGAAGCACCTTGGGAGAGCTGTCTGCCTCCCCACCCTCAGTGTCACAGGTCCGTCGGAGCCGGGCTCACGGCCGGCAGCTGCTGTCCCGCTCCAAACTGCGGGAGCTCAGAGCCCTCAGTATGCCCGAGTTGGACAAGCTATGCAGTGAGGGCTTCTCCGGGGACCCACAAGCCGGATATTTCAAAACAGAGCTGGAAATCACACCCAGAAAGTCACTCAGGCTGCCCGCAGAGAGCGATGCCAACCCAAGCACATCCTTTGCCCTCTCCAACCTTGTGAGCGGGACCAGGGCGAGCTCGAAAGGGAGCAGTCCTTGGAACAGCAGCTCGGGGACACCGGGGTCAGCATCAGAGGATGACACCACGTGTGACAGCTCTCCAGATGGAACATGTTCAGAAAAAAGCTGGTCAGTCAGGTTAGTTTAAGATCTTTCTGTTACTGTTTCCATTAGCAAAAGAGCTCTTCTTCTGAAGTCTTTCTTCTTCATCCCTGCAAGGCTTTTCTGAGGCAAAACTTTCCAGTTGCTTAGGCCTTGCTCCAAAACACATTTCAGTGGAAAGGCTTTGACCCAAGCTCCTATTTAACTAAAAACTTGGATGTAGCTTTTAGTGCTCTTTGTCTTTCAAAGCTGTTGTCTGGTTGTGGCTGCACTCCAGTCTGGGGTGAAGTATGTTATGCTAGCAGGGTCAAACTGTTTTTTCTGTGTCCCTCTGTATTGTTCATGGGTTTTGGTTATGCAGCAATAGCAAATACTGTCTCCTGCCCACCTCAACGGGGGCGATTGCCCAGCATGTGCTGTCAGTGCAGCCTGCAATGACAGATGAACTTGCCCTGCTAGAAACTGTTCTCAAAAGTAGTTGATGCTTTGTTGTTGCCAATGTCTCTTGCTAAAATCACTGGGAAGGGAGGGGGTAGCAGAACAAGGACTGGTTTTCAGGATTACTTCTGAATTGTCTTTTTGTTCTGCTTCCCATTGCCCTACCCCAATATACACCATTTGTTACCCATTTTCAAGATTTATGCTTGTTAATGGCCTGGCACTCCATGGCTTGTTCTAATACAAATTATACTGTGTACTTGAAAGATCTCTGCACAATCTAGAAATATAAAGCCATTGTTTATATTTTTTATATTTATTATAGCTTGGATCAGCTGCTGGTCTCAAGCCTTGACCAGCAAAAATTACAATCCATTCTGTCGTCGCTAATACCGAAATGTGATGTTACCACGATGCTTCAAGAAGTCAAAGCACAAGTAAAGGTAATAGCCAGAAGATGAAACAATGAACAATTATGGGCAATAATTTTACTTTTTTTTAATGACAGATAAAATCTCCTCAAAACAATTTCAGAACTCTGCCCATGTTCCCTTGAGAGATGTTTTTTCTTCTGATGTTTCTGCAGCACCTGTCATAAACCCATTGTGTATTTGAATGGCTTTTCTATATGAAAAAATAGTGTTTTTCCAGTGCCAAAGCTTTTATAAGCCATGATAAATAGACCAATTTTAAATGGAGAAGTATGTCTCCATTTCAGTCATCATTACAGCTGAGAAACTCTTGGATTGGCCAGTAACTGCTCATCAGATCTTAACTTTCCACCAACCATCTGGGTCAGCCCCACTCTCCCCATGAGCAGGGCAGGTTTTGCTCCTCTCTGGCTTGTCTTTCCCTAGCAGTAAGGTGAAAGGAATCGAATTAATCATCCTTGATGCTGAGCTGGTGGTTGGCAGTGCCAGGAAGCTCCCCTGGAGGGGCTTAGAATAGATCTCTGTGCTCTCTTTGCTCTGTTTCTTCTTGCTGTTCTGCTAGGAAGAAATTACCTACCTGTCAAGGGAACCTGTTTCAATAGCTAGGAGTTTAAAGAAGGGCTCCCAGTGAAATGATTGCTCCTTTCCCTCTCAGTCCTGCTTGTGTTTCTATGTTTGAGATGTACCCACATTCTTTTTAAATCCAAAGTGAAGTTGATATAGTAATGATGGCACTGGAATGGAACCTCCCATCTGGTCTGCATAACTGCTGGGTGAGCCGCATTGGGAGCGCTCCTGAGTCTTGATCACCAAGATTGCAATTTCAGATGTAAAATGGGCTGAGGGGAGTAGGACCTCCCCAGACCAGCCAGCTTTGCCTCCGTCCTCGCTAAACCTTGCAAGTCCCAAGAACTTAGTGAGCCAGGTGCTTGGGTAATTTCACCCAAAATTTTAGGATTGGGTTTTATTCTTCGCCAAAAGTAATTAAGTGTTCTTTAAAGTATTTTGTATGGGGTCTTGGAGAGATTATTTATCCATGCCAATTTCTCAAACCTAAGAACTCAGATATTTGTAAAAATGAATGCTCTTTGGAATGCACTTTTTGTCTGCATAGTTTCTCTATCCACATTTAAGACCAATATGGCACATACACTGGAAAACTTTATGTTAGTCACAGGCTGGATTTCAATCTACAATAGTTCTTTAGAATTATGCAATTGCTGAAAAATGAGATGGAAGTCTGTGCTTGATTCGGATTGAGAGCTTCCCCTGGGAAGAGTCTGTCTATCATCTTTTGTTATGAACACTGCCGAATTTATTGCTAGCATTCAATAAGTGTTGGTAATATAAAAAATAAAATACTTTTTATTGATTAGACTTCTGTGATTGATGATCTTTGGCTGACAGGCAAAAGAGAGATACAGGTGATTTGAGTACTTTCCTGTTATTATGTTGCTCATTTCTTCTGTAACTCTGGGCAGAGTAGCTTGCTGTGCACTTCAAGGAGTTAATCTGTACTAACCTGCCTCACAGAAATGTTAGATGTTACATGTCCTGGTTCCTCGCAGAGCCCAGCAGATGGTTGGGATTACTGTAGGCCTTGTACTTCCATGGTGTGACTGATTAAAGCAGTAAGCATACCTAGGCAGGAGCCTGTGACCCATATTACACATGGTTAATGAGGACAGACTTTGGCAGCTGGGAAATCAGGAAATATTTGTCCTAGGAGTAGGAAGCCAGTGTTCGGATTATATTGGTAACTGGGCTCGTATACGTGATCCTCGTGTAGCCCTCCAAGACCAGAGGCTTCTAATGAATTGTTTACCACTCTAAGCAAATTATGTCCTGATGTCAAGAAGGCGAAACTTTTGGGAAGAATCACAGAATCATAGAATCGTTAAGGTTGGAAGGGACCTCTAGAGATCATCTAGTCCAACCCACCCTACACACGCAGGGACACCAAGAACATGTGGCACAGGACCATGTCCAAGTGGGCTTTGAGGATCTCCAGAGAGGGAGACTCCACAACTTCTCCTGGCAACCTGTTCCAGGGCTCTGTCACCCTCACTGTTAAGAATTTTTTCCTTAGGTTCCTGTGGAACTTTTGATATTTTAGTTTGTGGCTGATTCCTCTAGTTCTGTCAGTGGCCACCACTGAAAAGAGGCCAGCCCCATCCTCTTCACTCCCTCCCTTGAGGTATTTAAAGGCACTGATCAGGTCCCCTCTCAGCCTTCTCTTCTCCAGGCTGAACAGGCCCAGCTCCCTCAGCCTCTCCTCATAGGGCAGGTGTTCCAGGCCCCTGATCATCCTCGTGGCCCTGCGCTGGACTCTCTCCAGCAGCTCCACATCCCTCTTGTACTGGGAGGCCCAGAACTGGACACAGTGCCTCAGATGTGGCCTCACCAGGGCTGAGTAGAGGGGCAGGATCACCTCCCTTGACCTGCTGGGGACACTCCTCTTAATACACCCCAGGATCCCATTGGCTTTCTTGGCCATGAGGGCACACTGCTGCCTCATGGTCAACCTGTCACCCACCATGACGCCCAGCTCCTTCTCACCAGAGCTGCTTTCCAGAAAGTCAGTCAGCAGCGTGTGCTGGTGTCTGGGGTTATTCCTCCCCAGTGACCTCCTTAGCTAGGATGACTGTCATTCTTAGCACACATGGTTGGGGGAGTCTAGCATAGATATTTATTTGAATTTACTATTTCTAACCTAACATAAGGCTGTTCTCACTTCAGTACATGTAGAAAGGTCTTGACAGCTACAAATGACTGTGGTCTAAGACGGTCAGCTCTGATCACCTCCAGCATTGATGCATCAGTGGTTCAGAGCAGGGTGGCCATGATTTCTGACATTGGCTCTGTGCTGTGCAGGGATATACAGGAACATCTTCTGGGGCTGCTGCTTGGCAAAAGCATGCCCAGGGAGGCCAGGAATCTGGCAGTAATACTGAGGAATAATAGTAATCCATGGTTCTTGTGCATTTTGAAATGAAACAGAAAGGCAAACCGTAAGTTAAATGTTTCAAGTTTAGTGAACTAAATATGTCACATAATGATAAATAGATTAAAAGGTTCATTCCTGGTGATATGTCATTAATTTCAGTGTCAGCAATGTCTGGAAATGATTGATGTTGGATGGAATCCTGGGGAAAGACTGAGCCCTGCTTTCTGCTCCCAACTTCTGTTGCTCTGCCACACATTCGGTTGCTATGCCCCTTGTTTCACCATGTGACTGCTGTCAGTCCCACTTTAGCTGTAAAATGTGGCATCTGTAGCAGTGTCTGGTTTTGCCCTAGTCACTGTTCAGAAGGCAGCATGAGAGTTGCCGGGCAACTCATAGCAAATTCTGTATGTTGGCAGCAGCCCACCACTTCAAACAAGTCAATTTTGCACCTTTTTAAGATTGTCTGGTGCTTATGGGAAGAGCTTGATCCTGTTGTCTTCATGAGGGCAGAAGAGAAGGGGGATAACACAAGGGTCAATAATTCCATGTGGAGTACAATGCTTGGTGTGAAAGGTGGCAGCAGGGATGTACAGTCTTCAGGGATCTTTGAAGCAAGTTGCACAAAGAAATGAGAACTGTGACAAGCTCTGGGATGTCTCATGGGGTTGGTACCCCTTGGTGTAAGGAGATCATTCTGGAGCAGCAAGTAGGGCATTGCTTTCCCCAGAGCAAGGAGGCTGCCTTGGGCGGATGAGGGAGAAGTGGGACTTTCTGCTGCTTTCCCACTCCTGGAACTTGGGATGCCCCATGCTAAGCCCATTTGGCTCTCATAACACAAGCTTTGCTCCCCTGAATTATCTCCTCAAGCACTCTGCCATGTGTTTGGGTAAGTATACAATTTTGATTGCAATACATCCAGCAACAAAAAGTTTATTAAAGCCTTTGTAAGTGAAGCTGCCCCAGGCATAGTACCTGTTCTAATTTTTACTTTGCTTTCTAGCCATGAAAAAAATCCCTGCTGCGATCCAAGTCCTCCCATAGTGTGGCCTCCTGTGTCATTAATGTGAACAGAAATGTATTTAACATCCCAGAGTTTTAAATCTATGAGTTGCCTTTTTCACTCGCCATGGCTTGAGAGTGCTGGGAATTTGTCATCTGTGGGAACTCAGTCTCGATCTTTGCTTTTACTCTTCCCTCCTTCCCCTTCCCTCTCACCCCCGTTTTTCTGCTAGAGCAAAGAAGACACCTACTTTGTAGTCCTGCACAAGGAAGAGGGAGCTGGCCTGGGGTTTAGCGTTGCTGGAGGAATAGATCTGGAACAGAAATCAGTCACAGTAAGTGATGACTGTGAGTCGTTTTTTTTTGCAAAGCTCACTTTAAAGCATGCTGGTGATTAGATCAAGTGCTCATTTATGAAGTCTCACTGCAAAGTCATTTGCAGTCATAAAACAGTGTCTCAGAGAGGGCTGCATACCATCTGCTACTGACATCAGAGGCAAAGTGTCTGGGTATTGTCATTTTTATTATTGGAGATGGATGCCAGTTATGTTTTCAAGCTTTAAAAGGGTAACTTGCCTGTTAATGGATGGGATCAGCTGGGTCTAGGTTTCAAGGATGTAAATAAAATTCTGCGTACAGCTGTAGTGGATGCAGCCTTTTGGGAGAGAGTTTAATTTGTAGCCCTTGACAGTGAATTTGGTGCAGCGAAGTTTTGAAAGGTTTTTGCAAATCCTACGAGTGACTGTTTCACATCTCTGCAAACACTCTGGATTTTGCTTCACATATTTTTATTGCTGCTACTAAAAACTGTTGGATTCCAGTAAATGAATTCAGAAAAGCCTTAACAGCTTTCTGAACCAAGGACATTATGTCTGCTATGAAGTGATCTGGTCAGTAGAAAATGATACCAGGTAATTGAAATACTATCCAGAAAGGGACCAATGAGGCAGAGAAATCCAAGATAATCAGTGTCCCATGTGACAGTATCTTTACACAGGATATGCTCTTAGATTCTACACATAAAGAGGTATCTATAACCATTAGGTGCAGAGATTAGGAAATGGAAATGTCCTCAGTATTTGGGGACTGCAAGAGCCACTGCAGGAGTGTTCTGGCTTTTATTCTTAAGCGTATTCCTGTATTTAACATAAATCAGCCATTGGTCCCAGTATAGGGAGCGGGCTCCACACCAGCACATCCCTGGAGTCGGAGAAGAAACCAAAGACTCCTAAGTCCCTGTTGGTGGTGCCTTAACTACAGAAACTGTCATACCAAAGCAAGCATGTACATTTTCTGCCTCAAGCCTTTGTCCGGCAGGCCTAGGACTCCGTGAACAGATACCTGAAACCATGTTCTGGCTGCTAAAATGGCACAGTGCCTGACATACAAGTCTTAAAATACCTGATCTTGCCCCTTTTGGTCAGGTCTTTTCTGTAAATGACATCCATATAAATCTCATTTGCATCCAGTGGGGTTTACTTGATGTTTAATCCCTCTGCCTATTTTTTCCTCCCCTAAAATATTCATTTCAAGACATTAAATCTTTTTTTTTTTTTTTCCTTTTTTTGCATCTATGTATGTGCCTGTTTACCAGCCAAACTGGAACAAACGATCAGATACTTGTTCTAATGTATAGCTTGGATACATCAGAGCCTTTCCGTACACTGCTGCTGTGCACGGCTTAGATGTGTGCACCTGAAAACAGCATGGGCACATCTCAGTCAGTGGCAATTTGGAGAGAGGGTATCACACAGTGCAGTATTTTCCTTGGTGGGTCTGCTGTGGTGTGAATGTGTGTTACAGGAGGTACTTCGACTGAAGACCTTTACAGAATTTACTGAAATTGTGCAAATGGTTTGTGATGGCACCTTCTCTAGCTCTCCTTAGAGGCGCAAGCCAGGGGGTTGAAGTGCCCCTAAGTTAATGTCTTTTCTTGTAGGTCCACAGGGTGTTTTCAAAGGGAGTGGCATCTCAGGAAGGGACTATCCATCGAGGAGATCTCGTTCTATCCATCAACGGCAAGTCCCTGGCGAGTTCCGTTCACGGGGATGTGCTGAATGCGCTGCATCAGGCGAGGCTGCACAAACATGCTGTCATCATTATCCAGAAGGAAAAGGACAAAGCAAACAACTTCTCCAGACTGGAGATATCGGCTACTGGCAGAAAATGCGTGGGGTCTGGAAAGGATGTTACCATGGAAATAGGAACAGGTATGATCTTTGTCCAAGAACAGTTGGAAGGAATCTCTTGCCAAACAGACTAAGGCGAAAAAGTCCATGTGTTTTAGATTAGAAGTGTCTGTGTCTCATGCAGCTGAAGGGAGGACATGAAATTACCTTTAACTTCTATTTGTACTCTTTGGAGCCCAAATCCATCTTTTTTTTTTTTTTTAGGACTGTAAATAAGCAGAGACTTCAAAGGAGGTTTAGGGCCTAATCCAACTCTACTGAAGTTAGTGGTTGCCTTTGCACATACTTTTAAGACCACGATAAGTGCTTTAATGCAATAACAGTAATCAATGCAAGGAAAAAAACAATCAAAAAAGGGGGGAAAAAAGCTTGCAATTTATTATTTGTAGGGACTGAACTTGCTCTTTTTATACTATTTCATACTGTTTCTAGTAGCAAAAGTTACTTTGGTGTTGCAGTAAGTGGAACTAAATGAAATCCAAGGCAGCTGTCATGTAGAAAAGTAGGAATTAATGATTTGACTGGGTGTCCGTGAAATCATGAGTAAGTTCGTGCTTGGGCACAAGGCAATGTTTCAGAGCGAAGGCTGCCTGTGGGTGTTATAAGCAGATCTCCTGTATTTCATAGGGCCAAGGCACATAGCCCTCAGCCAGTGTCTTAGTGTCCTGTGCTGCTTTGAGAGGTTTGTGTGGCTGGATTCAGTCCTGGTTCCTGCATCCCCGAGGGGGATCAGCCTGGGGCTCATTGCTCAGAGAGCTGCTGCCATGGACTGCCACCCACCCCTCTTAAACCTCTTGGCTATAGACCTTTTTCATCATCTTGTGCCTTTTAACTGGGTTTGATAGTACAGCATTGCAATGCAGCTAAGAGGTAATGTGGAGTGCTCTGTAAATGAACAGATCTGCCTTTCTGTCATCATTCCCATGGGTTTAATATATATAACTACTGCAGAATCCCTGTCACAGGGCAAGTCTGCACATGCCCCATGAGTTGGCAAATGCCAAATATCTCTTGGCTGTGGGCACTAGAGGGCAACATTATCTCATAAACGTGGAGTAGAAGAGCGATTTGTGTCCATGTGCAGGCAAAGTTTGGCTTTGGAAGTTTAAGGTAACGGTAGCAATACTTTGTGCTAATACAGCTATGTAAGTTTTACACCCATTCAGGACAAAGAGAATCCTTTCCCCCCCCTCCCCCCCGAATTATGGATTTATAATCTCCTGAGTGAAATCATGACCTATATTAGCTATAGCAGTATCACATTCTGCAAGCACCTACTGCACCTACTGGTAATTTAAGCTACATCCATAGATTTGACCACAGAGACAATTATTTATGCTAGTCAGTGATTGCACCTTTTACCCCTTGAAGCTGGAATATGTTTGTTTAATGTAATGTCTGATTCACTACTACTGTAGGTGGTATCAGATCAAAGAAAATGAGATGTTCTCCACTTCCTGTGATTTTTGAATCATCCTGGCAAGTCCAACCTTTATGTTGCCGACAAAAAAACACCTTGTCGTGTTTCAGTTAACATGGAAAACCTCAATGTGCACGGTTACATTTGCAACATGTTCTCCTTGCAGCTGTGTTTGCTTCTAGGAGAAACCGAGTGACAGTGTGTTCAAGTTTGAGCATGAACTAAACTGAATCGCTTTGTTACAGCAGGGAAAAAATCAAAAAACAGTTAGCACAACACACAACTTACTGTTAACTGAATAACAAGATGCTGTGTGTGTTCTATTGCAGATCCAAACCTAGATATGAACGATGTCATCTGTGTTGAATTATTGAAAACCTCTGCAGGCTTGGGATTCAGTCTTGATGGTGGGAAAGCTTCAATTGCTGGAGACAGGCCCTTGCTTGTAAAAAGAATATTTAAAGGTAATAGAAACACATAGGCAATAGGTGTTATCCCACTTTTTTTTGGGGGGGGCATTGTTCAGACGGAAGCGATTTTCTTTGTCTCTCCCATTTATTATTGCTTATTAGTCAAATTGTTATTTTAAAAATATTCCCGGGACTGGCTGGGGTCTGCCTGTGCTAATATACATTTAGTAGAGAGATTTACGAGTTAAGATTTAGTTCCTTCCTGGAATTGTCTGCTGCTGTAGATACTGAGTCTCAGCAGCATCACGTGTCCGGGTTTGAGAAGCTCCTGCCTTGTGAAAGGCATAATGCTGATAAAGAACATGTTTTCAAAGCACCATCCTGCATCCTAACTACTATTCTTCCCTTTTTTTCTGTCTTTGTCAAATTTCTTGTTAGTTACAACTATTAGCTCCCACCAAGAATATATGATGTGCATGTGATGTTCAAAAACTGCCACTCTTCGATGCTCTGTGGTTGAACGTGAATAAACCGAGTATAGAAAGGAAACTAATACCGAAACCATTATGCAATCCTGTTTAGGTGGGGGTCCAGTTGAATGAAAAGAACCTTGCTACCTTGCTTCTAGGGGAAGCTATTGGTGCTCAGCGTGTTCACCGTATTCACAGGAGCAGATTTCAGTTTCCTGTTTCGTCTTAAAAGGGAAAGAATGAAACTGTACTTTCCTGAGTTCTGCTTTGTGGGTCAGGGTGTGTGTGTGTGTGTGTGTGTGTGTGTATGTGTGTTTGCTCTTCTTCCAGAAGCAATTCTGAGGGTGGAGGTCATGTTTAATTTTTGAAGTGATTAATTTGTGGCCTTGGTTACACTTTTCTTTCCCCCCACACCATCTCTCTGCCCATGATTGCTAACTTGAATAAATTGTACTGTTACAGAAACGTGTCTGGAGCAGCAGCATTGGGTGCAGCTCTCATTAGGAGGCATTTGTGTGCCAGGGGATTGTTACTCGGGCTTGCTGTGGCCCTCCCCACTAGCCAGGCTCAGTAGCTCTTGGTATTCATGTCCACCTGTGGCACACAAAGGCTGTTTGATAAAGAACGGTCTGTGTTGCATGCAGCCTGCATAAATATATACATACACACATATATCACATATATATATGTGTGTGTCTGTCAATATATATGTATATGAACCATCTTTTATGCTCTCAGGCATATTTCTTCAAAAACACAACTTTTGTCTGAGAGCAGTAATTTAGCTTTATCTTGGTTAAAGTAACCTTCTGTACAAGATGCAACGTGGACTGAGTTGCTAGTACTAAACATAAGTGACTAGTGTTGAAAATACTTGTGTTGCTATTTGTTATACTGGAAAAGGCACTTTTACAGATTTTTCTTTTACTTTGACTTTGTTCCTCTTTTGCTCCTAGGTGGTGCTGCAGAACAAACTGGAAAAATAGAAACTGGGGATGAAATTCTCGCCATCAGTGGAAAATCATTACTTGGCCTCATGCATTACGATGCCTGGAACATTATTAAATCTGTACCGGAAGGTCCTGTCCAGTTACTGATCAGAAAACACAGAACTTCAATATGATGCAACTGCTGCATCTAACCGCACCTGCTAAGTCAAAGCATTTTAAAAACATCTTGAAGCTGTCTTTACATTTCTAATGCCACACAGAAATGTCTTAATGTCCTCCTGGGCAGTGTGATTGGCCCCATGAAGCCCTGAGCATGTGTGCAATGGGCCTCGTCCCGTCTCGCCTAGTTACCAAGCGCATCGGAAGCCAAACGCTGTGGAGGATTTGTGTTAAGTGACAGTTTTGTTGGAACTTCAAGGCATTTGGCTAGGCTTGGCTTAAACTATTTTGACCGAGATAAATAACACTGTGCCTGTCTCTGATATTTTTAGTATCTGCAGAGTGTTGGGAGAGTAACTTGGTTGCCCTCCTGTTGACAAGAATGGATATTTAGACTATTCTATATCACTTAGCTATGGCTGAGCTTACTAATTTGACTCCAGGACACTTGTTTAGGGTCTGCTCTTTATTTCTTATAATAAGAGAATGTCTGGAACAATCTCATTTTATTCTTCTAAGTGCAGTTTTGCTAAAAATGCGTGACAAAAAAGAAGTATAATTTTGCACAACTTTTTAAGCCTAAAGCAGGAGTGTTTTATCACAAAGTTGAAAATTTCCTGTAAAATTGATGAACTAACTCAGCATCCATCACAACGTAATCTGTTCTAGTGGCGATTTGTATTCAGAGGTTACTTGACATCAACACAATGGAGATCTGTGTTCAAATACCAGGTGATTGTCCACCAAGAAAGGGTGCATTGAGCGGTTGTGATTAAAATGGGAGCAATTAAAGATTGGGGTCTGAATTTTAAGATTTGGGCTTCAAACTTCAGGCACCTTTAAAATCTGTATATTTTAAAAATGGGGATAACTGCAAGTGCCGAGCACTCGCCGATCGCACAGACTTTGGCAATTCCTAATGGCGTCCAAAAGCTGGGACAGTTTTCTTTGACGACGAGTGGTTTATGGCTGCCTAACTTTAAAAACACAAGCTGGAAAACAGTGGCCCAAGAGTGTGAATTTTAACAGACTGGCCCTGAGCTGGCTGTGTGTGTGGTACTTTCCATCATCCTCTCCTCCTTTCCCTGCCCCCTGTGTATTTTTTGCCCACGGGTGAGCACGTGCCCTGCATGCGAGGTGCCAGGGCCCAGTGTGGTGGGGTGGAAGGGTTTTCTAGACCACAGCTCGAGGCAGAGCTATACAGGTGAGCAACAGTAACTACCGCTGAGCAGTGTCTAGGAGGCACAGGAGGAAGCAGCCCTCCAGCCTTGGCAGCTGAGGACAACTCCTTTGCACCCGAGCCCTCAGGCTGTTGTCGGGGCTGCTCCAGGAGCCGTTTCAGGCCTGCAGCACTGCCGTCATCCACGGGGAGCCAGGAGCCTGGGCAGCCACGGCAGACAGGCCTGCGCTGGCGGCGGGAGCCTGCCCCAGCCCCACTTGCTGATAAATCCAGAGGTTTCAGTCTTTCTCGGGGACACGCTGGGAAACAGAGTTTAGCTGCACTTGTTGCTCGAAAAACAAGACAAAGACATTTGGCAGTGACGAACAAACTGTGAGGCCTCGTTCAGGAATGCCCCAAATCTGATTGTAGCCGGCAGTGTGTATAATAGATACATAAAATGCATGTGGAGTTTAATGCAGCGTAGTGACTACGTACCTGTATGTGTAGAATACGTACAAGTGCAGTACTGACTTTTTGCTACTTCCGTAGGGTAGCTCACAGTTGTGTTTTAGGAAATGGTATTTCTTTCCTTTCCATGGTTTAAAATTCCTACAGTCCCGACCCAGGGAGCACATTGCTCCCTCACTCCCCAGCCAGTGTGAACTCCAAGGTGAAATCTTTGTTTTCTAAATTAAACTTAATTTGAGGTGTCTTAAAAGGAAATGTAGTGACTATTTTCAGACACCTACTTGCAGGTACTGTTCATTGTGAGTGATTTAGAGAGCTTTTGTTTTTCAGTAAGCAAATACTGTTCAGTATTTTCTTTTACATGCACGTAGATGTGTGTTGGATCAGTAACAGCAAAGCGAGGGGGGTAGTTTTTGTGTGTGATTCAGTAGTGACTATAATTTAAAAGATTTAATGTTTGAAGTCTAGTAGTTGATATGGATAGAATGACACGCTTCTGCACTAACTTTACAGCAAGAAAAGTATTACTTTAGCCCTGATTGTTTCTGTCCCTGAAAACAACCATTTTTTTGTGAAGGAACAGGAGACATCTTAGTGATGCTGCTGTTGGGGATATCATTGCAGTAGCATTTCTGAATGCCTCTGTTGAGGTGTCATTCCCTATAAAAAACCCAGAATTTGTAGGAGATGGTTCTGCTTTATTAAGGACGAGTTGGAAAGATAAACCGAGGTAGGGAACCTGCTGTTACGCAAACTAGCAATATAGCAAAGTAAATGTTATTTTCTGATTGTCCCATATTGCTAAAATGGGAGAGGGAGTTTCATTAGTTGATCAGTGTTTGGGAGGATTTTTAGCCTTGCTGATGGTGCGTCGGTCCCTGAGGCAATTTTGTCTGCCCAGGAGAGTTGCCCAAGCCCAAGGAAGGTGGTGGTGACTCAGAGCTACCTCTAGGAAGACAAGAAGTGAAATTATAATTACATACTCCATCCCAGACGGGTCTGGAGGGCTTTCCGGATGAGGCTGAACTTCCTCCTAGATGGAGTGAGTCTGGCAGAGCTGCTGTTTGCTGCCTCCTGGGCCCAGAGCAGCTCTGCAGGATGCACATCCCGGGCAGGAGAGCACAGTGCAGTAGCATGTCCTGCGGCATTTTGCACCTGGAAGCAGTATCAGCTGGGGAGGGAGCCATATCAGGGGATTTTCTTGCCAAAAAATATTCATTTAAGGGCAACTACGTATTAAGAAACTGTTGAGTGATTCGTGTTTCCTAGTAACTCTCACTTAAAAATAATGCTGGTTAATATTCTGCAGTTTTTCTTGTCAAAAGCAGAGGAAGCCATTCCCAGAGGGGAATGTTTACATGCTTCTGTGTTTATGGTATGTAACTTTACATATGGAAATATTGAGCAGGGGTAGACTAGATCATGTGAGAAATGGGGATCCCACTCTAGGTAGATTTTGTGTATTAAGCTGATACACTTGTATGATACTGTATATTTACACTTTTATTTATATAAATAAAACTTCTTCTAATGAAAACTGTTTAAAATGCCTTTGATATTATAAAAAGTGAGTGCAATAACATGAAATAGATTGTACATTTTCAAATTTGCTGTCTCTGTTATGTAAATCTGTATCTCCATAAACTGTTTTGTTTGGGTTTTTTAGTGATTTTGAAATTAAATGGTATCCTTAGTAGTCCTCTAGATATTTATTTCTGTTATGCCAAAGTCTATCCTGTTCTGAGTCAGAAATGTGACCAGAGTTCACAGAGACAAGGCTCTTCTGGAGAGCATGGTCAAAGTCTGTTGAAGTTGTTGAGCTGTACGTGTGCTACATGCACCCTCTTAGAGCTGTCATAAAGTATAATTGTGATTAAGGCATTGGGAAGTGCCAAACACATTGAGAGATATTCAAAAATATCTCTCATTGGGGAGTGTTGCCTGAAAAGGAATGGACACACCAGCGAGGTAGGATGAGCTGGAGGAGAGACCTTGTTCGGGGTGAAGAGCTGATACCCATGTCACAACCCTGCATGAGGTACCCGGGTCCTTCACTTGCTCTAGAAATTTGCAAAGGGGCATTGCAGCAAATCACTGCAGCTGCCTGAGACGGGGGAGTGTGTGCTGCCCACGTGCACTAAGCACCTTCTGGCAAGAGGCCGGTTTTATTGGGAATTTTTGGGGATGCAGAGCAGGGGAGCCATGTGGGTTCTGCCAGGCTACCAGAAAGGCAATGGGCGAGCTGAAATTAGGTGAGGGAAAACATTAGTTTTTTTTGTCTCAGTGGCACTGAGGGCAGCTCATTGAGGGCCTGCTGTTTCCCAGGCTGGTTCCTCAGCAGAGTGCGTAGGCACTTCCTCACACTTGTCTCCAGCAAGGGCATGGGTGGATGTGGTAACATGAGTAGGCCCCGCCCATTCGCTTTCAGTTTCTGAGTGCTGTGCACTGGAAGCATGACCAGATAACGTCACATGCGGAGGGAGAAGTCCCAGCCCTGTGCTGAATCACCCCACACCCGGGCAGATCACGAGGTGGAGAGGCCACCCATGTCCTAGCATGCCCGGCACTGGGAGGGGGAACTTGGCACTCTCCCAGGCCCACCGTGTGCCCCACTGCCTTTCCCCAGCACTTCCTCCCTGGAGGACAGCTGCAACTGTGGGTGCTACCCTGCTAAGCCAGCGCATGGTGAAATCTGCTCCTGCTCGCTCCTGTTGGGCAAGATTGGGCAAGGTGCAGAATCTTAAGAAATAATGATAATAAATGAGAATCATGAAAATCACAATAATATGTGAAGGTGGCATGTTAGGTGCAGCAGGATGCACCACAGAGATGTCTTTGGTGACTTTTGACCTAGGATGGCTAGCTGCAATGCATCTGCACTGCGGGAGCCCTTCGTCTCCTCTAGCGTGCACCACGATCCCTTCCTTGGTGGGAAAGAGAGGAAAAAGGGGCATTTTTTTCCAGCATCTCCTCTGCTTTCCCCTCTCCCTACTACCCTCAGTGCTGGAACAGCCCCCTCCCTCCCTCTCTCCTCGCCCCTGATATACCCAGCCTCTGGTCTCGCCTTCCCCTCTTTTTCCAAATGCCCAACAGAGTTCAAGTGTCAAAGAAGGGGGTTTTCCCAAGATCAGCCTTCAAAGCCTTTAATTAAAATCTTGGTTCCTCCAGATAGTGCCCAAGTGAAAAGAAATACAATGCAGATGAGGTCATGGGCTTAATACCTAAATGGATTAGCACCATGACATTGTTTATGCACTAAACCATCCAAAAGCAGGAGAAAATTACATTTGTAATCTGGTCCCCTTAGGGGCTCTACTTTGCCTAATGCAGATGCCTTTTGGAGACCTGGTGTTTTCTGAAGACGTCAGTGCTTCTGCGGATAGGAAACCGGGTACTAAAGACAGGAGAAGTTTGCAGTTTCGAATACAGCTTCTTTTATTCCTGTAGCACTAACATAGACAGCTGTTATCTAAATGAGATGTGGCAATACCTAATATATTATTTGTGATAAAGCTTATGATTCGATCCAAAAAATTCCTGTCATTTGTCACATTTGCTGCCTTTCCTGATGTTGTTTCCTGTTAGCATCCGTCGTCCTGGCTGAAGTCCAAAGATAGTCCGTGGGTCTCTGAGACTTGAGGAATTCATGAATATTTCTCTTCTCTATTTCAAATTTATACCGTGCTAAACTCACCCAAAGGCTAAATGTCATATCCCTGCGCAGGGGTGATGTAGAGGAGAGCCGTGGGAAGGGAATGTTGTTGTTGTGCTGGGGAGGGGGAAGGAGAAGAAGGCGTGCAGCAGCCAGAAAGTGGAGCCTGTTTGTGAAGGGCAAGGTGACACCACGGAGAGAAGCATGTGATGGCAAGCAAGGGGAAGTGCCTGTGCTTGGGTGCCGGCCCCACAGTTCCTGGTGGCTGAGGCACAGCACAGGGCTGCTGCCACTACTGCAAGCCCCTAACCTCTCTCTACCCCCGGGCTGAGACTCTGCCAGCTCAGTCCAGGAGTTCGTTGCTTTTCCTTCTTCCCAGGTGCTGGGCAGCTAGAGCAGCAGCTCTGATGGCAGTGCCCTGGTGTTGCATTACCACACACTGATGCCTGCTGCTTCTGGAGGAGAAGGAGGCTGTGACATGGCTGTCCTTGAAGAAGTGCTGTCATTGCCTGCCCTTTGCAAAGTGCCATGGGCCCCTTCAGGCTTCATGTCTACCAGGAAAGCCAACCAGGACTTCCTATTCCCTGTGTAGTCATGCCTTCCTCAAAATGCTTGTCATCTAAAAACCATTTCCCAAGTGAGTCATTATTGCAATGATTTCTGGCAATTTTTGTTTATATATTTATTTATCTCTTTAAGTGATCATCAAAACAAACAAACAAAGAAAATGAAAACAAAAACAAAATTCTTCCTGGTGCAAATACCCCTCCCCTGCTGAAATACCTCTCGCCGTTGTGTCACGCAGCCTGCCAAGCTCTGACACCACAGATGTTTTTCAGCAGCCAGGGCATTTCTAAAGTGGATCAATAATATAAACAGAACCCGTCTGCCTTTCAGTTTACAGCAGACTGGCCTCACCTCAGCGTGAGGCTGAATCAGTCTCAGAAGACAACTCTGAGCAAACAAGCTAACCCAAGTTTGTGGCGCCTTGGTGCCTCTGTGGCAGCGTGACCACTTCCCTGCAGGATGCAGAAGGAAGGTATGAGAGAAGGAATCTCCTCCCTTGTCCTCAGCAGGCTGCAGGACACAAGGCAGCAGCTGTCATCTAAGGTCTGGTCCCACAGTCGGCACTGATGCAGGAGCTGCCAATGGGGCCCTTGAGCCAGGGAGAGTGCCCCAGTGCAGACAAAACTGAAATGCCCAAGGAGCCTGTGATGAGTGTAGCAGTGCTCTCATCAGAGCCTCCGCAGGTGCTCATGGTGGTAACTCCGGACACGTACGCACTGCCCTCTTCCTCCATGAAGCCAGCAGGAGGATCAACTCCAGATGCAATCTCCATAGCCCTGTCATCTGCTCAGTGATATCCGATGGCATTAAAGGGAACTGTATTCTTTCAAATTTTATGACAGGGTCTGGCGGCACCTCGGTGCCTCTACAGGACGGCCGAAGCCCTGTGGGACAAGGAATGACAGTGTGAGAGGAGGAATCCCCTCCCTTGCCCCCAGTAGGTTGCAAGACACAAGGCAGCCGCCATCTCAGATCTGTTCCCATGTTTGGTGCTAAAGCAGGATCTGCCAATGAGGACCTCGAGCCGGGCACAGTGCCTCAGTGCAGACAACACTGAAATGCCAAAGGAGCCTGTGACAAAGTCAGGGGGAGGGTGAGCTTCAAATGAGACCTCCGTACCCCATCTTCTGCCTAACAATACACAATAGCATTGGAGGGAACCATTTTCTCAAGTTTCAAGACAAGGGCTGCCCCCTGGAAGCTGGTGTCTCACTCGGAAAGTGATGTGGAAGAGCTGGGGGAGGAGGGATGATTTTTGAAGCGCCACAGGGAATGAACTCAAAGCCCTCCTCAAGGGAGTCCCATAGGTGACATGCCTGAGTCGGGGAGATGATATAGCGGCTCTCCTGAGCACATAAGGAAGATCCAGATGACAAACTGATGAAATCCAAGAAACTATTTGGCGTTTCTGCATATTATGTTTTGATCTATCTGCTGCTGCTGAAGGGATGGGTGAGATTTTCCTTCATACCTTTGGGGGAGCTCAGCTGCAAGACGCCTTGCGCTGTGAAGGGAGCGGGCAGTAGAAGGGGCACCCTCATCTCCATGCTGGCTCCCTTCAGCATTGCCCTCACGACGCCAGTGTGAAGTCCCTTGTTTCAGCTGTGTCGACTGCCAGGGCTATCACTCACCAGCACCTGAGCCATCAGACTGTCACTTGCCTTGTGGAAAGTCCGTGGAGACTGAGACATCGCCTCACATTCCTGAGCCTTTCCTGTTTGGCCGCCTTGGGGCCCTCCAAGTACCCTCCATGTAGTGTCAGGTGCCACCATAGGTGACTCCATCTCAGCCCTATGAGCTAAACAGAATTGGCAGCGTGTGAGGCACCGCTTTTCACTTCACTTCCAAAGAAGCAAGACATCCTGCAGGGAAGAGGAGGGAGTTGCTGCATCACCCTGTGCTCAGGAAATGCCGCGTGTGCAGCCCCTGTGGGGGAGAGGCCGCACGCTCGCCTCAGACACCGTGGCCTGGCGATGATGGTGCCACGTGGCTGGCAGGGCTGGTGCCTGTGGGCCCGGAGCTGAGGAAAGCACTGCAGACTGCGAGGGTGGCCGCCTGCTCCATGGCTCCCTTGGCTTTTCCCTTTGGTGCTGTGCAGGGCTCCACGTGGCGGTGGATCTTCAGTGGGTGTCTTTTTGGTCGTCTTCCAAGATTGTTGAGATTGACGTTACCATTTGTTTCCTGTTTGGACTATGGATAAAAGCACCTGTGGTGGCCTGTCTGGTGACCTCCTCTAGGCTTGTTTGCTGCTATCTCTGGAATGGATCTTCCTCAAAGCCTCAGTGGGCAGCCAACGGGGCAGGGATGGAAAGAGGTAGGGACTTGCTTTGCTCTGATTTGCTTTTCCATCTGCTGAAAAGCTGAGCCTTTGGCAAGCAAACTTTCTGTCCTCTGCACTCTGGGAACACATGTTCCCAGGGTGCTGCTGCCTGACAGTGACACAGGGAGAAGCAGCATGAGGTCCTGGAAAATGTCTGGTGGTGCAGGGCAGCTGGCAACAACCTCGGGCCCTCCTCTCCATGGACCCCTCCTGGGAGCAAGACTTGGTCAAGTGAGAATAACCGCTGCAGGATCCCTTTGCTAGTCTCTCATGGTGTCACAAATCTCCCCCTACCAAAACTCCAGCTTCCAAACATTTTGGAGAAAGCCAAAACCTCCCCTTGGCAAACTCTCTCTATTCCCTTTTGCCTGCACCCACACTAACTCCTTGCGATGAATGTGTAACCCTCATCAGTGCCCATAGATCCCCTTTCTCCAAACTGCAACACCTCCTGTAAAGGTAATGGTGCCCCTTAGGCTGCCAAACTCTTCCAGAGGCAATCACTGCTGGAAAACATTGAAAGAGGCAAATTTTCTTGAACACAGTTTAGGTCTCGTTCACCTTAGAAATAAAAACTAATGCCCACCAAATATCTCTACTGACAGACTCCTCATATCTTAATGTGGGACTTAAAATTTCTAAGCTTTTGGAATGAATTTATATTATCTAACATATTAGTTATGTAAATTTTATTACATAGTTAAATGAGTTTCATACTTATGAATTTTTAACTTAGACTGCTTCCAAAAACAGAGCTATAAAAAGAATGACTCATTTTCTTTGCTAGCACATCATATTTATTAGTTCAACAACAAAGACACACATACAGGCAGCATTCACTGGAATATCTGGCACGGATCCAAGAGAGGTCAGTTTGATACAACCATGCAGCAGATCATTCAGATATGTAACACAAGTGCATAGCGAAGACATCATCAACCTCTTGCTAATATACTGCAACTGATTGCTTGGATCTGGTTCTTTTTTCCTGAGCTCAAGATGAGAAACACTTCATGGAAAATAAGCAGTCCTCACAGACATAGGCACAAAAAATACAGCAGTACTAATCAACTGGATATCTGGAGGATCATACATTCCCCTAAGTTTCACAACATTCATCCCTTTTACAACTTAAAATACTCATAGCGCTCTACGAGCCTCACACCAAGCATCCAAATTCCTGAAATGTAAAGTAGGGCACATTGATTGAAACACTTTCTTTCAACTACATGTGTACTGGAGAGTATTAATGACTTTGTATCAATCTGCCTACTAATGCTGAATGTTGCTGAGGATCTCAGTCAGGCCTGATCAGTGACCAGCTTCCTGCAGGCTTGGGAAGGACCGTGGGCCTCCACTGAGGCTAGCAGACACACAGGGAACCTTTGAATTGAGTACAGCAGTGTCTTTAATCACCAGCTTTGCTACACAGCAGAACCTCGAAACTTCTGCTTGGCCTAACAGCAGCTTTGCATTTACTTTGACATACCTGAAAACACATTGCTGTACATATGACCAATTTCAATTTGAAGTGACCCAGAATTCAGGAAGTCCAAATAGGCCCCACTATAAAACAGAGAAGTATATATAGAGCAATGTAGGGAGTAGTAAGAGCAGCAAGAATGTGACTTCAAGTTACTCTTCCCACTAGAACTCCTAAAAGAGATGTTGATTTAGGAAAGGTCTATGCACTGATTTGATAGCAACCACAACTCGTATTCAGTAACAGCCATACTCCTGCCCTTAAAGCACTGCATAGGGACACACACATTTGACATTTGGGGCCAGGAGCATTGCCGTTTGCTCTGTGGCCAACTCGCCAGTGCTCCCTCCAAGACAGCACAATGCGACCATTCAGCGGGAGAATATATTGTCTATTCAGAAGTTCAAGGTTCTTAAAGGAACTGGAAATGTTCATTTTCAGTGACATTTTTTCTTTAAAGGAAGGTAGTTGCTTCCATCAAGAAAAATGTTCTCATGAAACCCTCACATTGAACTTTACCTTCGGCTTCTGTGGATAGGTTCTTGTTCCTAATAAAAATACTCAGCAGTACTGTTTATAGATCTCCAGAAATTCTTTTTAATATCAAAAGAATCCTTTTGCCACATGCACATATGCTAACAACCATATTTCTCTGTATAATATTTACCTATATATAATATATATCTCTTTTCATCACATTTATTGTTATGTTAAAGTATGATCCCCTCAGCAATGGGAGCTGGGGAGCATGATGGGATTATTTCCTTTATTGTCAGAAAGCATTAGGCTTTCTTTTACTTAATGGGATTCACTTTCGTAGTGATTGGAACAGCTCTTCATACTGCTTTTTGAGCCTCAATGTGTAACATGTACTCAGTAGTTCCACGATACACGCACTCCAAACAAGTGGGGAGTATTTATGTAAATAAAGTATATAGGTAAATATATATGTTTATAATATTTAATAAATTATGCAGCATCCTGTTTAATCTGTGGAATCATAATTATTAGTCGGTGAAGCAACATTTTGAACCCAATAGCCTTTCAGTAAAGAGCAGTTTTGATTCAAGACGTGAAGCAATCCCAGCACCACATGTCGGCCAGCAGAAGCAGTGCCTCGGGACAGGAGAACAGCTGCAAACCTGGTGCCCGGCACTAGCCCCATGCTGCAGGATCCCTTCTCCCACTAGGCGGGCGCCTTCCGATGCTTGTGGAGGTGCCATGGGACTCAGGGCTGCGATGCCAGGTGCTCCACGTGGTGCGCTCTGGCTTGCCACCTGTTATTCCTGTGTCTCCTTGCGGGTGGGGGAGAGCTGTAGAATACGTCAAAGAAATCATGTTTAGTGACCTCCTTCAGCATCCAGAGGCAGTGAAACGCAGCAGCAAAGAGATCTCGCTCCATGTCGCCCGTGTAAGTCAAGTCTTTCGCTCCAGCTGTGGCAGTCCCGCATCGTGCGCGCCCCGTTGTCTGCCGTCCTCGTCTGCGGGCACAAGGAGCTTCATGGGGAGGTTGAGGAGTGTCTGGCGCAGGTTCCACTTGTCGCCGATGCGGCGCAGCTGCTCCGCACACTCGGCCACCACTTCCTGATCTGCAGAGCACAGCGAGACGGGGCTCAGCACCGGGACCACCCGCGCAACACAGCACCGCTGCCGTGTGCCGTCCCCTGCCTGGTCCTCTGTCTCCAGAGGAGATTGTGTCTGGATGGAAGTTTCTACCTGGAAGTTTCTACCTGGAGCGGTAATTTCAGCAAACGTCTATATTTGTTGTTGTTGATTTATCACTCTAAAGGAG
>VWPW01028826.1:0-10772 GCA_013389825.1 Crypturellus undulatus
TGTCAGTTATGTTTTACTCAATGTGAAATTCAAAGCCTAGACCACCCTCACTCAAGTTCTGCAAAGAGGACTGCGAGAAAAAAGTGCTGTTCTTTGGGCAAGTATCCATATAATCCTGCCCCTGTAGCCTCCCTTCAGTTTGTACGTCATCATGAACTGTTAACCTTAAAGGAGTTGGGCTTTATTAATTAAAGATTTTATTTTCCTTAATCTGGTAATGTGTAAAGATTTATTTTGAACTATGTGACCTTTAATCTTGGTTCCATCACAGGAAAACCTATTTAGTTTTATAAGAGAACACTGGTAACTATTGAAGCAATTCCAAGTTTGTTTGTTTGTTTTTTTAAAACAACCAACAATGACCCTAGGGGTTGGAATCATTCTTTGTTTACAGTGAAACCGGTGGTATTCAAATTATTTTTAAGGTGCAATGAACTAAAACCATATCTTTGGATACAAAGAGCATATAAATATATCAAATGCTGAACTATGGTTTTCACATTAAATAATATATTGATAATAACGAGCAACAGTTATGCAATACCCTTTTAGTGTGAATGTTTAAGAAGTCTTTAAGAAACGAATCATTTATGAGAAATACATCGAGGGAATGAGTGATTACTGAAACTACAGATCTATATTTTCTGATAAATTCCCGTTGTATTAATCTTTCTTGTGATTTTAAAAGCTCTCATGCCCTGCTGTATTTCCACCCTTAATGAGTACCCAGCATGTCACATGAAGACATATTGCGCCGTGTCACCACATCTCAGCTATCCTCGTGTTTGGATGACTGACAGCCTTCCTCTCCCTTCACTCCCTAGCTGATATTTAGGTGCTGCCATTGTTCCCCCAACCTCACCAAAGAAGGGAAGTCTCCAGTGCAGGATGACATTATCAGAACCAGCCTGCCCGGGCACCATTACATAGCAGTTGGCATGTATTTGAGAATTGTTATTCTTTTACACATGTCCTTTCGATCATATCCCTCGCCAGCCAGTGTAAGGATTTATTTTAAGTACTCAGAAATACAAATATTGACTCGTGAAACTGAAACACACTGGAGGCAGTTTCTTTCCTAATTAATTTCAGGAGACTTGAGGGAGAGACCACTGCCACACTGCAAAGAATAAATATTAACTCTTGCACTTATGCAGGCATATACTCAGGCACAGCTACTGGTCAAAATACACAGCTCCATTTAAGCTCTCCTTTCTATCCCTCTATTAGACTTTGGTGCCCTTGGTGCAAAGATGCCCTTAGCAATCCCATTTTAATGAACTCCTAGATGTCATCCCCAGTTTTCTATTAGCATATGGCAAGTATGTTTAACTTAACTTTATTGCCCTAAATGAAGTCACTGACTACAATGCCAAAGGTACAAGATATACATGTTTTACAATTAAATTCTCACTTATTTTTCCATGTCAAATAATTTAGGTTGACTATTCAGTTTAGGCATAATCTTGTTTTAAAACTAAAAGCATACAGAAAAGTTCAAGTTTTGCTTTCCATTTTTGCAAGAGGACCTCCAATTTATGCAACATAAACTGAGATCCCTTAGTCCACAGAGTGAAGATTGTAGGAAATCCCTAAATTTTGTTTTGAATACTCCAAACAAGAAGACTACATCTTGTCTGTTGATTAGAATTATTCAACTTAGAAAGTTTCTTGATTTTGCATGAGTGAATTAGAAGCCCTACAGTTTTCCATAAAGGGTCTCAAAATGGAAAATATTCCTATGAAAGACCCTGAAGGGGATCAAACACTTGAGCAAACTCTGAATCATTAATATAATGCTCAACAAAAGGAGCAAAGCAACAAAGATCTAAACATTTTAAAATATGTCGGAAGGCTAGGATTTATCCTTTTTGTTCCTGTCTGCCAGTTGGTTTAGAAGTGACAAAAACCACTGAATTGAATGCCTGCAAGTAACGCACTAGCAAGTGCTGAGACATCAGCAGCTGTAAGGCTAATGATGCTGCTGCAGCTCATTTAAAACTGAAAGCAGCTCATAGAAAATTGAGACTGCTACTAATAGGGCAGTGAGTCAGTTCCACAAGTTCTTCCTGACCTGATTCAGACTTAAAGATTTTCAAAGCTGCAGCTGCCATTCATTTCACATCTTCACATCATTTTCATATGACAATCATTGTATTCTCTGTAACCAGCCTCTTTTCNCATTACATCCTCTGTAACCAGCCTCTTTTCTCTCAATCCTCCTTTGAAAGCAAGACTTCTCTTAAAGATGGCCTTTTTCCACTTTCACAGAATCCCAGAATGGTTGAGGTTGGAAGGGACCTCTAGGGATCATCTAGTCCAACCCCACTGCTCCAGCAGGGACACCTAGAGCATGTGGCACAGGGGGGCATCCAGGCGGGTTTGGAAGATCTCCAGAAAAGGAGACTCCACAACCTCTCTGGGCAGCCTGTGACAGGGATCTGTCACCCTCACAGGGAAGAAGTTCTTCCTCACATGGAGATTAAACTTCCTGTGTTTCAACTTGCACCCATTACCCCTCGTCCTCGCCCGGAGAAGAGCCTGGCCCCATCCTCCCTTCAATCACCCCTCAGGTACTTGAACATGTTGATCAAATCTCCTCTCAGCCTTCTCTTCTC
This sequence comes from Crypturellus undulatus, assembly GCA_013389825.1. NCBI lineage: Eukaryota > Metazoa > Chordata > Aves > Tinamiformes > Tinamidae > Crypturellus > Crypturellus undulatus. Next base: position 2,619 of record VWPW01028826.1, read on the forward strand.
CTGGACCCTCTCTAGAAGCTCCAGGTCCCCCTTGTCCTGGGGAGCCCAGAACTGCCCCCAATACTCCAGGTGCGGTCTCACCAAAGTTGAGTAGAGGGGCAGGATTCCCTCCCTCGACCTGCTGGCAACACTCCTCCTGATGCAGCCAGGATCCCATTGGCCTTCTTGGCCACAAGGGCACATTGCTGCCTCATGAGTAACCTGTTGTCAACCAGGACTCCCAAAACCCTTCTCCACAGAGCTGCTTTCCAGCAGATCAACCCCTAATCCGTACTGGTGCCTGGGGTTATTCCTCCCCAGGTGCAGGACCCTGCACTTGTCCTTGTTGAACCTCAGGAGGTTCCTCTCTGCCCAACTCTCCAGCCTGTCCAGGTCTCTCAATGGCAGCACAGCCCTTGGGAGTGTCGGCCACTCCTCCCAGTTTGGTGTCATCTGCAAACTTGCTGAGGGTGTACTCTGTGCCCTCGTCCAAGTCAGTGATGAACAAGCTGAAGAGCACCGGGCCCAGTACTGACCCCTGTGGGACACCACTGGCCACAGGCCTCCAAGCCAGTCCTCAATCCACTTCACTGTCCACTCATCCAGTCCACATTTCCGGAGCTTTCCTATGAGGATGTTATGAGTACGCCACTTTCTGAAGGATGAGTAGAAAAACAGGGATGTGCGCTGGGGGAGTAAAAACTTCCTTGATTTTTACACAGAAATCATTCCAGCTTTGCTATGTTTGTTTAACAGGATTCTTCCTTCCTGCTATTATTAGTAAATCTCACAGTTTACTTCTCTCAGTACTGGGTTGGCAGATGATATACAAAAAAAGAAGGACTTCTTGCTGATTAGTTTCTGCCTGCAATAAATCCTCAATACCCACACATTGGCATGGAAACATCTTTTCCAGTGGAAGGCTGCTCGTCACATTTTTCATGTGTTGTTGCTGATACGCTTAACGATTTTGTTCCGGGGCTCAGCAATGAAGCAGCTATTGTTTCCAAAGTGCTGAGCCAGTCTCCCTGTGGAAGCAAGGGACATGCGGCAATTCCCAATGCTCTCTCTGGTGGCTGCCTAGCAAAGTGGCCAGGGGACACAGCGGAGGCAAGGGGTCTTCTTCCACATAGAAGATAAAGTTAATTGATACAATTATAAGACATGTTCTGCTTCATTTTTAGCTTCTGTTTCTGTCTCTCTCTCTTCCCCTCCCCAGGAATATTTTTGTTCTTTGTGTACTTCATCAGGTCCTGTTAAATATATAATGTTTGACTCACAAGGCAAAACACTTCTTATTTGCTAATTCCAGAGATCTGCAAAAACTCTTGCAAAACCTCTAGTGCAAATTCTATGGTATGAACTGCCAACATCTCACTTTTTTTTCTTTTTTTCTTTTTTCAAATGCCCTTCTGCGAGATCTTTTGCCAATCTCACCAGAAATCAAGTTCTTAGAACACACTTACCATTTAAAAACACCACCTCAAATGCCTTTGGAGAGTACTTTGCCTTTCCCTATTCTGCAGTCTTGCATACTAAACAGCTACACACTAGGTCTTGTGTGTGCGCGTCAGGGCATAAATATTTGACTTTAGAACAATATACATGAAAAATTTTGTGATCTACAGACGAGATTAAAAAGATTGGAGATCTATATGAGTACCAGCAATGTGAGTGACAATTATCTCAAAGATATTTTTAAAAACTGAGAAAGTAAAAACCACTCAAATATCATTAACAATGTAAAGATCAATGCACATTCGTAAGAAGAGATCAGCTGGAGAAGGTTATTAGCAATACTTGTTGAATTCTTATTAAAGGCATTAGTTCAGGCTTAAAGTATTCAGGTATAAAGTCATTAGCACAGGTTTGGACTGTAGCATCTTATTTCACACATTGCATGAAAGAGGCTGGTGACGCTACCAGAGATCACCCATGCCTGCTGCAGAACAGGTATTTTAAAGCCCTGAAATGCTATTTGCAACTGTGCAACTAACTCATTTATGTAAGATAATAAACCTCAGTAACCACACATATGCACATACTGCTCCTGAATCTGCAAACCTGTGGATATATGACTGATTTTATCTCATGAGTAAAGTTATGCATAAACTTACATTTACTGCTCTTGGAGGAACCCAGCCGCAAGAGCCTGTGACAGGAGAACTGAATGGTGGGAGTCACGTTCAGTACCTAAAGTTAAAAGATGCATATATAATCAATGTGGATGTCTCAGAAAAGATGTGGAATTATACATATACCTCCTCTGTTCAACATGCAGAAGGGAAAAATAACACTATTTTGCTCAAAGATCATTAACAACCTAATTTTACAAGCACTTACCATAACACTGAGCGCTTGCTACCCTAGCCTGTAATAATCACTGCCTAAACTCATCTCCAATCCAGTTACCTGCTGATTAGCAAGTAAGCATACAGTAGGGCAAAAGGATAATAAACAAGAACCTGTATTTTTCTCAAGGACATGTTAATTGCAAGTTAACACCAGCTGCACCTCGCATTATTTAAAATATGGGGAAGCAGATGGAAAACCTTCACATTTATGAGCTAGCACAGCTCAGTCAAGTAAATGTATAAAAGCTACTGAAAATAAGAGTCTTCACAATTTAATCTCTGAGAGCAAGGTAACAGAAAAGAAAAAGATCTAATAATGCAGGAGAAAAAAAAAATCATTAGCAATAGAAATGGTTTAATCCAGTATAAAGTTCATTCATATGCAGAATCAAATGGAGTAGAGCAGTTCAGGTCTGGGAGATAGTCCGCTGTTGCAAAGTCTAAAACAATGCGACTATTTTTAATGAGGTTACTCAACTGCAGTCCTCAATTACCTACATGAAGAAAGGATTTTAACATAGTCCACATAGAGATTCAAGAAAGACTTGAAGAACTGCAGTAAATCTAAACTAAAACTAAAAGTGCATACTTTTAAACATACAGCTAATTAAGTATTGGCACAGTTTTTCAAGGATAGGATGAATTGCTTGAAACCTTAAAAATAAGACTGGATGTATTCCTACAGGATTTCTAAACAAGGCTCAATGCAGGACTTGCCAGATTATTCTTGGGTTCACTTTACATCAATGTCAGACTAAACTAGCATAAAAATCCTATAGATCTTTAATGAAAAAAATGTTTTAATGCTGAAGGAAGATATACAGAGGATATAATGTTAATTTTACATTAACATTAATCCTATCATAAATACTATGTAAGGTTTGGTCAAAAATATCTTTTTGGAAATTGTCTAGCATTTCAAAAAAGAAATAGATCAATCACATTTAAATCAGAGGAGAATGTTATATATTGGGAACTGTGACAATATTATTCTAGCAGATGAATTATGAGTTACGTGCCTAGAGACTAGCATACTAAAGATTTCTCATAGCCATGACCTTTGGAGGAGTACAGAGCTGGGAGAACCATGGGGAAAGGAAGAGGAACAGGTAGTCTCTAGGGAACAGATATTTTTATCCTCAGAACCAGCAGAAACTCTAAACAAGGTGGAAAAAAAAAAAGTTCAACATTTATGTCCACATCACACACACAATATTTTGCGCCCTGTTATATATTATTCAAGACAACAGCGAAGTCTACAACATAAATAAGTCAGAGTTTCTCTCCCTAGGATTAAACATTAACAATTTATCTCCTTAGTTTTAGCTCTAGAGTAGCTGTAAAACCTCAGAGGTCAAGCATCTCCTTTGCCACAGACGCCTGAACTTGATCCAAAACATGAAATATTCTGAAAATTAGTAGTAGCTGGAATACATACAGCTTACACACACCTTTGGGCTTCAGAGCCTGCGGAAGCCCCAACTATAGTACTGATCACTATAATTCTCCTTTGAAGTTCATCTGACTTCGGCAGCATTTTTGCCCTGTGATATTATTAATACCAATTATTTGAGAAAGTTATTTGTAGCTCTGTCCTCACAGATTTTATAGCTGACAGGCCCATTAGATCACACAGTTCAAGAAGGACATGTCCATGGTCAGCCATACAAACAGGGTTACATCACATGATGAGCAGCGGAGCTGTCCTGGCACAAGACCTTCTTGGTCATCTCTTAAATCTTGATCTGAAAGGAAGCAGGGCTACAGGGTTAAGGCAAATATCAGCAGACAGCCCCAAAAGCCAACTATCTGCCCACTGAGCAGAGCCATGGCCACATCTCCCTCTCCTATAGGATTTTTGAGATATTTGGGATATGCAGTGCAACTCTCACACATGCAAGTAATTTGAAATGTAGCTTGTAAAATTACAGAAATGACACATATCAGAGATGCCCATGCTGCTAGTAGACTTTACTATAGAGTTAAACTTCACCTCCAGCCTAGAGACAGCTGACAGTTTTGCCTTCACACTGCTTGGGAACAATATGGCCAGGTATGGATTAGCCCAGTAATCACTTCACAGCTACTGGTTCACATCACCATCTGGCTCCAAGGCAATTTTTTGTGTGTTTCTCAGTTCGAAGTGCTCTAATTAAAGAGAAACTTGTTTCTAAAGCTTAGGTTGGAAATGTGCTGCATGCCCAAGGGCACAACACAAGGGACATTCAAGGATATAAAACCAGCTGGGATAGAGCTAGCTTGCTTCCCTTGTGGTGCTAGTCAAGCCTGCCATAGTCCATGCTCAAGCCATCCAGAACAGACCTTTAACCATGCTATGCAGTCAGCCCAGCCTGCATTTCTTCTTGGAGGAAAGGAACTGATGCACTTAAGGAGCAAAACTAGCTTAAATGTCAGAGGCCCAGAAACAAAACCAGGGAGCATCTTAGCCCGAATGACAATGCAGACTGTCCTCAACCAACTCTGATACCTGCATCTTCACTACAACTTGCAACAACTTGTGTAGTAGTGACAAAGTCAAGCATAAGGAACATTTCAGCATATTTCTAAGTCACTCTTTATCAACTAAAAAAAAACAGTGCAAACACAAATTGCTTTATAGAGACTTCGTGATTATGCACTACAAACTACTACGGTACTTTGATATCAAGATTCAGTTGATAGTACAAAACTATTATGAGTGCAGCTATAGGTATAGAGCAAGCACAAATACATTTTTCTATTTTAAGAATACACATATATTCTGTATATATGACTATCATCAAAATGCTATAAATGCTAGTAAAATATATTAGCTGATGAAACTGGTATAATGTTTGCCACAAAAAAAAAAAAAAACAGTAATTTTCTAATCAACATTAATTTACCTGTGAAGTGAATTGGCNTCAACATTAATGTACCAGTGAAGTTATTTGGCTGGCCTGGAAGATAGTGAACACATAAGAGCAATCCAAAGAAAGCCTTCCTGTAGTTTCCAAAGTCTTCAGGAGATTTCAGCTGCCGGAGGCTGGCCGAAAGTCTGCACTCTTGTTTTGGAGGAAGCAGTCCCTGAATTCACAGTTTTACAGGTGAGAAAGAAATCTGTGCTCCCTGATAACATGTGGCCAAGGCAATGGCGGGGGAGAAGAGGGGGGGAGTCACAGGTAGAGCACTCTCCCAGGAGCTGGAAACACCCCTGACCACCCTGGTACTCTCCGTAACAGGCAGCAGACCACTTGGGAAGGTTCCTTCCCAAGCCTCTCTGCAGACAGCATTTCTGCCCATGGCTGAAGTAATGCCTGACTCATAGCATGACTCTGTCCTTGTGAGAGGACACTGCTGGTAGCGAAGGAGCCCAGCTTCCAGGCTGTGCCAGAGGTTATCTATGTCTCCTACATGGAGCAGTTTATGGAATGAGATACATAGACCAGCTGTGAGGCCCACAGCACTATCACCTCTCAAACCACTCCTAGAAGGAAGGAGCCTCTTTTTCTTACCTTCAAGACAGAAATTCAACACCCCACTCTCACAGAGCATTCATAATCAGTTCTCATGGGAAAAGATGCATCAGAACATGAAAGCATTTCATCTAATTTCTAGCTAGTAATGGTGATAAAGAGGAAAAATTGACTTTCCTAGTGGTTCTCCTTTGCTTCGTGCATGCTAATCAGCGCCTCACTCGGAGCTGTGGCATCTCCTCTTAAAGGCAGCCAGACATAACCTGCCTTTGGCTCTCAAGCATTTCACCTAGCAGAGTATCTTTAAAGCCTGCTGTCAGGTCTTTCCCTTTGTGCTACTAAATAACATCCCTTCGTTTGAATCATCTCTGTGTTTCAGTATCAGTATCTGAATCCAGGATTTCTAGTATTTTTATTATAATGGTTTCCTAGATCTATTAATAATAACAATTATTAATATTTAAAAACAATATTTTTAAAATAATATTTAAGCAGAACAAAACTAATTTCAGAAAGTCTACTGACTTATTTTTCTGTTTTCCCTTCCATTACCCAAAAGCTCCCTTTCAACAGCTGTAAGAAAGCTCATTACAAGATAACATAGTCATTTTAAATGTATCAGATAATTTTTGTTTTCATTTAACAAATGTACCATCACTCTTTAGATCACACATCAGCAATGGGTGAATTTATCATCCTCTGCATTCCTCTGAACACTAGCACAAAACATAGCTGGAAAAGGACCTTGTGTACCTGGTCACATCATCTACTGAATCATTTACAGAAAAATATAACCCATCTGCATCAGCCTTAGTGTTAGTCCATAATCCCAGTAATCACCTGCACGCTCAACCTGGTGGTTTTAAAAGCAAGCTTTATTAGCCGGCCGGCAGCGGACCTCTTACAGTTGGTCCTGAGATCCGCGCCGCCTGAGGAGAGGTTTGTGTTTTTATAGATGACTGCAACTTTCCTCATTAAACATTATCTACAATTACTATTATTTACGACTAATCCTCCCTTCACAATTCTGTTTGGCAAGTTCAGAATCTTATCTCATGGTCGCAAGGAGTAGGATATGGTATCCTGTTAGTTCTTGTCCTTAATTGTAGCAAGCTATATTTACAGAAGCAGACGGCAAAGTTAACTGTAGATTACCTAGCCTATACCTTTATACTTCATTAGTGTGCAAGCTTTTTACAGAAGCAGAAAGCATTTTACAGAACGCTACCCTGTTAACCCTTTATAGGCCTTACATTAGCAATGCCTTGCATGCTACAAGATGGAATCAGTGTTTGCAAAAATCTTGATTGTTTAAGACTGCCAGACACTTTGTTCTTGAAGAATCACTCCATCTTTCACCTTCAGTTCTTACTAACATGCATTTATCCTTGTGCTTAAATACATCATCTTCTCTCATGGCACAAAACCTACTGCCAGTCCCCCTTTGGATAAAACAAGGCAACCAGGCTCAAGCAGAAACATTTGCAAAGGATTTATGTGCTATTCTACTGTCTCTAACTTTATAACAAGCGAGATTTAAGGACAGCACAGAGCTATCTATGTCCATGATTCCCTGATGGGAATTTGACAGGATATGGCCAGCTTGGTTAAAGAATAGGAAAAAAAAATGTCAGTGCAAAAGTCCATGCAAGAAAATCAAAGTGACAATTCCCACCCAACAGCTCCAAGCCTAACTCTGACCAGCACTAGATGACTACAGTATTTATCTGCTGCTCTGCTCCCATTTATAGCAACCTGCAGATGATTGCAGTTAAAAAATAAAATTATATATTGATCATGTTTATTACCAGTTCCTACTGGAGCAGCACCAAGCCTCCAATATGCCCAGTTCCCATTTACTTACACACGCAGAATTTTAACAAGAGAATGATCTTTTCACAACCACCTCACAAGCTTAGAGAGCTCTTTTTCTAGTCCAAACTCTGAACATTAGAGGTGCCATCACCCAAAGCAGACATGTCAAGCACCAGTCGACAAGGTGTACAGTGCAGCTAGGAGCTGCCCAGGCGCACAAGGGGTTCTGTCCCTGCAGCTCCCTTTATGGGAGGGGGCTACTGAGCGGGGAAAAATAAAATAAAACAAAAATGTGAATAAATAAAATAAAATAAAATAAAATAAAATAAAATAAAATAAAATAAAATAAAATAAAGGAGGAGGGTCAGTATTTACCGCTCACTGTCCTAGAGCCAACCTGCCAGAACAAGCTGGGGACAAAACGCAGCCTCCGGTTTAGCCCCCGCTGCGGAGCCGCTGCTCTCCCTGCGCGCTCCCAGGGACGGCGACGGCGGCGACGCCGCCCGCGCCGCCCCACACCCCACTCCCCCCTGCGCCGCTGCCGCCGCCAC
>VWPW01028827.1:0-48387 GCA_013389825.1 Crypturellus undulatus
AAGGGCACTGACTTGTAGTTTTGAAGTGTAAAAGAGTAATGTAACCACAGTAGTATTAACAACATTAACCACAGATAATAGGCAAAGTAAAACTTTGCTACTACTCAGCAGCTATGTTTTACCTAGGGTTTCTTAATAAATCTTCATGTGTTTAGTCTGCTTTTCTGACACTTTAGCATTTTTTTTTCTGCTCTAGATTCTCTACAAATTAAGTCCACCAGCTAATCATACATCTTTCAAATATCCTCATCTTTTCTAGATCAGCTTAGTTTTGCTTTCTGAATTCAAGGTTCCTGAGTATTCTTGCTAAATAGTTTTAGGAAAGATCTAAGAGATACTATATAGAATCTTGTCACATGTTTATCCAGTGTCCTTCGTGACTTGAAAGTCAAAAAAATCTTATAGTATTTCAATGGGAGGAAAAGATTGAGATGCATTCTGTCATTCAGAATAGTGCAAATATCAGATTTCCTCTTGCACAAGGAAGAGGCTAGCATGTTCTGTGAAGAGACAGTTTATACATATGACTACGCAGCTGGGAATGTTCAGTAAGCAACTAATTGCAAAGACAGAGTGCTCCTCTGCTGAAACCTGCCTGCTAACTCCTTGCATTTCAGTTTACCCTATTTGAAGCAGTAATACCTTGGAACTCAGCCTGAAGTAGCTATGGAATTTTTTTCCCTCTAGCTCAGCCACATCTGCTGCTGGCTAGTGGAAAAGGTGCCTGAGGTGGCTGTGGAAGACTCGCTGGTCTGGCCCCACTGCGGCGCTCGGTGTGGTGCCTCCATCCTGTGCAAGGCATGTGGCTGCGGTGCGGGCAGTGGGGGAAGGTGAAGGCCGGGGGCTCTTCCCTTGGCAGGCCCTGAGCGGGAGAGCTCAGGAGGGAGCCTGGGAGGCGCAGGTCCAAAGGCCACATTGTTCCCACTGGGTTGGGGACAAGGTCAACCAAGACAAAACAATTGTTTGTTTTCAGGTTTCCTTAAGAAGAGGGAGGCTTGTAAACTGATGTGTTCATCCTTGTGCTCTGTATTGTGCTGATAACTGTGTTCTCGTTGTGAGCAGGGTGCTTTCAAATAGGAAAGGCATCATGTTTCCTTAGCTGTCCTGGCTTTGGTATCAGACTTAACGCTGACGGAAAGCTTCCTTGTGATAACGTGAGAGTTGCTGAGAAGAGTTAAAATACCATTTAATCTAGAGGTAATTAACTTGCATTTGTATGGAGCATGCACGTGAGTAAATACACATAAACTTCAGACTTGGTTAACTTGAGGCAACATTTAGATTTATGTGAGTCATTAGTGAAGCTGAATGCAGAAGAGGTAGCTGTGGACCTCCAAGTATCAGTAATGTTCTCCGTCTGATGCTAGGGATGGGTAAATACTGTAACAATCTTGTTCTAAAAATGTCTTCCACTTTTAAAATGAATCTATTTTGATTCTGCATCCATTTAAAATAGGATTTCCATCAATTATTGCTTGGTTGAGCTTAATCTCTGGAATATTTGTAGAAAGAGGGAATTCTAAGGAACACTGGAGGACAGTCATGGAAAGAAAGTTTTGAATTCATAAGCATGGATGCATAAAATATAACTTTTATTTCCACTCAAGGAAGTGAAGCACTGCACGTGATATGTTTCTGATCAGAACTAGCTCAAATTTCAAAAAAGTGTGTAATTCTTGCATCAATTTTTGGAACTAATCTATGTGTTTTGTTATATGACGTATCTTTTCAAGTGATTGTGCCCAGAGATTTCCTAGCGCAGTTTCAAAACAGAGCTTTGTCAATTTGAGGTAGGATCAATAGAGAAGGAATATAGTCTTCCTGGTTGCTCTGCACCTTGATAATACTAGAACTGTAGGACCAGTCATGAAACCTAGAGAAGAATCCTAAATATGGCAACACTCCAGCCTTCAGTGTACACAAATGTTTTTCTATGGGATGGCATGTTGACAAATGTTTTAATGTATCCTTGCCGGGATATTTTGCATGAGTCATGCTTTTTTATGATGTAAAATAAAAGTTGTTCTGGAAAAGATGAAGTAATGGATATTTCCCACTGTTTTATGTGCAAGTATCTTATAATTGTTGTCCAGTTGCTGTTTGTAGGTATAACTCTGAGCTGTAGCTTTTCTTTGTTGCAATGAAACCTGCAACTAAGAGCAACAGAGCCTGATTTAGGGCTCAGTAGAGACTTGTAACCAGTGTGTGAGCATATTTTTTTCTTCTGATAGCATCAAACTCCCATGTGTCCAGTGCTAGCTCTTCATCCCTTTTTCACCGTGTCTTTTTTCATAAGACCTCATTTGCTTTTTGCATGTATTTTAAGAGTCCTGTTTGTCTATAAAACCCTTTTGTTCCCTTGGGCCATGGGATGGATGGGTCTCTCCCTCTCAGGATGCCTAGACAAGTTAATCAACTGGCTTCCCTATATGGAAAGAAACGGCAAGGAAGCTTGTTTCACCAATGACACTGCATGGGAAACTCTCCAGTGTAATGTGGGATGACTGGTAGTGATGGAAGCAGCATTTTTCTGAACAATATGAAGAAAAGGGACAGTGACTGGGTAGAGTCTTTCCTTAAATTTGTTTAAGAAAAAATGGACTTCTGAGAACTCCTCATTAGTGGATCTGTCTAGAGGACCATCTCCTTAGGTCATCTCCTGAATATTACAGGACACAGTTTCTCTGTCTCTGGCTAACTGATAGACTAGGGCAAAGATTTACCACAAATTCATTGAATTTCACCTAGTTACTTTGGACTCCTGAGACCATGTGATTCTAAAGTGGAACAAAGCACTTTATCAGGTCTGATATTTTTTTGTTTCTGGTGCTATGTGCAATCCCAAGTAGGTATCTTATTATTTAATATGATTCCAACTTCTGTAGTTAGAAAAGTATTGATTTCTATATGCTCGCCAGAGCAAATATTATAGTGATCAAAGATACTCTGGTGTTGAAAGTGTTAATTCAGAAATACACGTGGCCTGTGTTGTCTTGCTGACTTTACTAAATAATATACATGTTGTTTCTATTTCCATGACCAGAAAAATATGTCAGTGCTTCCATGGTGAAAATTTCTGCATGACAATTTAAGTATCTGAGTACTCTTTGAAACTTGGGAAGGTAAGCTACTCTGGAAGGAGACATTTTTAACATTCTTGATCCATTGTATACCACTACCCTGCTTCAGCATGGTATTTGGCGCTAGAGAGAGTCCAAAAGGTTTTATCATTCTTTGAAGCTCTGCTAACTTCTAGGTATGTCTTTAGAATGCGACAGCTGAACTCTAAAGTTCTCAAGGGACGTAGTGTGTGGTTATTTTCCTGTAGCTTCTGAAAGAAAGACTTGAGCAGTAATAGTTGTATTAAACATTAATATTTTGCCTGCACTGTATGTAGTTTCTGTTGCTTTGAAATTTCCGCCGTCTGTATGTCAGTAGTAGGTGTAAGTATTGGTACCCAGTATGGTACTTGTAGGCAGTTGTCCTTTATGGCAAAAAAATGAGCATCCGAGAACTGGACCACAAAGAAAATTAGCAAATTAGGATCTTCATGGTTGGATTTTTAAAGAGATTTTTAATCTGCTATAATGACTCATTAACTTCCCTTAAAGTGTACTTTTATTTTTCCATTTTATAGCACTATTATTATTTTTTGTACTATTATGACTGTTAGGTGATGAGAATGTCAAAACGCAAAACAAGTCTAGTAAATAGTCTTGTTTCTATGCATTTTTTCTCTTGTTTTTATAGTTTAATTTTGCTTGGTGTAGGACAAGCATTTATGGAAATGCTTGTTACATAATTTATTTTTCTTGATTTTAAATTATTATCCAATTGATAAATCTAAGCAACTCTTCTCAATGTGCTCTAGTAATCTCCTGTTAAAGTCTATTTTCCTAACTTTTGTCTTTCTTTATCCAATAATCAGTTTAGTCACCATGTGGTATTTTGAATCACTGATTCCAATCCTGCTTCTGTTTGGGGTAGTCTTAACATGTTAGAGAAGTTTGACTTCCTTATCATGTAGCAATAGCTCTGTGCAAATATTTATGGTTTCCTCTGTTTCCCTGTTTTGTCTCTGGGTCAAATCCAGGCTTTTGTTACACTGGAGGTTGAAAAATAGAATGTAATTTCAGCTTTTTTGATGTCACTAGTATGTGAGGTTCCCATGTTATCTGTATATCTTTCAGTAAAAAGTCCATTACTGTTAATATACTTCTCTCCATTCTATTTCTTACCACTGCTTCTCCTTGAAAGAGCTAATATAGAGACCCAAGAGTTTTTGATGAATTATCTAGATAATTATGACCCAGCTGAATGTGACTGAATTAAGAGATTGTCACAAGAGACTAACAGCCAATTAATAAATGGTAAAGAGGAGTAGCAATTGATGCTGATGTAGTAAGTAAGTGACTTTTAACTGTATAGTATTTAGCAAAGTTGTACTTATTTTTGGCAATGCTAAAAGTTAGATGATTTGTGGAACATATCTCCAAACAAAAAGTCAATCCTGACATGTGATGCACTGGTGATATTGCTTGCATAGCACTGTTTGTAGGCTTTAAAAAAGAACTGGATATACTTAAGCTGAGATTGAACTAGGAAGTTATGGTTGTCTCTTCTCATCCTGAATCTGTGCTTATGAATTTCTTTATCACTGGACTGTAAGATTAATGACCTTTGAAGGTTTCAGCTGAAATACGGACACTTGTTTGCAAGTTCTAAACAAGTTCTTTGCATGGGTGAAGTATAGAGTGAAAGGAATGAATGAAATGCTTCTCCCATCTTACAAATTTCCTGCTCTAATGTTCCTTTTAATTTACCTGGTGTGGTAGTAAAGACCTGTTTCAGTTATGAGCTCATTGACACAAGCTTTCCATTACTCACTTCCTACAGTTACAACAAAGACACTGTCATGAAATGGACTCCCTTCACTTCAGGCTGTAGGGACTTGGTTTTATTTTTCTCCATTTTTTTTTCACTATAGTACAGAGCATATTGGAGCCAGCTGAGCGTATCTAACATAACCTATTCTTTGCCAATCTTTACAAGAGATTATAAAGATTCTGAGAGTTAATATTTTCATCTGCCCGAGAATGTCACCCATGCCATGTTCCCATACTATACCCATAATTCAGTCCAAAAAGTTCTGTAAGAAAGTAATTGGGTGAAGGTCTGCAGTATTGAGATACTCTCCATTTCTTTTTGACCTCAAAGTCGCTGAAATTGTTTCTCAACTTATAAAGGCTGATGGGACCATCTGTTTTGTGGTTTTGGTGATAAGTGTTAGCCCCTTTAGATACAGAGGTCTAGAGAAGTCCCCACCCTTGCAAAACAGGGCTATATGAGATAGAGGTAATAGCTACATACTTGTTTATTTCTTTAAGAGAAATACAGTCAAAGATCTGCACCTGCACCCAAATGAAGACAGCTCTCTGTCTCTTCTGCATGGGACTCGCGGTGTATGTGTCCATGTGGACTGCCTTGCAGCAGACAGGTCAACAGCCTCCCTGCCTGGCAGGGCAGGTGAGGCAGATAGAGCTGTTTGGTAAAGGCAAAGGGTTTAAAGATACCAGTAAAACTGCACCTGTAATAGCGACCACTTTAGTGAACAGAATAGCACTGAGTTGCTGCAGGGCACAGAAAGAAAAAGAGATTTACTTGCTTTGAGAGCAACTTTTTTTTTTCCTTCTTTACATTGGCCTTCTCTTTCTGACCTTTCAAGCAAATTTTAAATCAAATTGTGGAATCCTGCTCACTCTCTGCAAAGCATTCCCAAAGCTTTCAAATGTGATTTATAATGACCCACTCTAACTTTCAGTGGTGAAGCTACAGCAAAAGAAAGGGCCACCTCAAGGTTGGACAGGCAGCATACAGGAACCCCACATGAAAAGACACTTTTGGGGACACACATGAAGCATAATGCAAATAACCAGTGTTCTGGTCCTCAGTACTGTCTTGGGCTAAGGTCTCCGGCCCATTGGTTCCCACTGAGCAGTACACTCACATCACAGGGCAGAATTTAATTCTTAATAGTAGAGGCACTTATAATCCAGTAGAAGTGCAAACATTCAGGCTACATGACAGCAAAGACAGGTCTCTTGCATCCTGATTTTTGCATTTTCATTTTGTGACAGAACATAAACATTCAAATCTCTTGGCTCTGGTGGAAACACAGAATAACATGGTGGGAGCACCGTGAATGTCTTGAGTTACTCCCACCTCGACTATTCAGCAGGCTGGAATTTCATCAAAGTATGTAATTCAGTGCATTGACTCTTGTAGCTGATAGGTCAGTGCATTGACAGGGATGGAGTATTTGAGAATATTGGTGACCTCACTGTCTTCAGAGACCGTCAGTTTAAGTCAGCGTTAGAAGCGCCGTTAATTCTAAGATTGTGAAGTACTCAGTGAGTCAGTATCTCCCTTTGCCACGTGTCCAGAGAGACAACACGGAGAGAAGCGGGGCAGGGAAAGATGAATATTTATTGTGATCTTGACTAACATGTAGGATGAAATGTATCCAATAATATATTCAAAGTATATTAAATGAACCCTCTTAGTTCAAGTTGTTTTTATAATATATTGCATTATTTTATATATTATAATATGTTGTTTTTATTATTTTAATGTCTAACCATTTCAGCAATAAAAAAAGTCCAAAGAGTCTCTTTAGCATCCAGAAAGTGAGTAAAAAGGATTCTTGTTCCAAACCAAGTGTAAGAAAAAAATTGTTCAGCAGCTACTGAAGTTAGGGGCAGATTCTGCAAATTCACTAAATACCAGTAAAAACATGGACAAAACATGTGTCAAAACAAGGATGGGTTTAAAACTTGAACCTCAGCTTGCAGATAAAAAGGACAGATCTGGGATTAGCTTTAATGAAAAAGAGCCTTTTTGTGTAAGGAGTGAATTAAGTTGCACCAGCTGAAGCAAATGGTTAGACCCTGATGGTGTAACTTGGCAGCTGCAAAGCCGGGATCTAGACTGTGTGTCTTGTCGTCCCCATTGCTGTTACCTAGCTTGGTTTTACGTGAGGAGTCTTCCCTGGCATTGCCTCAGCTCCCTCAGTGAGGGGCAGCATTTTGCTCCGTTAGACCCGCAACAGAAACAGTCTTTGTCTGCAGTGGCCAACAGCTGAACGGCTGGGTCCACGCGTGTGCCGGGAGCACAGGCCAGCACTGTGCTGTTTGTGGGCTGGAGCAGGTTTCTTTGTCTTTCCAGTACATCGGCAATTATTTTAAAGGGTTTTGAACAGATGTAACAATATTTCCTAGGGTCCCCTGAGTAACAGGCTCAATAAAGGCAATTCAGTTGCCTCTGTGTCTTGTCCCCTTCCTCCAGCTTAATGAGTAATTTTCCGCCTTATCCATCTGTGTGCCTGACCACAATCAATGCCAATAGTGATAGATATGTGACATGCCGTTTTTAAAATAAGTGGGTTTTTGTGGCCCAAGTGTCATATCACCATGGCCTACAAATCCCAGTTTGGCGCTTTTGTGGAAAAGCAGTCATCAGTCAAGAAAACAAAACCAGGGATTACTGCTTGTTAGTTTTGTGCCATAAAATGTGTTTAGCTCTGCTGTGAACTCGCCCAGACTTAAAAGTAAATAAGGGAGTGCAAAATGCAACAAAGCATCCACACAAAAGAAGCATTTCACAGGAATTTTTTTCTACTACCTTAGGAAAGGCAAAAGTCTAGTTTTGCTTTGGCATTTGCAACTTTGAAAACTGTATGTACAAATTGGCTGCAAGGGATAACATTTTCCTTTGGGATGAATAGGTTTGGAAATAGCAAATTGTTTGCTTAGAAGATTAATATACTGGATGATTTTTTTCTTAAGTTTGAGTAGCTGGGACTGGAGTTTGCATAAAGATCTGGGCTTTCTGATATGGCTGCTTGTGCTGAAAATCCACAGTCATTTAGAGCTGCTTGATTTGATGTTAACAGTGTAATTTCCAGGGCCTTGTATTTATTGTATATAGCTTTGCAGATAAATATTTAGTCAACTTGGTACTGTCCAGAATGTTTTCATGTTAGAGTCTTAACAAGCACTGGTTGTGTTGAGGCATGCAATACAGTGTGTAGAACCAGCTGTATGTACATAGCTCAGCTAGAACTATGTGCTGTAAACCTAAACTGTGTGTGATCCTTGCTCTGTAGCTTTAGATACACAGGTCTGGGATGTCAGCCATTTAGTACCAACCTTATAATACAGTCAGGCTTCAAAAAAACCTTGTGATAATATCCAGCATATGATAAATGGGATAGGAAATACAGTGGAATGCTAGCAAGGCAGTAGTGAGGCACAAGGAATATGAGTCAGGAAAATTCATGAGTATTTTCCAAATCAGGCTTCAGAAACCTAGAGGAGGAGTGTATTGCACTTCTAAGCTATAAAGTCTGAGGATCAAGTTTTTCAGAAGTTGAAAAATAGCACAGTTATCTTCATCAAAGTTGCACCAAAAAGATCAGATTAGCATCCTTCTACTGGTAAGGTTCATGGTCAATTTTAAAAGATTGAACCGAAGGATAAGAGCTTGAGATGCTACAGTTTTGTTTCTTAGTGGCTTTCTGCCAACATAGAGTTAGCTTTAGCTTATCAACACTGGCTTCTGCAAAGTAAAAAAAGGAGAGATTTTGCAACACTCGTCTCTAGTAGCTTTCTATCTGTGCTTGCTCCTGCAGCCAGTGCTGAGATGTGTGAGGATTTCCTAAGAAGGATAACTCAAACCTGACATGGTCTTTACGTGAAAGAGGAGCTCTGATTCTTCCTAGGGGATTGATGAAAACGGATGTGGCAGTTTTAATGAGCATTTATTATACATTTTTTTGATAT
This sequence comes from Crypturellus undulatus, assembly GCA_013389825.1. Taxonomy (NCBI): domain Eukaryota; kingdom Metazoa; phylum Chordata; class Aves; order Tinamiformes; family Tinamidae; genus Crypturellus; species Crypturellus undulatus. Next base: position 8,841 of record VWPW01028827.1, read on the forward strand.
CAATGTGCTAATGAATGGGGTTTTGTGTTGGAGGAAGAATGGAAAGTAGCACTTCTTAGGTAACTCTGTGCACTGTATGTTTAATGTAAAACTTCTGCTCATATGTGCTCACAGATTTTGAAGCAATTTGTCCAGGCCTTCCCTGGAGGAGCAGCTGGACTTTGCTGCTTCCAGACCCAGGTTTGCTTCCTGCACTAGTCACTGGATAGTAACGGGGGAAGTAAGAAATTGCTCACTTTATTTATAGGCTCTGGGGAGTGGTGAACTATAGAAGCCCCTGAATTATTTCTGAGAATACTTGAAAATGTTCCTGTAACTTATTTTATATGCAATGAGAAGGAGATTAGCCTGAGAGGCTTACAGGCAACTGTGGAGGACTGAAGGATTTGCTGGACAGCAAAAGAAAATTCAGGCCAGAAAGAAATTTTCTTAGCCTTTCAAACTTTAACTCCTATTCTGTTCTATGTTTTTTTAATTCTCTTTCCCCGTAAAATGTTTTGATGCTTTTTAAAGTGCCTAGTTATTTATTACAATGATTTCCCTTGGCAACTAATCTAATATGTTCCACTTCCAACCTAATGCTGATTTTCTCTCTCTATCAAAAAGCAAGCTTTTGGAGTGTAGAGATAGGTGCACTGTTCCCATAGCTATTAAAGCCTTGTTTGAATGTCAGCTATAGCAATTTATAAGCAGTAATTTCCAGAAGATAAATTTTTAAGGTATAGAAGCTTTGATAGCTTATTCTATCAGATGGAACCATTGCTTCTTATGCTTTTCATTGTTTTGAACTTAGTGAAAATTCTTGGCTTCCTCAGGTTTGCCTCGTAAGCCTGGTTACTTTTGGGTTCATGGTGGGTGCGCCAGCCTTTTGCAAACACAGTTTTATGTCCTTCTCACGAGTAATCCATTGCATCTATTGGTGTGGAAATCCCTGTGCTTGAGATCAAAAGTTTGAAGCATCAGGACATTCTCCACTATGTGATATGAATGATTTCTTCTAAGTATGCTGTTAATGCGATTTGTATGTATTTTCATACATTTTAAAGCTAAACAGAAAGCTTGATCAAGGGCAGCGGTTGTTGATTCAATTTGCCATTCATAGCACTTTGCTGTAAGTAAAAGAGATGAGCTAGGCAGGGGAAGGATGCATGACCATCAGAAACACGACAAAGTAAGAGATATTCCTTCACTGTTGCTTTACCCAAAGGCTTCCTTTTTTCCTGGTGGCTGCCTAGCAGAGTCTGAAGGAAAGCAAACAGTCATACACCATCCATGTGAAAGTGCTCGTTACATCATGGTGTTAACTAATAGTGGGGTTAATGTGAGCTGTCTTAATGGTAACTTACTTTGTATACTTACAAGGGCCTTTTCTTGAGATGACTAGCAAATATATTTTAAGTGTGTTAAATTCTGACCACACTGGCACATGGGGAGGAAAATAGGCCATTAATGTTTTGGCACATTGCCTATATTTTAGTGGCATTGTCTAGATCTGACCTAAAAAAGAGGACAGGAGACCAGTAGGAAGGTAGTCTCTCCACCTGTAAGAAAGCAGTTGGGAAGTGGCTTGTTACCAGAGAGTAGCCTTGAGCAGTGTTCTCACTTCAGGGCCATCACAGGACCATCATATGTAGTGGTGTTGGATCTCTCTGTCATACTAGATATCTTTCAATCTCTTAATTCCAGATTTGAGCACTGCTTCAAAATTACTGTTAGCATCTTAGAAGTGCAGGTCTGAGGAGGCGGAGAGAGCCAAGGCAGTAATGCCCAGAGTAGCATGCTAACTTGGTTAGCTGTTAAATCAATGTCCATAAAAGACACTAGTCACTCAATAAAACACATAGGCAGCAGAATAAAAACAGTAAAAATAATTATATCTAGGTCTGAACCCACTTTTAATGGTCTTTGCGGGAGTGTTTAACTCTGTTAGATAAAAACACATCTCTTTTCAGAGTGTGATGAATAAAGTGGGTGATTGATTTTGCTACAGGTTTGACATGTTTATTGAGTCAGTTTATGAATGGTGCTATAACTGTTACTGGTAAGTTTTTTATCTGATTTAGAAGATCATGGCTCTAGATAAGCAAGTATTTTCAGGAAGGATGGATATGTCATTTGAATGCCTGTTATGCCCACTCATTAGCTGCTTGGCAATGACTAGGCCTGAGCAAATTAGACAAGTGCCAACAGGGCAGAGACTTTCAAATATTCCTGCCATTTGCTGTCACAGAGCCAGTATTTCCTCCTCTCTGAATCCTCGATTCTTCTAGCAGAGTTTGAGTCTTTCTAGAAGCAAGCAGAAAGTCAGAGAAAGCAAATGCTATTCATTGTGGAATACAAAATTCCCTAGCTCTGGCATTCTTGAAGAGAAACTATTTCAGTTCTCAGATATTTATTCGCGGGACTTAAAAACATCCCCACAAACTGCATGTGAAAGATTTAAGAAGGCTTAAGTTGCGGAGCTACATTGTTTTGCTTTAAACCACCTGAGTTTATGCCTCCTAAACTGCACTGAACTGAGATTAAGATTATTTATTCATTTTTAATGTTGTCTCTTTCCTAGCTCTCCTTCATATTAATGTGTATTAGCATAGTGTGGCCCATTCTGGGGTGGTGATGTGCTATAATTCCTTTCCTGCTAGGTAGGAAATAGAAGTAAGAACAGTCTCTTTTCAACTTTGTCAAATGAAAGATGAATAACTGGCTATCCAGAGCCCTTGAAAATATATATCATTGATGTTTTGTAAAGCTATGTGACCAGATTCTCCTCCGGTCCAAGCCAGCATCCTGGGGAAGGCTCATCCCTGGCTAAGGCCAAAATCAGATTCAACTATTTTTTTGAAGGCAAGTCATCTACAAGATTCAGGTTTTTCAAAGTTCATTATTCTCAAGTCTTACAACACCCACAGAGAACTGAAGCAAATCCCCCTCTACATCATGAAGTACTAAAGCCAATGTGTACTAAATTTAAGCAAGCACTGTGGGAACCTAATGGACTTGCTCAAAGTCCATTTCCCTGAAAAATGCAGCTCTACTTCCGAGCTGTGAATGCAGCTCTACTTCCGAGCTGTTGTGGACTGAGTTTGAGCAGTTTGTGCTGTCTCTAACTGGGACTCTGACATGGTAGGTTTTCCCATCAGCACATACATACTCAGAGTGCAAGAGTATCCAAGAGCAAGTCCAGAGTTACAGAAGCACAAAATCCAAGTCCAGTCAGACTGCCAGTGAATGCTCTGTCACTGCCTCACCAGCATTTGTTGGTTCTGGCAGTTCAGAAGTCCCACACGTGCGCTTTTCTGCTTCTATCTTTCCATACTAGTTTGTAATATGTGGATAGACCACTCGAGAAACAGCAGCAGTTCAGATTGCCTGAGATATGTGTTTTAAAATAGTGCAGCTACACAGCATGTTGCACCTGCTCAAAGCACAGTTTGCAAAGTCTCAGCTCCTGATCCAAACCAGTTCCAGAGCAAATAACACATTGGGTAGGGCGGCTGCTACCTTAAATCTTACCTGTCAGCTCACAGCAGTTTTGCCAGTTTGGGCTGCACAAAATATTTGGGTTTGTTTTTAAAATCAGAGTTGTTTTCTAACTTTATTCTTAGAGGATGATGAGGAGGGGGCTGTGCTATTCATTCTTCAGTGCAACTTCGACACCTTTTAGAACAAACATTGGGACACATTTCAACACATTGAAGAAACTTGTGACCCATTTTATTTAAAGGGGGAACTGTTTTGCAGCCTATCAATAGTTCCTAATACTGCCAAATTCATTACATTCCTGTTTGTGAGTTAACCTGTTTGGTTTGTGTTAGAATTTCCTGAGCTAAATGGTCGTATTTCCACACGTATTGCAGACAATTATTAATGTAGGAGGGGTAAAGAAGAGATTGCTATTGTTTTCTATAGTAGTTATTTTTGTGCCAGGAAAGTGACCAACCTCCCATCAAACTGGACAAGAACCATGCGGACCATTATAGTGGGCTGTCATCCGCTCCCCATGGACTCCCAAGTGCATCTGGCTGTGTCCTGGAGAAGTAGGGATGCATAAGGAAATTATCCATGCACTTCATGCCACATGATGAAGCTGCTTGTGCTTAGGTGGCAAGGCCCCAGGAAGCTCCCTGGAGTTGTCTGGCAGGGATGTTGGCTGTATGACATGGCCAACGTGTCATGGCCAACATGACTACTGTGTTAAGTAGTTTATGGGATACAGTTGAAGGCTTATAAGAAGCTTGGTGTGCTTTGGTTGGAGGCTGAAAACCTGTGCTCCTAAGGATGGCAAATATTCAACTTTCTTGTCTATCTCGAGAGCGTAGTCATACTTTGGTTAGTGCTGAAGCAAGCACATGGTGCTTAATGAAATCGTTTAGGGCACCCATTTTCCAGACTCTCTCTGTTTTGGGATAAGTAGATAGGTTATGGATCTTGACAGTAGTACTTTCCCTGTGCAAACAAAAATGTTAGGGGGCAAAAAGAACAAATGGCCTTACAGTGTGTGACCTGTTATACTGCATGCTATACTATTCAGTGGCTAGGCACAATGAATGACCTTACTCCGAATATCTCTCCACTGAATGGGCTAAATTTAGCTGTGGAATATTCTGCTTGTTCCACACAGTGTGGTTTATTGGTTTGCGCTTGATATTTGCATATGATACTAGCAATGAAAGAGCCATTCACTCTTGAGTACAAAGAGAATGGGCATGCTCGGTCACAGCTGCAAGAAAAGAAGTGCTCCCTTGAGCTACTTCATCCATGCCAGCATCTACCCTCTTCTCCCACTGTTGACAAAGTTAATGAGAGTAGCAACATTTATGCCTCTTTCCTCATGGGTCTCCTGCTGTCCAAAAAGCCAAGTAATTTGTTGCAGCAGAAGTATCCATTTTTACGGATAAACACAAACAAGCAAACAAATCTTTCTTTTTTTTTGAAAGCACATGCTGTGTAGTTTGACTTTTATTTATTTGCTGTCATCCCACAAAGGTTCTTACTGATATTTCCCTAATCATAACATCGGTCTATCCTTGTACCCCACTGGAATGCAGGCCTGCAAGTCAGACAAGGCTAACCCGGCCAGCTGCCTCCGTCAGGAATCACTCAAAGGCACTTTCCATCACCTCAGTGGAAGGTGTTCAGCAGCAACCCAAATATTTCTATGTGTTTTTTTGTTTTTTGTTTTTTAAATAATTCCTTCCTATGCTTTCTCCTCTGAGGCATCGCTACCAATTATCTAGCTTCAGTGTCACGTTTGTCAAGCTGCAGGAAACCGAAGGTGAAATAATTGCTTCAAGCAACCAGACACCAAAAAATTGCTTGCTCTATTTTAGATCTGGAAATAAATAGTTTTCAAAGTGTTTTCTGCTGGCAGAGACCCTTCAGATGCTGTCGATCTCATTAGCATTCTAGGAGGCAGTGAAATAATAGCTGCCAGCATCCCCCTGGGAACTGTCACCTGCTACCGCGGCTACCGCGCTCCCGGCTGCTGTGATTAGCATTTCATGTGGACGCACCTCGAGGCAAGCCAGCTCGAGAGCCCTTTGTGCTAAGCACGGTACAAAGATGCAGGAAGGAAAGGCTCTATCCCCAAGAATTTGCTGTTCCTCAGACAGTGTAACACGTGGATAATACAGGGGACTCATGTTCAGATTGCACTTTGTTTACGCCTGCCAGAAGAAAGTGCTTTAAGAGTGTACGGGTAGAGGTATTAATAAAGCCAGAGGGTGGATTTGCACATTTTGATTTGGAGTTCTGTTTTTGTATCTCTTCTGCAGCATTTGGATGCAATAGAAATAGTATTTGTTTATCTTTCAGACTGTTCTTGCCATTTTGCTCTTTTGATAAAGGGACAGAAATAGTTTCCACTGGCTTTCCTATTTGTGTTCAGAGCTCATACACAGGAGGACCTTGATACAAGGTGTCAGTTGTCTGTCAGTTTGAAATCGGGTAGCTAAAATGACATGGGTCAAGACTGAAGTAATCCAAGTTTGCGTTGCTGTTTAATGCCTCCAGGGAGGGCACGAGCAGCTTTCCTCCTCCAGGTCAACTTTGAAAGCCCAAAATGATGGAGAATGAGAGTCATTGTCACGTACTATCTGTACTATGGCCAATACATTGTGGGCTAATGTGATAGTCCATCCCAGGTGGCGAGTATCAAAAGACACCAGTGTGGCTATTACTTATTGGCAGTGTTAAGAGAAAGTTCTAGTGTGAAAGACTGAGTTACCTTTCCTTGCTAGGGAACCATGGATTGGGAAGGGGCCGCTCTTCTGTACTTACTGCATAGAAACCGTGGAGGTTTGTCAGGTTGGTCTCTGGTCTGATCTGTAAGTTTGTTTTAAAATTATTTTAAATGAAAAAATAATAAAATGTATATTTGTGTTATGTCTTTTTATGAGCACAGTGAATGCTTTTCATATCAAAATCCCAACTCCCATGCCTCGAAAGCACACCGTGGGGGATTTGTGCATAAAATCCCCTGCAGGTGGTACGGCTGTGGCACACATACTGCTGTGCCTCTGGAAAAGCAAGCTGTACATTTTATATTGGGAGATCTGCAGGGGGAAGCCACACCTGAAATAGAGAAGAAAAAGGGTAGGAGCTCAGAGAAACAAAGTGTTTCTCTTAGCTGAAATGCTCTTTCAGACAAAGCCCCATTGTTGTGCATTCTAAATAAAAATCTTTAGATGGCTTCAGGGAAGCAAGTTTTCATAACAGGCAGGATATAAGGCTTAATGCTGTATAATTTCCTGGAGCAGCAGGCTATCTCCTATGCTCTGTTTGTGCCCTTACACCTACAGTAGCTTTCAATACCTTGAGTCCTGCTGTCGATGGGAAGTCAGAACTCTGCTTCTGTGCTCCTGTCCTGCTCAGTCCTTTTGGACAAGTGTGATGTCCCTGAGACTGGGCTGCTTGAGGGAGCCTTACATTTAAAAAAGAGTGAAATCTTATCTTGAGGTTCCTTGACGTACCTCCACAGCCAGGTTGAGTACTATACTTGACTTAGTACTAATGGGGGGGTCATTCCATTCCCAAACTTTGTCTCTCATCACCCTTTCTATTCTTTGTATCATCCTGAGACCTAAACTCCCATTTGATTTCTTGCTGACCATTATCGTGGCTGGCGACTTTTGGATGGAGTTGTGCTGGGTGATGGATTTGTCTTGCAGAGACTGGTGAGGTAGAGCGCTACAGAAGGCTGCTCTCACGGTTGCACAGTGTAGACCATGGCTCACAGCAGTAGCTTGGCTTAGGCTGCATAAAGAGCAAGGTTTGAATGTCTTAAGTAAGCACTCGGAAGTCAGATGGTTAATCTCAAAGGTACAGTCTGTGTATTAAGGTTTTGTGCATCCAGGGACCTTATATATTACAATTTTCCTCAGAAACGTGTTTTCGATCTTGGCTCAAAGGAGGAAACACATACCCAATAAATTTAAACATAATGGAGAAGACTTTTGAAAAATGTTCAAGGTTCTATTCAAATTCAATATGAAGGATCTGAAAGTTTTGATCTTATTTTGACTGGTTTGGACATCTCTAATACTAACTAATGTTGTAGACAGGCTAGATAAAATCTTAGTGTAAATTATCTAGTGAAAACAATAAGCTTTTTGAAAACTAGAGGAATAAAAATCTCGTGCTACAGCACTGTTTGACCTGACTTTTTTGTACTCACAGCAAAATTTATGAAGAGAAGTTCTGCTATTTCTTTTCTCTGCCCCAACCCTATTTTTGACTCTCTTTGAGAACAAAGCTTGGTGAATAGGACGGCATGTTCCAACCTGAATGTTTAATACGAAGTCCAGCGTGGAGGCACAACAGGCAGCAGTGGTCTCTAATAAACTTACACAAGGGGCTTAAATAGCAGCAGTCCAGTGTTTTGGGTTTAGTGGGTCATTTTCAGTAGTATAGTGTAATGAAGAGTTTTTTTAAAAAAAGAGAAAATAAATGTAGTTGTGTTTCTGGCTTAGGCATTTTATTTCATGGGATAAATAAACAAATGCTCAGCTTCAGACTATGACCTTGGAGCTATCTGGACTCCAGAAGTCTAAATTTCTGAAATACATTAGATATATTTTAAAATAATCTCTCTGATATAACTTGCTGTTCCTCCTTTATCAAATTCATGGCTCCCCATCAAAAAAAAAAAAAAAAAGAAAAGCCACTTAGAAATATGCGTGGTATTACAATGTTTACTTAAATAAACCTAGTAACTGCATTTGTCAAAATTTTATGTAAGGATTATTTCTGTCAGTAAATGTGATGAACCTGGATATCTCTCAACTGATAAAATTCACTAACTTTGCAAACAAAACTGCTATTGTTTTCCATGGCAAGTACTGCTCCTTTAGGAAAGAGAAGCAAATGAAAACTGCTCCAGAACTTGGGCTATCTTGATTCTTGATAGACACCTCATTTGGATTATCTCTGGTGGTTTTATATTCCCTTTTAGCTCAAGAGTAAGGGTAGATGAGACTTCCCCAAAGAGATTTTATAAGGAGAGGCTTTCCTGAAGTTACTGAGAGAAATATTAAACTCAGAGAACAGCCTGGCCTAGGAGATGGGCCTGCCACTTGTGAGCTGCGTGACCTTGGGTAAATGACTGTGCCTGGCTTTTCTGATGCTCCTTCTGCTTTTTCTCACGATTTTTGCTCATTTGGGCTGTGTATTCTTTAAGGATGGCTCTTACATTTTTTTTTTTTTTATGCAGCTCACACCGTAGTAGGGCCCTGTCTTTATTTATAGCTTCTAAATGCAAGGCTAATACCAGTAATGCAAAGGACAGGGAAAGACCTGTGAGGAGCTTCTATTGTGTGCAGCCCCTGACAGCTCCAACCACTTTATTATTAAATAGCAATTTCCAAAAAAAAAAAAAAAAAAAGAGAGAGAGAGAAAAACTGGTGGATCACAAGGAAAAACTGGTGGATCACAAGGGAAGATATTTTGGGGTAGTTGTTGAGATGGTTTTGTTTTGTTGTTACTATTTTTGTATTTTTGTTTTTATTATTGATTTGCCATATGGATTCCCTCTCGGTTAAATGTCTAGAAACGTATTACAAAATGCCTGGCAAAGGCAATTTGTTTGACCCTGGGCACAGGAGCATGGCATTAAAGGAGAATCAAAGGAGAAAACATTATTTGCAGTGCGCCCCTTGGGTTTTAGAGATCCAGAACAGAAATGAATCTGTGTTGAGCCTCACTCTCTCTACTCTCAAGGACAATTAAGAAATAGCTCCCATCTTTGGACCTTTTGGAGTTACAAGGTTATTATAGCATTTAAATATTTGCTTTGTCTGAACTCTTTAAAAAACGAAAAGTAAAAGAAAGTTTAATGAAAGACTTTGGGCTCAACCAAGGAATTAGTCAGGGTTTCTTAGCCATACTTAGATTTTAATTTTAGCAATATTGTCAGGTGACAGAGGACACAGAACTTAGTCAGAAGTTTCAGTGGAAAGATCCATGGACACTGGAAGGGCCCAGGCTCTTTCCTTAACTTGTTCTTTTGCTTCCTGCAGAAAGATTTGATTTGGCAGTCCTGAAGATGGAAAGTCACAGTTGTATTTAAACTGCAAACAGTTCACTGATATTAACTGGAGAAAGCTTAGCACAGAGGCAATCATAATAATATTATTGGAAACATATTGCATGTCAAAATGCATGTTTGCTGAGGTAATACACTAGGCAGTGGCCTCCAGAATTCTTTATATATGGATCAGAAGCATTGTAACGTTACACTTTTTCTGACCCGAGTGGTTAGCCAAAGTTCAGGACCCTGCTGGTGCTCGCGTCGGGAGGAGATGGAGCAGGTAGTGTGTAACCTTGCTTATTTACAAAGGCTGCACTAAGTCCTCTTCCAGGAAGGCTCAAGGAAGAACAAGGAGAGAAACATTATTTTTCTTCTTTGCTGTCCCTCGCCCAGCACCTGTGCTGAAGACTTTCAATCTTATTCTCGGGCCAACGTGAGCAGTATTGCTTCACTACTTTGTGTCTTCTTTCCTACCTGTACTGATGGTCCTATCTTTTTCTTCTCTAGCTGCTCAACTAAATGCCCTAATTCTGACAGCAGAAAACTGAACAAGTTGCACTTCTGGCTTTTGGAGAAGGCTGTGAAGATTGATTGTTAAAGATGAGGTACATTAAGTCACCCCAGTGATTCAAATACTTGTCTTTCATGGCTAAGTAGAAAATGAACTTGGCCACTCTTCTTTTAATACATTTTCCCATAGAAGGGTATCAATACTCCCACAGCAGGTGTCTGCAAACAGTTTTACCTTCACTGGTACTCTGACCATAACACTTTTTGTCTGCAAAACTCAATTAAGTGACAGGAAGGAATAGTGGCATCTCCCACTATTGGTTTTCAATTTTTACCAAAATTTAGGTAATGAACTAAAATTTCATATAGTGGCTCTACACTCAGGATCAGGTGGAAGTCTGGGGGAATGGGGAAACTCCAGGTTGATTCCAAATTCATGAATTTCTCAGAACGAGGTCTGGGACAGGGGTGCTTTTCCCTGCTTGCTGTCTTTATACCCTTTCTGTCTGAGCAGCTCTAAGATGTCAGAATTTTGGAGCAGGTGTTAAAGGTGAAGAGGGTGTTTGACTCATGGATGTGTCTTTTGTTAACTCTGTAAAAATACATCTGACCAGGTGCTGTTAGGTTTTTTGTATGTTTTCTGCGAGTAGCCTAATCATTAAGTGTCAGAACTGAATGACCTTTTAATTTCCTGTTCGAACCAATTAGTGAATTACTACAGAGCAACATGATATTTAACATTAGGGCTTGAAAAAATCTCCATGTGTGCTATTTATCTCTGTATGCTACAACTAGAGAATTCTCCTGGAAGAAAAGACATAGGAATTTGAAGATGTTGATTTGAAATGTGAAAGCCTGAAGCTTTCAACCAGTTAACCTCAGCTTTCCTGCAATCCTAAAAAGTTATCTAAGTAGCAGTCTCCTGAAAGACCTGCAAGTTAGAATAACACATCTCCTGGAGCACCAGCTGGAATCACCTGGATAGGCTTTTTGGCTGGGGAGGTAGGTCCAAAATACCTCCAGTACAAAACACTGGCTTTGTCTCAGACTGTCAATAATAATATCTCTCATCTCAGGGTAAAGTATTGTGAAAGAATGTGAATAATATGTGATTTGTGATCATGTGTGATTCGTGTACGTGCTGTCCTAATGAACTCATGAAACACCCACAGGGAGTTTGCAAGAATTAATAATTCTGCCTTCAGTGCAAAGGCAGAATAGCAAGTGGTATGTGAGCTTTCAACCACATACTCAGTAATAACATTGAAATGAAATATTAAATAGCTGTTGTTTGTAAGGTGGACAAACATGTGATTATGTAACTATAATTCATCTCATAATTCACATGCAAACAGGGCCAAAAAATTGCCCATATAAACTTTACTCTGGGGTTTCTTAAGTTAAGACACCTTGACTCTGCGTGCTTTAGATTTTTTTCAGTGTATTTATAAGTAACTGTTTTAAATAGAAACTTTTCCCTAATTTGCACAGGTGTGTAGAAGATAATTCTCACTTGCTGTTTTAGCAGCGCTGGGAAGAGGTACAGGCAGAAGACGATGGCAGTGCAGAAATTTGGTTTTTTTTTCCGTTTTCCATTATGAAGAAATGTAACAAGGTTCTTATTTACCTACAGTCTTCACTGCCATCTCCAACATGCCCACTTACATCCCTTCATTATTGCTCTCTATAGCTTTTACTCTAGCTTTAGCACATCCTATTTTTTTTGTGTGAATCATCAGCCTGACTGGGAAACAGATTGTGGCTTTGTAATATCTGTATCAAACACAACTCTTCTTTCTTTCTAGTACATTATTTATATCCTTAACCTCAATTTAATTATCAACAGAAAAGCTTCCATCATTTCCAAGTGTAGAAGAGCGTGAGTCTCTTGAGCTTCTGAACTCTTTCTAACACCCTATCTGCAGGTGTTAAAACTGTAGGTAGTGAGTGTTGGCTAAAATCAAAGGCAACAAACACTAGCTCTTAATCCCAAAGCTGACATCTTCCTTTGAAATGAAGCTTTGATGTGCTCCGGGGGTGTGATACCTCCACGGCATTGATAGGGATTAGTTTCACTAGGAAAGAATAGTCCTTCTGCATTTATTTTCAGTGGATGGTCCATTCTGTCTTGCCACGTCTGCACTGAGGCATAATGTCTGCTCTGCTGATTTATCACTCTGAAAGTGGCACAAGTCAACAAGGAAATACAGAGCTCACCATAAAGGGAAAATATTCGAAGTCATGCACTTGCATAAAGAGCCGATGAAAGCCAGGCTTAACAGTTTGCTGTAGTTGTCTGGGATATGAAAAAAGAGGCGGGTGGAGGGGAAAAAAACCCTTTTGTAAGTAAAACATAAAACAAGAGATGAAAGCTAAAGAATGTCAGGCATTACTAAAGAGAGTTTATACAGCTCTGGGTGTGAAATGAATGGCCAGAAGCTTATGATAATAAATGTGTAGACTTTGTATGTCCTGACTAATAATAAGTCATACAACCTGAATGTCAGACTTTCTAGATGTCTCTCTCGCATGGATAAAAACAAAACCCTTAAACCCAGCAGCCTATAATCACAAAAAGAGTGCAAAATGTGAAAGGCCAGAGCTGATGAAGAAAAGGGTCAAGACCATAGGCATTCAGATGATTTGGGGCAGCCCAAAACTTTGTGCTTGTACAGTGCAGAGAACAGGGGAAGCACAGCCTGAGCCCGGGGCTTGGGAGCCTCCTGGTATTAGAACAGTTACTAAGGAAATGACGGAAGGGAACCTTCAAAACCAAAGCATCTTCTGAAACACCTAAGGAAAAACCTTTCCTTAGAAAAATGATGCTGGCTGTGAAAAAGAGCTGAGTATAATGTTTGAAGATGGTTGCCTCATATTTGCAATGGTGGAAAAAAGATAATAGTCCATATTGAAAATGGAGGAATGAACTCTGTAAGAAGCTGCCAATATTGGCAAGGAAAATTTAAGGTCAGCAGGAAGCACACTTAGTTAATTCTTGCCAAAGGTGCTAAGGAAATAACGATGGTCCTTACAAAGCCTCCTTACATATAAAGAACAGGCAAAGACAGGAAAGAAAGTAGGTACACACTAAAAAAAGGAGGTGTTAAACATAGTGAATGATAATTAACATATTGAAGCTACTTGGCTTGCTTTATTCAGATCTGTCTTTAAGACTGAGTAAATAGGGGTATATAATAAAATCTCGGTCCTGTTGAAATCAATGACTAGGCTCACGTTAACCTTGAGAGAATAAGTTTTCTCCCAGAAGTTTAGAAGTAATAAAACAACAGTAAATAAATGCCTGATAAGAAGGGGCTAAAGGAACACTTTGGAGAAGCTAAATACAGGAAAATAGGCAGATCTGCTCAACCTGTCTCCCAAGGACATCAGGAATACCTGTCAAACAATTCCTGGTTTAACTTTTCTGAGCCCTTTGCACTTGGAGTTCTCTAGCTGTGCAGGAGTTCATCAAGAAAGTGACTTTCAGGACCTAATGGATAAAAACAAAGCATGTAGCTCAATATATGGGTAATAATATAATAATAAAAAATCTGGTTTTCTGCTATGTCCTTCAGGAGCTGTGTAAGAGAGTAGAAAATAAACCTGTCGCATGACTCCATTTTCACTGTGTATTTGTAAAGAATATAGTATGAAAACTAGTTCAAACAACTGTGGTATTGTTTTAATGAACAATGGATTTTTGTTGCAATTTCCAGAAATGCGATGCACTGGCTTTGAAGGGTTTTGCTAGTATGGAAGCAGCTTGGAATGAGTTCACTCCCTCTGAGTTCTTCTCAGGTTTGAGTCTTTGCTCTCTGAACAACTCATGTTAGAATAATGATGTAAACTTATAATTTAATAAAGTATAAAAAAACCTCTCACCTGAAAATTCATGTTGTTTTGCAAAGGACTTTACAGATGCATGGAAAACATCAGGAAAGTTTCAAATAAATAATAGCAAAAAGCAGGAATATAATAAGTCCAATTCAGGTAACGAGTGCATGTTTGATTGATTTAGTTTGAAGCTCAGCTTTATTTATTATCAATATAGATATTTGGGAAGGGGCAAATGTTAAATAATTTCTGGGTGACTTTGAGAACATAGTATGAATACTCATAATAATATACAAATAATGTTAGAGTTCCTTGAAAGATGAAAAATATGAACAAAATGTTTTTGACAGAGATTTAAATAGAAAGTACAGGACATAGCAGTCATCTGACACAGGTATTTAATGTAAGAGAAACATCTGAAATACATTGCCTGTTTCTCTCAGCTGAATTCATTACATTGTGAATTTGGGCCAACTTAAACAGATGTTTTATCATATCATATATCAAAGAGGCAATATTTGCTCTTCTTCTAAAAACTAGTGACATCTCATAAAAAAGGACTGTGTTCTATCTGCAAAGGCACCAGAAAGTATTTGATGACAGTGTAGCGAGAAAGTCGGTAGCAAAAATTATTGACAGACTGAGAAATGAAGAAAGCTCTAAGTTTATTCATTAAAAACACAGAAGAAGATGTACTGATAGTTTATAAGTGTGTTACAGTGTATATGTAAATAAAAGTAAGAATTGCTTTGTGCAGTTGGCAAATGCAAACGTAGAAAACATCGTGAATTTTTTTATGATTATTAGTACTACTTTGCAGGTCTTAAAATAGAAATACTAGAAACTTCCTTTTTGAGCTATGGACTTGGCATTGTATGTGTTAGCCCAGTGGATCTACTTCATAGCTCTGTAACATCTCACGATATTTTGTGTCTAGGAAGAAGACAGGTTTGTGAGACTGCCCTGTGGAACTGAGAGTTTCAGCAGCCTTCCTAGGCAAATGAGATTACAATAAAGAGGCCATACGGATATTAAATTAATCCTTGTTTCTATTCCTGTGCTTAACTTTAGAGTGTAACTGAATTACATAAAATATAATTTAAATTTTCTCTGTCAGCTTTCTTACTGTTAGAGGTCTCTGAGTTTCTATCCTTCCCCAAACCTGATTCCTTTCATCTAGATTGATTCCAGCTTTCTTCTGTCCACACTGAACTGTCGAGATTCATTTGTTGGCCATCATTGTATGTCAGCCCTACATTTGTGGAGAATTTTAAAACCCACATTTAGTTGTGGTCAGGAAGATACCTCTGTCCCCTTACGTAACAATATTGAGTCCGTCACAGAACTTAAATTCTCTGCAAATGACCTGGCTATCCTGGACAAGAAAAGGTCAAGAAATACATTCCAGATGCCTAAAAGTACAATAAGGTGCAGATTTTATAATCCATTTCCATATTAAGTAAGTTCAATAGTAAACTTCTTTTTTTCTCCTCCTAACAATCATTTCTATAAACTTAACTTTGAATCTTTTCTTTATATGAGTCTTGCAGTTAAAAAATCATAACTATAAACAAATCTGTTGGGAAAAGCAAGCAGGACTATTACCCTCTCTTGGGGTTGCAACTTGATCAGATCTCTTGAGCTACAAAGAGTACACACACTGAAAGAAATCTAAGTTAAAATATGGATAGTAGAAATGAACCAAGCACAGATTCATATAGAAAAAATCATTATTTTGGACAGGAAAATTTGTTATAGTGAGTCAGCGTTTGAGCCATATTTCAAAAATTAATGATTTTTTTTCTCCCTTTATGAGCGTCTGAGGACAAAATGCCAGTAATTTATGTGTGGGATTAGTTTGGGCTGTATATTCAGCTTTGGAGTATGCTGATTTGCCTTTTTTTTTTATCTACAGTGACTTTTAGCTATATCTTCTGTCCTGATGTGGTTTCATTCATGCTAATTCACATAATTACTGCTTTTATAGAAGAAATCATATGTTCACAGCTAGACTGAGAAAGAAGATCATCCTCTCACTGATCTTAGGAAAATTTCCCTTGAACTAGTAAACAGCATTTTGCTGTGTTCTCCCCTGACCCTCTCTCCCTGGAGCACGCCCAAGGAATACTTGAAAACTCAGAGATGGGTTGTAGTTTGTACTTTTATGGAAGAAATATAATTTTGTCCTTGAATGCGATGATCAGCAGTCACTAGATTCTCTAAGCAGCACCAGTGCTACAATTTACTCTATTTACTCTAGGAAAATTTTAACTCCACTGCCAATAAAAAGAAACAAAAATCTGGCTGTGGGTTATTGAAGTTTCTTGTAATTTCCTGGGCCCAGCTATCTGTTCAAACTACAAGCACTGTAATTCTGCGTCACCAGTGATTTGAAAGAGGAGGACAACCAGAGGCAAATAATTCAGCCAGATAGATGCTGTTAGCCAATCTGATTTATTCTAATTGATCTATTACAGGAGCTGATTTTGTTAGCTATTTGCACACATAGTTGAGAGGAAAGAAAAGAGAAAATCCTACTGTACTGAGAAATAAATTATATACACATTTACTGGTTAAACCAAAAAGCAAAGGATGGTCCTAAAGTCCTCTGAAACAAAGAGAATGTCTGATGATATCTGAGAAAAAAATAAGCTGATGGTTTCTTTGCTAACTCGTCAGTGCAGTATTCCATGAGATTTCTTTTTCATTTCTATCTGGAAAGCATAGGAAAGCAGTTTGTCATCTTTCCATGGTTATTCCAGGAGTTGTTAAACAAGCTGAAAGACTAAAGAACAGAAAATCTTAAACTCTTGATTTGTTGACTAGACTCAGAAAATATTCAATGTAATCTTATTTGCTTATGTAACTCAACAGCAGTTGGGAATACTCTTTTTTTTCCTGCTACAAGCTTCTTTGACTGTCTGAATTACATTTCCTATGATGAAATGGGGCCTTCCCTCTAATGAGCAAGGTCCATGGTTCAGAGGGACCAACTCTGGCCAAGCAGTCACTGCAGAGAGAAGCCCCTCAGTAGCCCCTGGAGATTTTATACCATTACAGGAAAATGCATATCGTTGTAATATTGAGTGATTCAGTGCTCAATATTTTGGGGTTGTTTACACAATGAGTATTACAGTTTTGATTATAAAATATTACTGCTTAACTTCAATAAAAATACATTTCACTGTAGTCAAGTATATTATGTTTCCACATTCTAGGCAGTGGAAAAACATACTATTTCAACTTTTCATTTGATTTTGTGCTGAGAAATAAAACCAAAGTATCAGAATTGCTGACAAAATAAAATTTATACATGCTTAGCTCTGTTCTTAAGCGTATTGTACGTCAGGTTCACAATTGCTTCACTGTTGACAAGCTGCATTTCAGAAGCATAATCCAGAGCAATAATTGACTAACCCACGTTTTATTCTTTTCCCCCTAGCGAATGCTTATATGCCTGGGATTCAAAGAATTTGTTGTGCTGGCTGAATCATCAGTTTCTCCCACAGTGATGGATATCACAGGACTACCTCTGATCTCTATTCTCCCACTGCTATAACTCTTCCACAATGTTTCTTTCCTCATGTAATTGTTCCTTTTTTCAGTGGCTGCATAAATCCACATTTAAGCTTGTCCTTTATCAGCTGACAGACACCAAAAAGCAATTTTATCACCTAACCTTTCCAAATGAAATGCTTGTAATGCATTTGAGACATTCCAACCACAAGGTAAGTTTAGTATAAAACAAAGTCAGTACTTTTGACTGACATTACTATTTTCCTTGTTCTGCCATGATGGAGATGCAGGTTGAATTGCCTTTCTGAGCTTTGCAGTTTTGTTTATTCTCTCAAGAAGAACACATCATTCAGTGAACTCAGCGATCATGTGTCTTCTGCTTGAAGCAAAAATGCACAGATCTTCTAGCCCAGATAATCTTTGATATGATGTAATTTCTGCTTTTATTACTTGATATTGAAAATGAAAGGAAACCCAGTAAATTCTAACCTGTGAGGAGAAACCCTGCCTTTCTGTAGGTCCAGAAGGCCTTGGGATACTTGCTCTAAAGTCACCTACACTTTGCCACAGTTCCTAACTTACTTTAATTGCTGAATCTGTAGGGCATGAGAAACAGATTAGGTTATGGTATGGGGCAACAGCTGGAGAACATTAACTGAGAAGGGGGTTGAGAGGGGGTTACCACCAAGAATAAAAGGGAAAGACCAGAAAGATGA
The DNA here is from genome assembly GCA_013389825.1 of Crypturellus undulatus. Classification (NCBI taxonomy): domain Eukaryota; kingdom Metazoa; phylum Chordata; class Aves; order Tinamiformes; family Tinamidae; genus Crypturellus; species Crypturellus undulatus. The sequence continues at coordinate 26,943 of VWPW01028827.1, forward strand.
GGGGTAGGTAAAGGAAGGCTCTATAGGTGCTTAGAAGGAGGAAGGATTTCTTTTTTCTTTGTTTTTGTTTGTTTGCTTGCTGTTTATTTCCCCTTTCTCTCTTTTTTCTTTATGTGTTTCTTGCCATTGGTAGGAAGATAGACCTTTAGACTTTTTTTTTTTTTAACCACTTACCAGCTTCATTATCAGTAATAAGATGCTATTTGTATGTTCTTCCTGCCACATACTAAATACTTGTTTATCAGAAATGCAAATATTCTTACTGGTATTTGTCTAGAGTGTTTTAATGATGTAACTATGAAATGTCCAGGGAAGAGCAATGGTTCATATATGTAATTACTGCACAACTATTTTGGGTATATACACTGCAAAGAGCAATTACAGTGGAAATGTCAGCAAACATATTTCTTTAACTGCAGGTTTTTCTGAACTGTTGCTACACTGTTTCACCACCAAAGCAGAGTCCTCAGCTGGGACACACCTGGACTAAGATAGGTATAGTCAGTGTCTGGATTAGAAAAATTTGAGTAATGCTATGTACATAAAGTGATATGTGTGATCAGACATGATCTTTTGTGTGGGTAGTGTGTGTGGGGGGGTGTTTCTGGTTTGTTTATTTTGTTTTGTATGTTTTGGTCTTGTTTATTTTTTCTTTTTACTGTGTTTAGTATTATATTAAGACAATTCTTTTATGGCTTTTGTTTTTTATGTAAAATCAATGAGACTCAAGCTGTTAAAGCACTCTAAATCAACCTACTTTGTGTAAGTAATGCAGCCCTACATACTGTGCAAGACTGCCCTCTTTACTGAAATCACACTAATGCTGTGGGTGAGATTCCTGCTGTTTAGTTTTATCCAGACAGAAATTAGAAGCTAGAAGCCTTCTTTGAATTAAATAATTCAGTTGAGTTCAGATATTTATTTCCATATATGTTTTTCTAAATTTAGGTTTGATAGTAGCTTGTCACTCTGTTCCAGGAGTCCAGCTAATCATCATCAGATACCTAATAGTGAGCAGAACACTTCATGCTTTTCTGGCAAAGAGAGCTGCTGATGGTGGATTTTTTCCATGCTAATTGCAATTCCTATGTAGTGTTAGTTCAAGCACAAGAGTCATCATGTTGATGGTGCAGTGACATAGTCAACATCTCCCATAGACCCTGATGGGAAAATCAAGCAATGAACTGAGCAGCAGATGTTGGTGACATAAAAAATCAATTCGAATTTCCAGTTCTTTCTGTGGGATGTATTTCACAATGTCATCACAATTATTTTGGTGCATGCTTTTCCTCCACAAACTGATAGAATCTGAACATGATTTAGTGCATTTTGATAGTCCATGAAAAGAAAAACAATATGCAGTTTATATGCCAATAAAAGGGAATGGGAAAGACTAAAGAAAATGAAGCTTCAGTGACCTTGGTATCTGGAAGGACTTGTATGTTTTTAGATAAACAACAAGAAAAGCAAAATTAGAAAAATGGTTGCATTTACAGCTGTGTTGGTTTCTGGTGTCATCAACACCTCCACGTGCTAGTTTAGTGTCAAGAACTGAAGATGAGTACTTGTCACCCAGAGTAAGCTCCAGGAATGGCCACACTTGCCTTTAGTGTATCCTCACCCTAGATGGGGTCTGTGGATTAGACTGAGGTGCTGCTTGTGTCAGCACTCTCCTGACCTCAGGGTGATGTCATGAAGCCAACAAAAATCCACGCTCGACTGTTTCAACTTGTCTTCCAGGCCAACCGCAGGACATTGTTGCTACCGGGCTTGAAGGGAAAACACAGGCTCAGGGTCTCGTCGGGTACCTGCACAGTGTCTAGTGACAGAACAACCAAGCAGATGGCAGGTAAAGATTTAACAGTATGCAAGGTTTGCTGGAAAAAGTTCAGCTAGAATGTTAAGCTGTTTTTTAACAGTAACTAATCATGAGAACAGTTTAACAAGGGTTACGATAGATTTCTCATCACAGGAAAGTGTTTAGTTCAGATTGGCTGCTTTTCTAAATGTAGTAATGCTCTTGTTGCATTTCAGTCTGCAGTTAATGCTGAAAAGTGCAGCACATACTTAAGCAAGATGTCAGTCTGTATGATCCATCTGTTTTGTACTCTATGCAGCTCTGAAGAACTGGACAAATAAGTAGAGAACACAGAGCAGGACAGTTATATGTAATATATTCATTCATCTCTTTTTTTTAAAAAAAAAAAGCTCACATATCACTACATATAATCATTAATTTGTGCAAATACCATTCACTGTATAGTTACTAACAGCATTTTGCCCCCAGACCACCTAAAACATTTCTGCACAAAATTAAAAATGTATGACTCCAAGGTGCAATAAATATTTAAAGAGCAAATATTTTCAATGAAAGGGTGGAAAAGACAAAGGAAAAATCTTCAGCATCCAGCAGTCCATCCTCCACATGTAAGAGTGTGTATAACTGTATTTCTATGCAATAAAGGAGACTTAAAAAAAAAAAAAGGTGAAGATATGTTAGCAAGAAAACCAACGGTTTCTGTGTAAATGCCTACATTTTACCAATGTTATGAGGCCGCTAAAACAGGTATCTAGAGAGCTAAAGGTTAAAAGGACTTACTGACTCAGCTTCAGTAGAGTCCAGACTTTAAACAGACTTTACAGGCTCTAAACTTGTCTTCCATTGTTTTATTATTCCTAGCTTAAATCAACCTCTCTCTAAGATAATGGTCAAATTCCTGCTGACTTTGGTGGGAGCAGAGTTGAGCTCTTACTCTCTCTGGGAGTGATAATATTAGCCCATTTGTACACAGCTGCAGATGCAGCGTGCTGTCAGTGTGATTTGTGTGTGTGCATCACCAACTGAGAGCCTGCTCAGTAACTGGGATAATTAGCCCTGTTCCAGTGCAGCCATAAACCCATGACCTTGAACAGATGTTCTTCTAGAAATAATACACGTCCCTATGTTTTTTTGCACTCCTTCAGGGGAGATTGTCTGCATTGGGCCAAAACTATTTCTTCATGGTTCTCTGTGCCACCAGGCTTTCCGGGATGCAGCTGGGAGTTTTCCGGTGTGCAGCAGGGTGGTGTTGGTTCCCAGGACATGTAACCCCTTGCTCTGGCAACAAAGAAAAATTGTCTGTGTTTTCTGTGTGAACTGATAAAACCAGTGTTAAGTGACATAATATGTGTAGCTGGATAGTATAGTTTTAGTAAGAGGGGGGGAAAAAAAACACTTTCTGGGAACAGCTCAGACCATGTTATTTATAACTTGTTATGATGATCAGTTGGCCCGTTGCTTCAAAATTTGTGGTGAAGGCAAAAAGTGGAGTGCTACAAACCCACCCCAGTAATTTAACTCAAAAGATTCTTTTTTTTTTTTTTTTTTCTTTCTCTTCCCCCCCAATACTTAACTTTCTAAGGAAGCTTTTCATAGCGAATTCAATAATGAGGCAATCTGAAGGACTGTTTGAGCTGTGAAAAACCTCAGGGATGGGAGCCAGCACAGCACATGCTCATAGCATGAGCAGCAGCAGTGTGAAGTTTCCCATACTGTTTTGCCAGGACATCTTGAGCCTCCTTTGCAGAGCCTCTCTTGAGTTGAAAAAGCAGCTTGGGTTGCATCCCCCATGGGCTCCTTGCTGAGAGCCACGAAGCCACCAGTGCCAAGGGCAGCTTGGTGACTCAGACAACTGTCCAGAGAGGTCTGACACCAAACTACCTTCCTCTGTTTCCAGGACCTCACATGGTCAATGGACAGGAAGAGTTGCAAATAGAGGCTCTCTATGGTACAGTTTACATTTTATTCCCTTAATCTTAGCTGACTGTCCCAGGGGGCCTGAAGCCCATGACATGAAGTAACTTGGTTTGCTAGTCTGCCTGCTTTTTGTGCTATGGGATGTGCTTAGGGACAATGAAAAAGGAAGCCCAGTCTCCTGGAGCTTCCCTTGGGTAAGAAATGATGGCGCAAGACACGAAAAGCCTTTTGTGCAAGAGAAGGGGGGGGGGGATAATTTCCTATTCTAATGTGGCACCACATGCTCACATACACACGGCTGAATTATTTTAAAACAAATAGCATGCCCTGAATAGTTCCTATTTATGTCAGGATGCTCTTGGCGATAAGTGATAGCCAGATGATGACCAAGTAATTAAGCCGTGATGAAGTACAACAAAGCATGTGCGACTGTCATGAAATGAACCCTTCCCAAGGGCTTTTAAAGCACCAGCTGCAGCTGAGCACCCCCGTCAATCAGATGCGTTTGCATCATGTGAATGACACCCCATAGATTTGCCTTATTTGCTGTTATGAAATTCCTGTCAGTTTTTACCCATAAATAATTCAGGTAAATGGCTTTGGTCGCTACAACCCACCAATTATCGCAATGCCACCATTCACCATCATTAGTTGCCATTGTGTCATCTCCTCTATTACAAAAAAAAAAAAGTTTCCAGATAAGAAGAATTAGTCAAGTATTTTTTTATTTCAGAGCACTTATTTTCTAAAGTCCTTCTCTATTCAAAGGTATTTGGGAAAAAATAATTTAATACAGATTAGTATTTTGCTCTGATTTGCTATTTAGATTTTAAGATATGCAGAAATGACTCAAGTTTCTCTGAATATAGAAAATCAGCAAAGCTGACTGACATTGGAGCTATACTGATGTCTATCAAACAAGTATCTCACAATAACTCTGTCTTCAGGTGTGGAAGATGAGTCATTTGATCACTGATGCTGAGTTATTTAGTTATCTGAGTCATTGCTGTTTGCATTGTGGTACCTTCTCAGAGAAGAAATCAGAACCATACTGGGTTAGTGTCTGTGCAACCACTACAAAAAGCACATTCCTGTGAACAAACTGCAACACAAAACTATCTGTGCTCCAAAGGAGTGATATTTAGTCTCTTTCGTGATCTGAAAAGCAGTGGTTTTGGTTTTGTGGTGGTGTTTTCTTTTTTAAGAACAAGAATGGTGTGTGGGAAGTGAGCACCATGGTTTTGCCTGAAGACTTGAGTCACTGAGTAGACCTAAGTGTCTGCCATGCTACTAAGGCATCTTGATGACATGGAGCTAGTCCCTGTGTCAGTAGCGCCTCACATAAATAGCGAAATGAGGGTTTTGCCAGCTCCCTACATAGGCTACTACTCAGTGGCGCCTTTCTTAATTCCTAGGGCTTTGAGAGAAGCAGTAAAAAACAGGGTTAAAAAGCATTTCTCTGAAGACTGTTGTGCCCACTGCACTGTGATGTGTCAGTCCTTAGGAAGAGTTTATTGTAAAGCAGTATCTTTGAGAAGCCTTATTGAGTGAAGTTCTGGCTTGCGAAGCAGCACGGTGCAGCAATCTCCATTCTTTGATGCAGTTTGTCCTCCTCTGTGAGGGTGACATCCTTCTGGCTCTGAATCAGCTGTTGACCTGTGTTCTGGGGTGCCTGAGCTGCTGTTCTTTGGTGATCAAATACTGTGTCACGGGCTGCTCAGTCGGAGCCAGGCAATAAGCTCTTAGTGCCGTCACCGCCACCGTGTCACGGCGCGGACCTGACCAGCGGGGTTAGCTCCGTCACCAGAGCCCTGGCAGCCCCTGGTAAAAGCACATTTGGTGGGTTTTGCATGATGGCTTCCATAGCTTGCCAAAACACCTAGAAACGGGACTGCCTTGCCCCTTCAGATACCACGTTTCATCTTGTGCCCAAAGCGAATGAGGAAGCAGGAGAGTGGGTTCCAAAAGGAGGGAGGAATCCCTTGCAGTAATGGGCCGAGAAGGGCTTTTTGCTTGACAGAGCAGTGCTGGGGACTCACTAATCCCAGGGCAGAGCAATGAAAGGGAGCATGGAAATTTCCACTGTGCTCATTTGCCCCATGCTGGTGGAAGTGTGGCTTGCTATTAGTAGTGATCTCTGTGAAATGCTTTCTTCTGTTACTGTTTGTGCAAGGCTTAATAGTGGAGACGGAGATGAATGGAATAAAAAGATGCTCAGATACGTGTGCAGAATGCTGCTGTTCTCTTGGTCTGCTATTTCCTTGTATTAATATTTACTGCAATTATACTCAGTTCAATTACGGTTGTAGCAATATGATAACAATCCTCAAATGTAAAACCAAACAACAACAGAAAGCCCTGGAGCTTGAGGATAAGGAAAGGTCCCTTTACTTTGCCCTTACATCATCATGGTGATGTGGAGGCAAGTGAAACCCAACTAGCTCTTCTCCTATAAAATCTGTGGCAAACTCCCAAGCAGTAAGCTACAGTGGTCATAGCACACAAAGCAATTTTCTAGGTTGCTTGAAGAGGAGAAAAAAAAAAGCTTCCCATAGCTTCAGTTACTTTACATGTTCAAACTACTTTTAAAGTTGAAAAGAACCTGCTGGTTTTGTATAGAGAGGAGGACAGTACCTGGATCTTGTCAGAGGGCTGCTGCTATTGCTCTTAGTTTTCCTTTCATTTTTGTGCTGAGTTTGATGAAAGGTGTGACAGTTTGTCAGGGCGATCACCAAAAAATTGCAAAGAAAGTATTTGCCTTAGGGGTACTGAGCATTTTTTGATATGGGAGACTAAGCTCACCTGCCATCCGCACTGAGGTTTTCTGTGAATGCCATTTCCTAGAAATTAAATGTGATGTCATGACTTGTTCTGTGTGTACATGCGTGCGTGTGTGCACACACACTCAGGCCCCTGGCCTGAAGACGTTATCCGCCTTATAGCAACAGTCAGCACAGACTTTGGCACCAGCTGTGGCCAATGCAAGTTCTGTCCTGGGAAAGGCACTGGTTAAAGCTGCTTCCAGCAAGAGGTACATGTTTTCAAGTTAAAATATCACGGATATAGCACCTTTTTATAGCACCTTTTTTTAAGCACAATTTTGCACTGTGTCATCCACAGCCAGGAAGGTTGTCACTCCATCAAAGCTGTGCTGTTTTGGTTTAAAAAGAATGAATGCAAAGAGTCAATACTATACCAGCTCATTCAGGGAATTTGAGAGTAGAGAGAAGATTCATTATCTGGATTTTGGATCATCCATTTAGAATATTTAAAAAATGTAGTTAAGAAGCAGATAATTTCTTTAATTTGAGGTTTAGAAATCCCTTGACATGATTACTCTTATGCAACCTGCTTTCTCCTTATTCCTTAATAACTTCTTGTTCATTAATAGACTGAACAAATCTTGATAAAGGAGCTGAACCCAGAGGAAGAAATGAAACCAGCAATGGGCCAAAGGAACAATTTAAATTTACAGAAGAAAATGTTGTTGGAAAGATGTGCAGGTCAACGGGCAGTTCATCTGAAAGGATATTACAGCATATGTTGTTCTCCCCATCCCACCAAGCCCCTGCATCTCCTTTAAGTCTTCTATATGCAAAGCTTTGTTCCCCAACTGAGCTGGAGGTCACAGCAATGTTAGCAGAGTAACTGGCTAATATTGGACAGTCCATTTCTGATAGAATCAGGCCAAAATCATGCTTTGTTCAGGCTGATTTGGAACCTGTCTAGCTTTGATTAAGCTGTAAATTAATGACTGCATTCTGCACATCCAATTTAGAGCCTATTCAGTGTAATGTTGCAATAAATTCCCTGCCTTGTATTAGCAAGGATCTTAGCTTAAAAGGAGTTATGCAGTCCAAGGTTACACAAAATATAACCATACTCTATGAATGTGAAACATGAGAACTTTGGCAGGAGATAAAAGGAGGAAGATATTTTGATAAGATTTGGAAGATTTCAGGCTAAAGAAGTTTTTTGGCATTCTCCCCTCCTTTCCAGTTTTCAACTTGTGTTGCTGTAACGTGAAAACAACCTACATTTAAAACATGGATCCTAGAACCATAGACTCTACTTTCAAGGTGGAAATTTAAAAGACAACTTATTTTATTTTCAAGGTTGGTAAGACTGCTTGTGTTTGTTAAAAAAAGATTCACAACACAGATCCAGGCCTGTTGTAGCAAAGAGGTGAATGTAGTTGGAGGAGTTTCCTGACCACAGCTGCATCATATCCTGCAATCTTAGTGATATAGCTACAGCTCCTGGCAAATGCACGTGTTTCAAGAAACTGTGGATGCTTAGGGAGTTTGTGAACCAGGAGAGTTCATAAACAGCTCCTGCTGCTTATATTCTTCTTCCACCAGTCCTTTGGCATCACTGTCACTCAGAGATATTCCCAAATTGCTTGAGGTCATTAACCCTCCTTGAGCCTGATTGCCTCCACAGGGCCATTTCTAAATCTAAATCTAAATCTAAATCTCAATCTAAATCTAAAACATTCTTTGATTCTGTGATTTTTTTCTTCCTTGAAGCGCTGTTAACCTTCAGGCTGGCTACACTGGGGTAAGGCTACAAGAACTTCTGCCAGGAGCATGTGTGCATTTCCACTTGATTCATTTCTTTGCCTGAAAAAGGCAGAGCCTCTTGTCACATAGGCAAGAGAAGAAATTATTTCAAAATGAAAATGAAATTTAATTTGCCTGGCAAATGAAATTTAATTTGATTTTTTTTAATGAAATTTAACTTCCTGGCAAATAGGCCAGCTCTGAATTCTCCCTTGCTTAGAAAGAAGCTAATGCCTAGCCTAGGCCAAGCCTACCAAGACATGGGTATTTTGGTTAGGGCAGTAGTGTGGTTTTGAAGCAAATCTCCTGAACAGTGCTCTTGCTGCACTTCACATGGTGATCTTGACATGTTGCAAGCTGCATTTCTTTCAGAGGAAACCAACCATATTCTCTGCTTCTGTCCTACAGCAAATGCACTGCAGCCCATTCTAACAAGGAACCGATTCTTTACACCGTTTTCAACCACCCACACAGTGAGGACATTCGCATTAAATCTTGGCTGAGGTAAAGCACCTGGCGCTCAAGTACAGTGTGCTGCTCTAGGAGGGTTCTTGCTTCTGCTTTTTCTTTCCCTGGCGTGTGAAGGAAGCCGCAGTGGCACGTGCAGTCTGAGACCGGCAGCATTCACTACACGCTTGTGTACACATTTCGTTACCTTACAGGGCAGCATCTGAGCCAACATGGACACATGTGACTGTTGACTGTTTTTCTCTCTTTTTTTTTTTTTTTTTATGCCTGCCTTCAGGATGGTGTGGTTTGAACAGGCTTAACTCAGAGGCACACACTATATTTTCCAGATCATAGTATCAGCTCAAAACATGGCAGTCTTTCCCTGCCAGAGAACTGTGATGTCTACACTGTCATTAATGCAAACAGGAAAAAAGTCATGCTTTTATTTTAGTAAAGGACAAAATGGGATTAATGTGCCATGTATAATCTGCCATTTTTAATTAACTTTGTTGGGTTTTAAATTCAACACCATTCAAATGAATGTTATTAGCAGAATTTATGATTGCAGAGGCTGTGAAGTGATAATCTTTAGAAAAAGCTTTTAAAAGTTTTAATTATAGCTTGTTTTGTTTTGTTTTGTTGTTCAATTCCTAAGCATCTTTCTTTTGCTGAATTACTATGTGTAGTCACATAGTAATGCACTATGTGTAGTGCACATTGGAATCCTCTTAATTATTGGAGGTGCCTGACAAGCATAGGTTACAGATTGTGCCCATCATTTAACTCTTTGTTATGCCTCTCAGCTCAGAGCTGTTTTGATTTACAAGGACAAATTCTGATTTTGCATAGGCCTGTGAATAACTGGAGTAGGTGATGTAAGGATTCTGTACATGATGTAGCTGGGGCAAAAAATTGAGCTGTTTGTAGACATCGCTTAATGCTCAGTCTGTTGATGGATCACTAAAAGGTGTGTTCAGCTGAGAGCTTTTGAGGTCATAACAAGGATCGATCGCCAGAACTACGTAATTGGTCTGGGCCTCAGCTGCCCTATCCGTGCAGTGGAGTTGAGAAGAATGATAGCTATCATATTATTATTTTAATGTGAGCAGTGTAGTATTGTCAGTAGTGTTAGTATTTGAATAAGAGTATTATTATTATAGTTATTGTAAACTATAATTATTTTAACCATACAATAATATGGTATAATGTAGTTTAACTACAGTTATTTTTATTATTGTATTTAATTATTATAGTTATAAAATTATATAGTGTTTATTACAGCTATTAAAAGTAAAGAGTTGTGGTAAGACTCATTTCCCTGTTTTTGAGGTGAACCTATACCAGGTTGGAAGAACCAATATCAATACAAGGCAGGGAAACTATGCTGTCTCATTTGAAAATCTAACTCTGTAAAATTGAACATAGAATCTGTGGAATTCAACAACTTTTTCCTTTTTTTACACATTATTTTGGTTATTAATAAGGATAACTTGCATCTCCATGATACCATGTCTTTGCAAAACTACAAACATTTGAATTACAAAAAAAAAAAACTAAAAAGAGAAAAGAATCTGAAAGAAGAATATCTGCATCAGAGTGATGTGAGCACATTTTCCTGAAAACATTTCCTACACATATCTTTTGGCTTAGGGAAAAAATAAATCGCCACCATCACAGTAGCTCTCTGGCATGAAGGGGGCAGCTTTGCTTTAATTTGGGATCAGCAAAGCCCTCTCCCCACACTCCTGATCTGTCACAGTGCACCCCATGTTTTTGGTAACCTGCTTAATATCTGCTAAGATTCAGTAAAAACAAAAACTCATTTGCAGTAGAGGTTTTTACTCCCGTCATCGTGCTCTGGGATTGAACTGTGTTCTTATGCCTTGTCCATTCTTTGAGTAGTCCCTAAGGACCATTTGGTGATGGCCACTTGAACAGCTGGAGGGATTAAGAACACAGCCTTCCTCTGATCCCTTGCTCGGAATTACAGAAAAGGGAAGTTATTGGGAAGGAAAATCTGTTTAGAAGGTTGTTCTAATTAAATAGGTGATTAGAACTGATGAAATACAGGGAATTCAAGCTGCGTGGGAAGCTGATGGTGTAAGATGCAAGAAGGAAAACTGCACAAGGGCAGAACTCCAGCAGTGTTTGGGCTCTGTTAGCCCTCTGTAAAAGCTCAGAGAAGCAGGGGCTACAAACCGGATAAGTTCCCAGCGTTACTGAATCCCACCAGGACTCGGAGCAGTTCGACATCAGCAGAGCGTGAATGACTTGAAGCCTTTCAGAGCTGCGATGCCGAAATTTATTCCAGATCCATAAATACTTCCATGGAAAATATCCTTCTAAGAGGCTGAAATAATCCCCTGTGCTTCCCTGTGAACTGAGCTGCCAGGATAGCAACAAAACTAAGTCTGGGAGGTGCCATATTTCCATATTGTTGGGAATTTTTCTGTAAGCCGTTGGGTCAAGGAGCTGTGACATCTCTTTGCATAAAGAACTGTGTATGCATGTAACACCTCGTACTAACAATTGCTTAAAATATATAACTGGAAAATTAGAATTTTAGCACAACAGTGGGCTATGTTCATTGCTACTCCATATTTAACTGTGTTAGAAAATGAAGTTCTACCTTTTAGCCCTTCTGAAATAGAGCACGAAGTTTGCTGTGTTAAGTTAGTTTGTGTGTCTATATATATATATATATATTTTTTTTTTTTTTTTTCAGAAGACATAACCTTCACATCTCTGCTAGATACAGCGGTTCTTTTTTTAAATCAATCCTTCAAGTAGTGAAGATTTCTATAAAAAAAAAAGACTTCCTCACTAAGCGTAACTGTGTGCAAGTTCTATCAGCAGAGCTCAATACCATCGGCTTCCATGTTAAGCGCCAGCTAAAGTCCCTTTTTATTTCTAACAGATGCTGTTACTACCTGAAAGCTCGTTAAAACAAACCTCTCTACACTGAGGTTTCACCTACCACGGAAAACAGCTCTTCAGGAAAGTGTGGCCCTAAGAGCGCCCCGGCACCGCGGCTGTCCTGTGGCGAGGAGGGAGCGCCAGCCGGGCCGGCGGCCGTGGCCGTCACGGGCCCTCGCGCGGCCGCTGGGGGCTCCGCCGTCCCACGCGGGCGGTCACCGAGCCCGGGGCTCCATGTTCTCCCGGGGACGGCGCGTTGCGGCCGGCCGGGCCCTTGGCGCCACGCCGAGCAGCTGCAGCTCGTGATACGCTTGGTTTCCGCGCGTGGCCTTAGCGAAACCATATGTCTTCCCTCGGCTCAAGATGTTGCTGGAGATCTTGGTGTGTGTGTTACGGAGGTTAGCTATCGGCTTAGCTGACTGCAGTCTGGTGGGTAAGAGGCTAAACTAGAAAGCAGGAGAATGGGATTCAGCCTGCGTTTTGATTCCTTTTGCTCTGTGACCCGAGCTTGTCTTGACTGCAGCAAAATGAGCAGCGTGATGTGCTGGTGACTGGCTTAGGCAGAATCCTGCTGCTTTTGATACTTAGTTACTGTTCCCTTGAATTCGAAGTGCGAATAAAGTAGGTAAAGGGGAAAATAGAAGGAAAAAAAAAAAAGGGGGTGAGACGATGTTAAAGCCCGACGTGCTGCCCTGCTGTGGGAACACGCGTGTGCCTGCCTGCCTGTGCGGGGCCTCGGCTCCGGCATCATCTCCTGCTCCACTCGCGTATCCCGCTCAGCAGTTCGGAGCGGGACATGCGTCTGGGCATTGCTCACTTCATACCTGCTGCATTCCTTTGAATATTGGCAGGTTCGGAGGGATTGTTTTCAGCCTTTCTTAGGTGAATTGGTCTGTGTCTGAAACTTAGATTTCGATTGTGCGTGGCTCTGTGCCTGTTTTCCTAACCAAGCACGTCGTAAATTCAAGGTTTAGGAGAATTGTTTAAGTATCAAGGGAGAACTGCTGACAGCAAGATCTCTGCTTTCCCCTATTTTAACTTAAGTGTTTGTAGCGTCTGTTCTTGGGCTACAGAAAAGGTGGTTGCTAATGCAGTATCAGCCATCTGTGGTTCCCAGGAATGTGCTTCACAGTGTTGCCTTGCAGTAAGTATCATTTTTTCAACTAAACTGTTGTTTAGCTTGAGTGAACATGCTTGTGATGATACTTGCATGTGTTCTGTTTTTAGTTCAGGCTGCGCTATTCAGGTCGAGAGGAGCGCGTCAGCGAGCGCTCCTTGTACCACCAGCACTTGCGTATGAACTCTTGACCACTAGAGGTACTTGGCTCAGGTATTGCCAGAAGAATCACTTAAAAGCTTAAAAAGTGCAAGGTTGTGGCTCTAATATTAATATACAGGGACAGAGTACTTCTTTCCACTGTCTTCATAGGAGAATTTTTCTCCGGAGTGTGTGGAACAGTTGCATTCTTTTTATATCCAGCAACACAAATATTTTTGCTGTTCTCCTAGGCATGTCTGAGTGAAGGCTGCAGGGGAGTTGCCTTTGCACAGACGCTGCTCATGAAAAGCTTTGCCAAGTCGCACAATAATCGGGTTTATGGTACGAGCTGGGCGACAAGGTATGAAATGTCTCTACCCCAGCTTGTTTGCTCGTGTCACAGGGAGGGCTGTTCTGATACAGCCTTCGCCGTGGCTCCCTCCCCGCGCTCGTGCTGTTTGTCCCCACGTGCAGGGACTGCTGGCAGCGGCTCTGGAAAGAGCAGAAAGGAGCAGTGATGGGGACTACAAGCTCTCTCAACTGCAGTATAAGCACCCGAAGGACACAGCAGCAAAGAAACTTTGTGAAGTCTTGACCTGTTTAACTCAGGGAGTTTTATTGATGATTTTATCAGGACCAGCACTTGAGCTCTGTCTGAAAGGCAGAACACTGTGTGTCAGCTGATTTTATGGGTATCAAGACGTTTCTCTTTCGTTGAAATTTTATTGCGTTTCTACTGGCAGTAAAATAACGCATCTTTAAACTATTCCAAACAAAGCTCTCCAGCTGCGTCTCCTATGCAGCATTAGCACCGATGGGCCCTGGTGCTCGGGGCCGGCCCCATAAGCCAGGGTTAGTGCAGGTTAGCGGGCAAGTTAACTGCTGGGTGGTGAGAAAACACAACTGCCCTCACTTCCACGAATGTGCATCTACCAGGATTTTATCTGGGGTGAGGGGGGAGGCGGGCATGCTTTCACTGCAACCGAAACAGCTACTTCAAAGTATCTTGCACACTACTGGATAATCTCCTTCGAGTTTATTGAATAACCTCAATGCTACTGAATCGTCTCCTTGGTGCAAAATGTCTCTGTCCTTGCTGTCAGTCCTTTACAGCATCATTCCTGTTAATGGTTTATCATTCAGTTACCTTAATCCTAAGGTAAATACATGTTGGGAGAACATGAAAAGCAAGATGTTCAGCACAAGGTGGGAACAAAGACAGTCAGTCATGAATTTGCTTTATTACCAATAAACAGGAAGAACATTATGCAAAAACACCCTGCAATTTGCTATCTCACAGAAATATGGCCTTTTTTTTTCAAAAATGGAATGGTAGATTAAATATTTGAGCCCTTTTCTCATAGCCAGTTGTTGCAACTGACCTGAGAAAGTTTCAAATGTTAAAAAAGAAAAAAAAGTAATTCATTCAAAAAGAATAAGCAATAAAATATGAAATATGGAAGAAAGCATATTCTTGGCAATGTTTCAAGTTTCAGAAAACCTTATTATTTCTAAGCATCATAGCAGAACTGGCTACTCACATTTGTGCCGTGTTTTTTTTCAGAATTTATGAGGTCATGAGCCAATATGAAAATATGCCATATATGTTTTATCTCTCTACATTATTTTTATTGACCAATATGTCTCAACTGAGACTAGTCAGTTGTCACAGAGTTTCCCTCCTGTTATTTCGAGTTTTTACAGTGAGCAAAGAACTCTATATTTGCACACAAATATGTCAGAAAGTGAATATGTTTGTTTAACAGAGCTTTTTTGAGCAGGGTTGAAGCAATTTTTTTCCATACAGTTTAGCTTTTGAAAATAGATCTTCTTAACATCAGACAACATCAGTCTCTTGGGGAAAGAAGAAAAAGGATGAGGGCTCTGTTGTTGTTTTGAAAGAGAAAGATGTTCTTAAGATGCTGGCTTGGGCGCATCCTCAGGGAAAGTCAGAGGTTGAGGTCACTGCATCTTTCTAGTTTCCAGCTGCTTCTCTGGATACTTCAGGATCCTTTTTTTTTTTTTTTCTCTCAATGCTTACAGAGAAGTAGAGTGATATAAATGGCTTTGGTGATATTATTTTATAAAAATGATTACATAATGATTAATTTACTCTATGTATTAATAGTTTGCATATCAAGTGCCATCTTTTTGTAGTTAACATGACAGTAAATAGTAGTGCTGATACCAAGATCAGGGCACCCACTTAGGAAAGACAGAAACTAATTCTGTGCTGTAAAAATCCATATGCGTTACTTCATTATTATGTACTGTTAGTTGTTGCTAAATACTACAGAGGAAGTTTGTGCGCCTGGTTATATCTTCCAAACATCATCAGCTTCAAATTCACCCATGCAAAAACCTGTAGCAGACCCACAGAATAAAAGTGAGCCATTTAAGTGATTTTATTGTTTTAAGCAATTCCAGTGTTTATGAAAGTAACTATTTTAATTTCCCTGTGAAGTTTGGGGTTTATTTTTTTTTTCTCCTCTTTTCCACAACAGAGGTATAACATGAAGAATGAGGCCTGAGCTTCCCTCTTGTTCTTTAATCACAACCTGGAGTGACCACCTGAAGAGATCAGAGGCTTCATTACAGCTTCCTCTCACCCTTTGCAGCTCCTCTGATGAAGCTGGGGTGGTTAAATCGTCACCCTTCTTCTTTGAGGAGGATAACGCCAGTGTCACCGCTAATCTGAGCTTCCCTTCTGCAGAGACGCGTTAGCACCTTTCTGTCAGCCCTCTCTAGAGCCCCCTCGCCTGCGCTGCCTACGGAGGGTGGCACCTGGCTGGCAGCTGCAGGGCTCGGCACGACCGCTGCGTTGCGGTTCCTTTGCAAATGTTATTTACCTCCTGTCCGGCAGCGTCAGAACTGTGGGGAAGGGATCAGCTGTTAGGTCTGTGTCCAAACGCACCCGCCTCACAAGGGAGCAATTTGGCTGTTACTATTTGAATATCTGCTTGTCTTTATCATAGTCGAATGTTTAATTTTAATGCCCATTGTTTCTGTCAGCCCTGTCACTAGCAGCACAGGGACGCAACAGAGCATAGAGGAATTCAGCTCCTGCACTCATCTGTGACATAGTTTATTTCGCTACCAGAAATCCTTCAGTGGACAAAAACCACAAGCCGACACTGCTGCTATGTCTGTAGCGTATATGCTAGGGGTGAGCAGTACAGGGCCTGCAAAGACATCAAGTGCAGAGAGTAGCTACCTCTTCCAGGAACTGCAGGGAGGACAAACACAATTAATGCCAGTCCTTCTCTTTTAATTCAAAAAGGGAGGAAATTCTGTGTGACTAACGGGGAAGTTATATGTATGAGCACGTAGTGCTGTCATGTGCATTTATCACTGATGGAGAGTCTGGATGTAAACTAGGGGCAGTCTTTGCCTGCATGAGACAATTTTTTTTCTGGCAAAATATGAAGTGTTTTCAGTCTTTCTTACTGCAGAGTATGGTGTGGGGTCCCTGCTTGACGCGTTCCCTTCCTGACACTTTAAGGGTGGAAGAGCAGCTCATGCAACAAGCTGCTCCTCCCTCCTGCTCTTGCCTTACTGGAACTCTGAGGTCAAGCACAGCCCTTGGAAAACAAACCTCAAGGCGAACCTCGCACATCATTTCTGGTGTTAAAAAAGGGATCAGAAGGCAAAGGAAATACCCACCTAGAAATATCACTGATATTAGACACTCTAACAATTTGTGTGCATTTGGACAAACATTCCTATTAGATTGTTGTGTAAATGGCTTGCAGATTTCTTTTATCTTTGGTCTAGACAAATGTTTGCCCATCAGAACCTGATGGTTTCTTTTGAATGATGGATGTGGCTGACCTGCATGGCCTCCTGGTTTCATATTGCAGCTTGCAAAAAGCAGATTCACAGCATAAGGAACAGTTTCTTCTTCCAACTCTCTTTTTCAGTACCAAAATAACTGACATTGCCAAGTCATTCCTAAACTAAAGCTAACCTTTGGGCTAAATTTTCCCAGACAGATAGTTACAATACTTTAATTCCTAACTGCAAGTTAAGATATGTTCACACTGGGTGCTCTAGGCAAGCAGGAGCTCACTCTGTCCTTGCTTGGAGCTGGAAAAAAGCCATATGACCACATTTAACACGATGCTGAGCTCGAGTTAATATACTCAGTCTCACAGCTGCCTCTGATGCGAACACTGTCACGTGGTTGGTTTTCAGCTTGGAGAACAAGCACAGCAAGCTCACATCTGCCTAGAACATAACATGTATCCAGTTACTTGGGATTCACATCCAAGCCTCCTCCTGATTTTTTAGATGGAGCCCTTCCTTCCCCTTGGCAGCCTGATCACATCTCTGATGCAATCCTCTCTCCCTTGCTGTGCCCTCCATCTCGCCCTAGTTCTTTTCATTAGCTCTCCAAGTTCCTTGTCTTTTCCTACTAGCCTGTCTTCAGATTCCTGCTCTTGTTTGGCAAAGGAAAGGTGTCTTCCAAGGCAAAGCACCGGTCTCATGCTTGTTACTGGGGTTTTGTCTCTCCAGCCAGTGCAGATTTCTCTTTTCTACCTGGACCAGGTTACTTTGTGTGTCCTTCCCTGTGTTTAAAATATTATTTAAAAAGTCATTATAGGAACCAGTTTCAGGGAGATTCTCTAACTCTTTTGAAGATAATTGAATGAAAAAGTCAAAAGAAATATTGATTTATTTTGGAGATCTGCACAATATTATTTTCTTTCATTCAGCTTTTCTCCCTATTGCATTGTATTTCTTCTAAGTCAAAAGGTTTGAATACAAGACCGATTCCATATCTAGGATCCCAAGCCTGACTACCTCGTGGCCAGTTACCAGTAACACTGGAAACATTTGGTCTCCTTTGATTAGCAGTGCGACATGTTTGTGCTCTTTATGATAACTTCACCGAATTCACCCCTTCTCTGCCCAGGTGCCACCCAACCATCTGTTTCACGTGGCAGTTTGGACGCAGCAGGTCGGTGCAGCAGCCCTGGGGAATGCCCAGAGTCTGCAGCAGTTGTGCCAGCCCCAGGGAGTCGGGGCAGTGGGGAAAGGCAGTTTGTCACGTGTGCGCATGCGAGGGTGAATGTGCCCCAGCCCAACCAGCAACTGCAAGGAGACTTTTACAGCGAGCGTCTGGCTCTTCTGCTGGCGATTGAGGCTTTGTACAATTCGATGGTTCCCAAGCTGTGGTTTGAGGAGCCCTTCCAAGCAGTCTGCACAGCTGCTTCTATCACAGGGCCGGGAGTCTCTGCCAGTTTAAAGGCACTTCTTCCAGTTATATCTGAGTCTGAACATTGCTTAGATTCTTCAGAGCATTTTAAAAGGACTGTTTTCAGTGCAAGATGCTCCAAAATGCTGGCAAAATGAAAAGCCACAAAGAGGACAGAATACACTAAAACCTCTCACTGGAAATGTTACGTCCTATATGCAGAAGAGAAAACAGCTGTAGAAATCAGGGGCTGAGATGTGTGAAAGACCATAATCAGCACACACCAAATTAAATTGGTCTGATTATTTTTTTTAACGCTATCCCTGTGTGTTGTATTTTTCAAAGCATGGTATATGCTACAGGGAGATATTCCAAAGGATCTGGTACAAAGAAAGAAGACATTTATGTTAATGTCTTACACTATATGTAGATATATATTTTATATATATATATTATAATTTTATATATGCATGCATAAACACACATATATGCATACACATGCATCTGCATGCGTGTATAGTCCAGTTAGAGAATCTCTGATTTAGTTGTGTGATATTACCAGGTGCAGGAATGCAGAGACCTTCTCTTTGCTTTCCAGGACTGTTGCTTCTTAGCAGGTTACCATCAATAATAGTTCCATGGGGTGGAAAAAAGTGCCCTTGCAAGTTATTGAAACCAGTTTGTAGTCACTATGGCGATTTAAATCATTTCCAGGTACTTTAAGAAAAGTGATCTTGAACAGGGTTGTGTTTCTCCTCACTTTCTATACCTTGGGAGAGTTGGCTTCTTAGCGAGATTAAAATGCAATATAATATTCAGAATCTGCTGGTTTCTCTACAATTTTGATTCAAAGCATATTTGTAAAAGGTCATACAGCAACTGTGCTTTTAAGTTTTCTAGACACTAAAAGTCTAATTCAAAACACAGTGAAGTCAATTGGACTCTTTCCACTGACTTCAATGGGTTTGGGTTCAAGCTCTAATTTACATAAAAAGAAGTACTTTCTTATGCCCCAGAGCATTGCATAACTTGAGAAGCACTTTCTGGGGAAGGGTGTGCTCACCTTCCCCTGATTTGTCAGATGTTAGCTCTTACCAGCAGCAGATCTGATGGCTCAATCACATATTGCTGTGTTGGAAACCCTATTTCAAATAATTTTTTTCAAGTCTTAAGCTTGGTAGCATTATGGCAGCTAAAGTTCTCTTCCAAAACACAGCTAAAACCTACACACCCATGTCTTCAGGAAAAGATGTTCTTCATATCAGAAACTTAATGTGTAATATGTATTTTTATATATGTATATCATACATATGCAGATACTTATTCTACTTTTCTCTGTCTATGCATAACATTATTCATATTTAGTTCTGGTTCTGCAGGAATGTGAAATGCTGTGCAGCAAACAACATACTGCATGCCCTGGCCAGAAAAAAAGTGGTCAGGCTCCTGTTTACAGATACTGCATCAACACTAACATCATTGCAGGCTACTGAGAGTAGAACAGAACAGTAATTGCGTTGACAGAGTAAGGTCATGTTATAATATCACTGCTAATTAATACATTACTTTGACAATTCGGGAATTAGTCTAACAGTTCATGTTGTGTCATATTCTGGGTAATGCAAATGAATGCACCATTTTTTTTTTTGTTTCTATTCTCTGCTACCTTTGAGAATGATTTGCTGTTGAAAGTGGGTATTGCTAAGCAAGGCTTCAGTAAGAAAGACATACTAAAAGGCCCATTCCGTTAAGAGGACAATTTCATTATAGCTTCAGCTAGTCAGTTGAATTGCATCCTTTTAACCACATCCACAGAAGAATAGGGTTAATAACTAGCTATGTGGCTGTCAGATTCCTTCTGTAACAATTGGCCTGTTACATATCAAAGCTGAAGTTTCACCTCACGTTTTGTCCTACTCAGACATAAACCCACCATTTTAACTTAATATAATCTATTAGATATTACAGATTTTTGTACTTGGACAAGTTTAAGAGAAAAGGTGTGTTGTCAGTGGGAATGAGGCATAAATCTAGGAGATTCTTGGATCCCCTCTCTCTCCAGTGCTCTGATGTTTCAAAAATATCAATTATATGCTGGAGAACACCGCAGCAGATATTGCCACATAGTGCCAAGAGCTGAAGTTCATCCTTAGCCCTGGCAATGCTTTCTTTCATCGTATGGCTTAACACATAGGTTGCATGGCTTTTCATAGGCAGGACTGAAAAGCAATATCAAAACATCCATGCAGAGTATCAGTGGAGATGTTTACATCTAATCTTAGAAGCCATCCTATGCCAGTTGTATTAAACACCAAGTTTGGTGGGGTTTCTAATACAAGACAAATGACAAAAACTCTATGAGAGATCAGATCTCAGCAAGTCTCCTGGGCATAAAAAGTGCTCGCTAATGTAACTGTACATCATTTGTGACAGCTCTACGTGTCTGCTAAAAGAAGGGCATTAGAAATATGATGTGGTAGAAATGTAATCTATGATACGATGGAGGAAATAAGAAGTGAAGTCTTTATTAACCGTCCTTCCCTTGAGTCTGCCTAGAACAAGTTTCTGCAGCGTCGGCCAAGCAGCCTCCTCGAGAAGGCTGGTCTGCTGCCTCTCGTGTATGTTCCTTCCCATGCTAGCCAGAAGGCTTCATTCCGTACGCAGCAATTATTTTTAAAGTTTTATCAGTTATTGACCACAGCAGGCTATTCATATGCATATGTAGTGTCTGAGATACGTGTTTCAAAATATGGCCTTAGGCACTTTGCAGACGCTTTCAGACTTGTAAAATAGAGAATTTCCTCATCTATCAACAACTCTCACAAGCTCTCCATCCTCATACCTTTAGGGAACTTTTCCTGTAACAGCTTGAGTGTTTGAATGCATGCAAAACTGCTACTAGGGCATGGGACACAAGGAAAACAAACTTTGTTTCAGCCCCGATTTACATCAGCCAGATAGAACATGGATGACATAACTCGTCCTAGAAATCAATGGTCGTGTGTGTAGAGTAAAACAAACCATTACTTGGCATTAGTCAACAAAATAGGATTTCCTTAACAGCCTGTTTTCTTCATATTTTCAACTTCAGTGGGAAAAGTCCATAGCAGTATAACAGAAAAAGAAAAGATGCCACACGACCTCTAGTGAAGTACCTTCTCAGGTAAGCTCTTTACGGAGTTAACTGGCTAAAACAGCATTATTTGATACTGTAAATCTTCACTTCGCAGATCGTCATTAGCAACGTCTGCTTCTGCAGAGAGCTGGCCTGATGGCCCCCAGCAGCTGCATAACGTTACCCTTATCAAAGTGTTGAGGTTCTGCAA
>VWPW01028832.1:0-40717 GCA_013389825.1 Crypturellus undulatus
CCATTCAAAGACTGCCGAGTGAGGAGCGCCTCGGCTGGAGCTTCCCGCCTGGGTTGGAATCTGCTGCTTCCTCCTCACTCCATGGTATTTNTTCCGAGCGGGCTGGAATCCGCTGCTTCCTCCTCACTCCATGGTATTTTCTCGGCTGTCGGCTTGAATAACCTAAACAGCCTCCGTTCTCTCACTCGTGTGTTGTGTGTAGCTGCATGGAATGGATTTTGCCTCTGTGCCACCACAGACCATCTTCAAGAGAGCTGATATCCATCATGACTGAGACTGGGGGAAAACATATTTTTGCTTAATTTTTGCTTAATTTTTGCAAGCCTCCATCACCTGGTTTAATTAAAACAGGAAAACTACAAAGTGTCCTGACCCTGATCCAAATTCCACCAAGCTTCAATGATCTCAGGCCCGGTCTCCTTGATTTCCCTCACTCCAGCTGCACCATAAGCATTTCATATCTGGTTTCTTCATCTATTCCTGATCCCCAACTCAATGAAGAGCCAGGAGCCACCAGTACTTTCCAGGATAAATTTTTCCATGGACTTCTCCTGATCTAAACAAACTCCTGCTGCAAGTACCTTTCAGAGCTGCCTAATGAAGGGTAGAAAATGTACAGCCACAGATTCCTATTTCTTTTCAACACAGAAAGTGAGGGCATTATTTTGAATTCCATCTGAGCTACAGTAATTGAGGTTAATTGCACATTACCCAAAATAACTCATGTGCTAAATTTAGAAATCACGGATGCTGCTTTGGAGGAGAGTTGTTTTTGCGGGATGATAATGAGCCAGCAAACTGGCTCACACGTTCTGCACTATCTTGATGTTGCAGATATTCTCGAGTGATGGTAGAGGCTCTGCCATGGAAGGATGTGACCAGAGGACGGGGCTTCTTGGAGGCAGTGCCCTTGGCAGCCTCATTTGCAGCCAAGCAGGTCAGGTGTTCTTCTTCAGTGCTGCTATTCTCGTCAGGATTAATTAGCAATGTGGCCAAGCTAGGTAACCTGCTATTTAAATAAAAAGAAGCAAAAAAGAAATATCGCCGGGAAGTATTTTCAATGACTTTGCATGATAGCTCCGTGGTAAAAGCTGATCTTTGGGAGACCGATCACAAAGAGCTTTAGTGACAGTCTGTCATGGCACACAGAACATTTCCTTCTCATTATATAAGGAATGGTACTAATGAGACAGCCCCTGTCTGCAGTCCTTATGTGCCATCCCGGCAGTTTGAAGAAGACTTCTTGTGACTAAGGGTAGCGGGGCCTCCTGCTCGTCAGGGCTCCTCCTGCCCTCAGAGGAAGCTGAGTACGTTTTACAGCCCTAATATACAGGAAGACATTAGGAGATTAACATTGGGGCCCATAAAATATACTTTGCTGTGAAATAAGGTAAAGGGCAAACATAGCACACACTTTCTAAGCAAGACCGAACATCCAAGAAGGCAAAAATAGACCCTAATATCACTGAAACTCAATTTCTTAACTAGAGAATCAGCTATTTATTTTCTGTGGTTTGTATGCCCACTTTATATTCAAATACTTGACAGCCAAATACATAAATGATTTACAAAGTCAAGGAGAAACTGAATTAGTTTCGTTCTGCATTATGACTATGTTATGAGTGTGCTATGAATAAAGCAAAGATATAAATCATAAGGTTGCCCCAGTCAATTAAATGTGAAAAGTATTATAAATTTCACTATATATATGATTTGTCATATGCACTGGGCTTTTCTTCAGCAGCATGCCACAAATGCATGACGTACATAATTTGCAATTCTCAACTGATGATTACACAACTGCCTACTGCTAAATTAGATGTTTTCATAGGTCTCCCCGCATACAACATTAGTTCACTCTGCTTGCCCTGCAGAGATTATCTGTGTTGGTGTTACAGCTGCTAAAGTGAAAGAATAAAAATAAAATAAAATTATGCAGATCAGATCCTGACTGGAACCCAGAGTTTATCAGAATCACAGTCTGTCACTGACTGCACGGCAAGGCATACGCACACTTTTTAACCAAATGCTCACTATTCATTTGCTAGGAAAAGATCTGTCAAAGACAGCTTTTTACATAGAAACTGGTAAGAAGGAATTAATTTTAGGATTCAATAGTAATATGACACAGGTTGATAATTTTCATCTTGTGCTTTTGAACAGGTGACAGTTTTAATCTCTACTAAAGAACAGTTGTTTGTATCTAGAAGAACATCTTTCCTTCTGCAACCCTGAATTGAGTTCCATGACTTTTTCCAGCGTTATCCCAAGGGGATGGAGGATAATCTCTGTGCACCCTCCAAGGCAGAAGAAAAGGCAAACAACCCCAATTAAGTCACAAGATGTGCAGAAAGCAATGCCTGAACTATTGGCTTGCCTGCAGTGCAGCTCCTGCGAACCAGCTCAGCTGGGCAATATAATAGCAACAAGCCCAGACTCGCTTCCACTCACCCGGGAAAAAGCCGGTGGCATTCCAAGGACATGAACGGAGTCAACGGAGACTTTAAATTCCCCTGCACTGGGGGTCAAAGTGTTAGATATTTAAAGCTCCAGTTCATCTTAGCTTAAAATGAAGCCACTAGAAAGGCAGCCCTGGCTCCAGAGGTGCCTCCGGAGCTGCCTGCTGCACTTTTTCTTCTTCGTTTGCCCTGTAGCAATACCCATGATATCAATATACATGATTATCAATATGCACAGATGGCAGACGTGGCTCTCGTGCCATTAGCAGCTCTGCCATCGGCCAGTGCTAGCGGCGATGCTACGGATCGAAGCCTCCTGCTTCCGTGGCAGAAAACAGGGAAAGGAAGGATGAGCAGGCAGCAGGCACGCTGCAGCAGGAGCACCTCAGAGCACTCAGCAAAGGAAGGGAACTGCTCCGGCTGTCCCATGCCCTGCACGTCTTGCAATTATCAGCCTGGCATTAAGCACACGCGAGGCGGAAGCGACAGGTATCGTTTCCACGACTGTCAGCAGCCACAGGAGAGGAGCCAGGAACCACCGGGACCTTTTAATGGTTTAATCCCTTCCTGTCAGGCACTTTTCATGCTGAACGCTGCTTCCCAGCAAGCGGAGTGAGTGTCACCAGGTCTGGACTCCTGAAGCGTAACAGGGACCTGTCTAAAAGCATTTCCCTTTGCGGAGGGTGACAACAAGGTTGTGTATGAGCCCTGTCTCCTTCACCACGCACTCCTGCAGCAGTCGAGCCCCCAGCAATGCAGCCCTGGGAACCACGTTTTAGGCACGCTGGCAATGCACGTGCTTAGTTACCACGCAGGACTCGCTGCTGGGGAAATGGAAATAAATCCAGCTCTTCACCAAGGGCACAAAGGCAAAGCATTTAGTCCCAGCCTCCATGAAGTCAAGAACCACTTCTCATGTGGATTTCAGCCCCACGTGATGAAAAATTGGGGTTGGAATCAGAGAGGATAGGAGATTCCAAGAAATGCAAGAGAGCCCTTGGGTTCAGTACACTGTGCGGTTGCCGAAGCACCAACCTGCTCACCCGGCCACCAAAACGGAGCCCAGGAGCTGTGAGAACTTATGCACATGGGGTTATACGTGCTGGGAAGAGAGTGATTCCAGGCTCTCATCCTTCGAGGCTCCTCTCCCGAGAAAGTGCTTGATTAAAGAGTTCAAAGTAAACACGCTGCATGCGAGGGCTGAGCAGGATCACAACGCAGGTGACAACGTTGCCGCTTTGATGCGGGCCTTTGGCAGAGATCGTTGCCTACGGAAAGGCAGTTTCGCTTTGTCATGAACCGTGAGAGGAAATACTGAAAAATTCATAAGCCCCCTTCACTTCATAATCAATCTATCAGTCAAGACATACTAGGGACTCGTGGCATCTGGCACCACACAGGGCTCCAGCTGAAGGGAAAACGCGGCCCCCCAAAGTGCTGCACTAGGTAGAGGAAGCTCTGAGCTCCTTATTGGGGAGTTGCTGCTCTAAGAGATGCTGCAGGCAGCTGTGACGGGACACAGTGGACGGCACGTGGCACCCAAAGCCAGCGACACAGATTTACTGCAACATCCTCCTCCCATAGAAACACCCCTGATTAAGCAAATATTCCTCTATGAGCAACAACAGCAACCAGGAGAGTCCCATTTTGTGTCCAAAGCCCTGACCTCTGCTGAGTTTCCTGAGCAAGAAACTGGAGGATCTAAATATTCCCTCTTTTGTGCCGAGCTGGGATGCCGAACTCCCTTTTAAATTGGGAATGTGACTGATGTTAAGCTGTCTCGGTAGCTTAAGCCATTAATACACTGGGCAACATGCTAATCCTCGGTACAGCAAATTACAATCCTAGGACCGCCAGCTGTCTCGGGATTTGAATGACGGAGAGGAATAGGAAATGTGGATAATTTTCCCAGGGTCACGCACCTCCCTGTGCCAGCAGAACTGGCATTTCTCCCAAGCATCAGGCAGCCCGAAAGGGGGTCCGACCTCTGCCCCAGCGAGCCCTCGAGCAGGGGTTTCGCCAAGAGCCCCAAGGAAGCAGCAGGGCAAGTCCTGCCCCTGGAAACTCTATGGTCATCCCTAAAATGCTGCCCATGAGGTGGGGAGAGAGGAATGACACCTGGGGAAAGCAGAGGGGACAGAGGAGATTCTGGTAGAGCTAGAAGCAGAGCTCAGGACCTCTGCTGAAGGCATGGGAAGAGCCGTACGGAATCACGATGCTCATCTCCCAACACTTTTGTTGAGAGTAGCTCTTGCTCCTTCTTTTCCCACTACCCCGATATTTCTTTTCGGTTCACAGTTGAGGATCACCTTTCCAATTCCTCTAACTCCTGCAATGGCTTGGAAAATCCCAAGGGGCTGCACCTCTACCCCCTGCTCCCCACGTGAAGGGCAGCTCTCAAACTCCCAGCAGCAACATCCCTCCCTGCAATCCAGAGCAAGGTAGAGCACAAACAAGGCTGCCTGGAAATAAAGGCATGGAGAGGGATTTATCGGCTGTGGGGATGATGTGGTTAAGCACCAAGACACATTGCCAGGAGGATGCTTGGCAAGGGGCACCATGCAGCCAAGAGATGCTCAAGAATACAGCTCCTTTGGCCAGGCAGACTTCCTAAAGTCAGTCTTTTAGGCTGAGAGCCATGCAGAATATTTCCAGAACAAGGCAAAATTTCCCTTCAAGGGATTACAAATTGCGTCTATTTCTTTTGTTTTCTCCTTATTTTTTTTAATATATATAAGCTACACAACATCATACAACTTTGACCAGCAGCTGTAGCTGTAGAAGACTTAAAGCAGAAAAGCTTCAGGGTTCCAGCTCTGCTATAGCGTTCAGGAGGTGCTTTTCAAGAAAAGGACAACAGCCTAGTTAAGAAGGCACACACTTGCATCTGAGCCAGAAATGTGTGATCTTACACAACACGTTGGGAAAGGTGAACAAAAGATTCATCAATCCGGCAAGAAAAATCCCATAAAGTCACCTGTTACAACAAAGTCTGTTGTAAACAGAAGACACTGTTCTCCAGAAGAGCAGAAGAGAACAGAAGAGGAAGTCGAGCATCTCACTTAGCCCTTTTAATTCTCCAACAAGCTATTTGGCAACATAATTCCTACGTGCCCAACCAGTTTTATGACGGGCAAAAGCCAGACGGCCAATTTTTTTGTTTAAATTTTGTTACATTTTACAAAATTCATGCGGTCATTCAGCAAGGGGTCTCTAAGCCACCTCAGTCTGGGTGTCTCTAGCTGCTCCCTCACCCCGATGCATCCCAGGGCCCTCAGCATCCTGTACGGCAGCACATCCCGCTGCCTGGGAACAGGCCTGCGGAAGAGACCTGCTCCATTTTCCGCTTCCTTATGTAAAACCTGACTCCTGCGGGAAGTCGGCCGCCCTCAAACGAGGCCGTGCATCGCCAGGCATTTGCTAAGCAGTTGCGGATCACTGCCCGCTCCTGCCACCCCAGCGAGCTTCGCTATTACCTAATGAACCAAGGCTGCCCTACGAGCGCTGGGGGCGAGCGATTTGGAACAGCGCGAAGGACAATTTGGGGAGGGTGGATGTTTCCTCCTGTACAACGAGAAATTTTATTTCACAGTTCACGAGGGCTAGGGCTGCGCACGGGTCCCTGTGTGGAGACGTTTCCCCTGCGTCCACGGTTGGCCCCTCATCTCGTACCAAAGCAACGGAGCGCATGTTGGTACATACATGGCCCAAGGGTAAGGATGAGCCTTTGGGAACCAACTCATCATCTAGGGGAGGATTTCTCCCTGCATGGACCTGGGTATGAAACGGGGATGCCGATTCCCTTGGATCGGATCAGGCATCAATCCATGCACGGGGAGCACAGCGGCTGCGTGGCTTCGCCAGGGATGCTGACACAAGCGAGCCCTGCACAACCTGCTGGAAAGCGGCTTGCGGAGATGCCTACAGGTTTATGAGGAATGATAAATCAACCTAAATGGAGACCAGATGCAGCAAAACGGAGAGGGGAAGAAAAAGCGGTGTCTGCCTTCGCAAATGATTTGTGAGCTATTCAAAAAAAGCCAAAAACGTGGATAACCACTTCCATTTGAAAGGAACATCTCTTCAATCTGTGTTTAAAAGCTTCTGAACCCCAGCAATCTCCCTGGAAGATCATCCATGAGAGGTACACAGCACCAGAAGGGCTTAAAAACTAAGCTGCCCAGAGGCTTCTGACCTCAGAGCAAGCCTTAATACTCGCTTCTTATGGTATTGCATAACCACGTTAGGCCCATGACAAGCATATGCACCACGCAAGACAAACGGGAGGGCTCACCAGCTCACGCAGCTCAGGGCAGATTGCAACATTTCACTTACGCTTCCTTAAAGCTTCATCAGGAAGGGAAACACCTGATTTTTCAGCACACAGAGCACTACCATTCACAAACCATCATAGCTAGAATCAGCTACAATTAACTCATTCCGAAAAACAAGAAGGAAAGATACCCAACATGCCTTCAAATCCTGACTGTTTGACTAAAAGTTTAACAGTAAATACAAAGAATACACCAACCGCAAGAACTGAGGCTAAACAAGCGGTCACAGAACTCCTAAATGGACCCCAGTTTTGGAGCTAAAGCAGCTTGCAGATGGATCTGTTGCCACTCAACAGGTTTAAAGACGCAAACAAGACGAGAGAATGTTCCCAAAAGTGCACAAGCAACTCACAAGGTAAAGGCAAGGGTCCTGCAAAGGGTATCTGCTTAAAATATGCCAGACGCCTGGTCTGAATCCCTTTCAGTTTGAACAAAATTTTAATTTTCCTGCTCTTCAGGGAGATTGAGAGATTTTATTGAGAGATTTTAGACTCTGAAAAATCTGAAAGCCTTGCACGAACAGCAGGAGGTAGTTTCTGGGAACAGTGAATTTACGTATTTCAAGTCAAAACCTCTATTTGCTGATGCGTAGCAAAGGCAAGGAGGCAGGTATCCAGGGAGGAAAAGGTGCTCTGCGATGAGTGCTGCTCCTGTAGGGAAAGCCCTTCCAAACTGGAGGCTTTCAGCTTTCCGATCCTGTCACTCAGCCCTCCCCGAGGACACGGTGGCACAGCCAGTCCCCCTTGCCTGAAAACGCTCCTCTCCCAGCCCTGACAGCTCTCAGCGTTTTGTCACAGGGTTCAACAACCCGGCTCCATCTGTGAATGTAACATTCTCTAGCCGGCCTCCGTGCTGACACGAAATCAGGAATTCTTCAGAGAGCGAGACCAGACCTCTCGGTAAAACAGTAACTCAGATTCTTCTGTTGTCATCAGCACAGCGTTTTCTGGGGATGGTGATACGGGATAACGCACAGATAACTGAAACAACAGATCAATAGTGACATATCACCACGCGCCCGACCATCACTGTCATTCCTTACAAAGAATTGAAATAAAACCCAAAGACAAAACATGCTTGGAAGAGAAACTTGCCTGGCACAGAGGCGCAGCCTGAAATTGGACAGCCGTTCTGCAAAATAAGTACTTGTAGTATGCTGGTAACCTAGAATTGAGTGTTGAATTGGGATCTTGAACCTTGAAGTAGCATGGCAATCACTGAACGCCTACCTTTTTGGCAGAAGGTTGAGCAAAGACTTGGCAAAGCACCTTGCTCACACAGAGCAAGGTTTTGGTTGCCTCTCATGTCAAACAATTGGGTATCAGCTGAAAAGAAGAGCAGGGAATGTAAATTGAAAGATTTTTACGGACTGAGATCAGCAATAGCTGCAATCCTGCCCTTCATTTCAAGATTTCTGAAGTTTAGATTATCACAAAGACCTAAAGAGTCCATCCTCCTAAATGGGTCAATGTGTTCAGCACCGTTTTGATGCGGTGAACCTTCCCTTTGGGGTCAGGGAGAAAGTGCTCAGGAGATGTACAACTTTAGATAGCAAATTGTGAGCAAGCAGTGAGATAGCTACGTATTCTGAACGAGCAGCATCACAGGCAAGTTAAAATGAAAACAGAACATAAAACACTTGGAAGATTTGCAGTTTCCTTATTCAGCTTAGTTGGGCCTCCAACAACATACTCCAAAGTCATGAAGGTGGCACGAGTAGGTTCCATATGGAGTAAAATGATCTTAGGGGATGAGACAACTTCTCCCATGGGGTACAACATCCTCATTAACTTACTGGTGAAGGTCAGCGTAGCCAGTAAATTAATGATATGGCACATGCTGATCATAGATGTCCATGTTAACTGCAATATGTCCCTGACAGTAAAATAGAGATAACTTGAGCTGAAGCGCACAGCTGCACTCTGTCTGACACTCTGCTGACCTTGGGTTTGGATGCACTGGCTGTAAAAGGCAAAGGCCTCTAGTANATTCAGCTTGGTTGGGGCTCCAACAACACACCCCAAAGTCATGAAAGTGGCAGGAGTAGGTTCTGCATAAGGTACCCTATGGGGCAACAAGATCTTAGGGGATGAGACAACTTCTCTCATGGGGTACAACATCCTCATTAACTTACTGGTGAAGGTCAGCAAAGCCAGTAAATTAATGACATGGCACAGGCTGATCATAGATGTCCATGTTAACTGCAATATGTCCCTGACAGTAAAATAGAGATAACTTGAGCTGAAGCGCACAGCTGCACTCTGTCTGACACTCTGCTGACCTTGGGTTTGGATGCACTGGCTGTAAAAGGCAAAGGCCTCTAGTAAGAGGCTGCTCCAGCTTCAGCGTCTCCTACCAGAGCGGGAACAACCACTTTCTTCCAGAACATGCACCTCAGGCAGCAGCAAGCATTAACTCACGCTACAAATATTTATGAAAAAGAGATAATCAAGCCACTTACAACTGAAAATTAACAATCTAAAAATTCAGCAGTGTAGACAGCGTAAATATGACCGCAGTTAATGCAAGCTAATTCAAACAGAGATAATACAGCAGGAAGATGCAGTCAATCAAGTTCCCTGGCACTAACACCCCTTTGCACGTACAGCATCATTACATTAAGTGGGTCTGCTTTCCCCTTGCAGGTGTACGGCGACCACCGCGCTCCCAACATGTGAGTTTGGGGACAAACACCTGCAGGAGGAACCACCACTGGAGCCAGCCGGACTGAGGACACTCCGGCCTCGCCACACCGAGCGGAGCCGGAGCGGCTCTGCGCGGATCCAGGCCCTGGATAGGGATCACCACAAGATGGCGAATTGAGCCAGCCTGCGGCTGAGCACTCGAGACGCGGAACCCACCTAGGAGCTCGCACGGGGCCCTCCGAGGCTCGAGGATCTCCCACCGCGCCGCGTGGCACGGACACCTCCACCCCACCACGGGAGGACGCGCAGGGAGCTGCTGGACTCCGCTTGAGCCCTGCCAAGCGTTCGTGAGGACTGCCTCCCCGCGCAGCCCTTACCCGAGCCCTTATCCTCATCCCTGTCTTTCCATTACCTTTCCCCAGGGCTTGGTATAGGCTGAGCCTGTTGGCAAAGCCCTTCCAGGCGCTCGGAGATGTTTTTCAAGCTGTTTTGCTTTGTGTTTGAAACCAAATAAAACACTACCTGCCCAATATCATCATCAGCACCGAGGCTGGACAACCGAGGCTTTGGCACGGACTGGAGAAGCTGGATCTAACGGAGGACGAAGAAGCACCCATCGTCTCCAGCGTGCCTGGAGGACACTCCACACTCCACCTGGTGGGTAGGTGAGGGAATAAGACTACAGCTTGCCTAGGAGTCTCAGGGCAGATGCTCAATCCTGCACAGCCAGTACCCCAGGGCACCTCCACCTTGGTCCCTACCTCAGGTGCAACCTCCTGGCACCTTCCCACGTCACCCTCTAGAGGACACGCAGGCACCGGCTCTGCCTGCCGTTCTCGTCGCCTTTCAGCCATCCTTCTCCACTGACTTGCAAAGAGTTGATGTGGATCAGGGCCCCGGCCTTGGCTGTCAACCAGCAAGTAATTTGCTAGTCGTGATTCGAGGTTTATACCCGGTGTGACATCCTGAATGGTGCCTCTCCGTAGACCGAAGCTCGAGAGACATCTAGACTCACTCCTTACCACAGAGTTTTGCGAACAAAGGTCAAAAATGGTTTCTTTAGGGAGAGGATATCTGCGGAGCCGTGTGCCAGCTTCGCTATGACTCTCCCAGCTACCTTGTCTGCAAGGAACATTCTCATTTCCTGCTTTTCGAGGAAATGCAGTTTATTTTGAACTTCATTCAGCAAGGCGTGACCCCTTCCCTTTGAAAATGTTACCAGGGCAAATGGGCTTTTGCTTACAGAGTTAGTGAAGATATATTGGACATTCTGAGAGCGCGGCATTATACCCTCTGCTATTGTGGAGGGCTCCTGATGCTTTCTGAACGACAATATGTTGCCAAAATAAGGTGAGAGCCTGCTCCCTGATCCCACTTCATCTGTATTCCATTCTCGATCTTCCCTTTAAGCTTCCACTGAAGGCACGGCACTTCCTAAGCAGGAATAACATGCAGCCTGAACCCAGATGCGAGTCAAGGAGTGCAACTGACTGCGGATCTGCAGCGCTCCTATTTCAAATGGCAGTGGCAGTTCTTTTCAGAAAAAAAAAATAGTCACCAATAAAGACATTAAAAAGAACAGAAATCCTTAAAATAGTCTCACAGGATTCAACTTCTTGTATTTTGCTGTGGGACTACGTCAAAATTGTGCTGCTAAGGCCAACTTGTTACTTCAGATGAAGGTACAAGATTTAACACTTTGGAAACATACTCGTATGAAACCTAAGTTAAAAATGTTTCTTGTTATTAGTCAAATAGGTTGTCAAAGTNGATCTGCAGTGCTCCTATTTCAAATGGCAGTGGTAGCTCTTTTCAGAAAAAAATAGTCACCAATAAAGACATTAAAAAGAACAGAAATCCTTAAAATAGTCTCACAGGATTCAACTTCTTGTATTTTGCTGTGGGACTACGTCAAAATTGTGCTGCTAAGGCTAACTTGCTACTTCAGATGAAGGTACAAGATTTAACACTTTGGAAACATACTCGTATGAAACCTAAGTTGAAAATGTTTCTTGTTATTAGTCAAATAGGTTGTCAAAGTGAAGCAACCAGCACCCAGGACCCCGGGAAAAATAACATAGGTGAGTGCAATCACCTTTTGGGTCAGGTTATTCCTGTTGCTGAATGCCCCTGCAGAAGAGTAGCTCCTTCTGTGTCCTTCTCTCTGTCCAGCTGACACTATGGGGAACAACAACGGGAAAAGCAGCCTCTAGGAGGGTTGGCAGCCAAAATGCTGCAGAGTTTCTATGAAAGATGGAGGCAGAAGGTGGAAAGGCCCCCAGGGAGCTCCTCCCGGGACTGGGCACAGCTGGGAAACACTCGTCACCTGCCAGTGCTGCTCCTCTGACGCTGGGGAATAAACTGGGGATCACACCGTGACCTTATACAAAAGCTGAGAGAATAACTGAATCATTTCATTTACAGCCTGAGCAAAACCCAGAAGAGATCCCACCCCCTCAAAGAGCATTCATTTTCAGACGGCTTTCCTTACTAAATTTTCTGCAGTCTGAGACTTCTATTTCCAAAATGTTTAGATCTGTCCCAGGATCATTTTCTCACTCTTTTTTTTTTTTGGCTTTAGTGAGATGGCGAAATATTGCTGAAACGATGCAGCCGTTCCTGGAGAATCTGCAAAC
This sequence comes from Crypturellus undulatus, assembly GCA_013389825.1. NCBI lineage: Eukaryota > Metazoa > Chordata > Aves > Tinamiformes > Tinamidae > Crypturellus > Crypturellus undulatus. The sequence continues at coordinate 12,075 of VWPW01028832.1, forward strand.
TGCTTCCTGTGCCCCAGATCTGCATAAGCTGCCGGGAGCGATGGGCGTCAGCGGAGCCGCTGAGCCAGCTCTGCCCTCTGCGCTTTAATCTCTTTCTGGATACGTGGCTGGGTCAAGCCTGGCCCTCACCGTGTGCTTATAAAGAGCTTTGATGCAGCTCCACGTAAAGCTGCACCTGCTTCCCCAGGGCACAGCACCACCGGTGTCTGCTCGCCCCCCAACTCCTCCAGTTTTCCCTGCTCTGCTGATGAATGGCCCATGCAACCATCCCTTTCCCGGCAGGGACCTGATCCCGTTACTCCCGGGAGTGATGAGGACGGTGGCTGCAGCACCCGCGTTACGGAGCCTGCCTGGCACTGGGGTTGGTGCTGAGGAAGGTTGCAGACACCTAGGGAACAAACACGGGACACGCTCCCCAGGGGCACCTTGTGCAGAGCTCAGTTGAACCCATGACTTGATCCCAAAGGGTTGCCAAGCCCTCCAGCTGCCAACGTGTCCCCGGGGATCCCAGAGCGCTGCAACACCCCCCGGCTGCTCGAGATGCCCCTGGTGATGCCAAAGGGCTGCAAAGAGATGTCCTCGCAGGGGACACAGGCTGCCTATGCCACCAGCTGTGCCCACGCTTGCTCCGCACGGTGCATAGCTAAGGATAGAGCGAGGAGACACTGCCTCTCCTGTATCCCCCCGGGAAAGGAAATGATCCTCTCTAGTCTTCTCCAGAGCCGTTTTTCCACCCGGGCACACGCTCCACAGCTGCGTGACACACGTTTGCAGCTGCAGGTAAAACGGACGGTGCAGGGAAAGCAGCCTGGCTCCCCTGCACGCAGCCTCGTGCATGCAGAAAATCACCCAAAGAACAGAAGGCCGCCTAAGCACGGAAAAGGGAAAATGGGCGAGCAGAAAATCCTTTCCATTTAATTTATCTTGCCTCTCCAGCTAGGCTTTCTCACCTGACAAATAAAAACACCAGGAGGGACCGGCCGCCGGCGCTGCAGCGGCTGGCGCTGCGGTGAAGAGGTGCTGCCCGCTCGCAGCTCATTTCCCAGCCAGCACCATTCGCGGGCGAGCAGGGACCCAGCACTAACCCGCTGCTGCTCCTCGCGACGGTATTTCCTCGCAGGTGCCTCCAAAAGCAGCACAGGGGATGCACTTGGCACTAGCGAGTCTGCAAGGCTGGCACTGCACCGAGGGTAGACGCGTTCCTGTCCCCACCTTGATCATCACGCAGAATTATTCAGGTTTGTGCTGCTGGCAGCTTTATCAACTGCACAGTAACACATGTTAAAAATATTTGCTGTTGGGACTCGATTTCGTGTTTTCGAATGTTGCAAAAATAATTATTTGCACAGCACAAACCTTATAGCTTCTGCTTGGGAGCAGATGGGAAATCGTAACAAACTTCATCTGGCAGACCAGGATCCCCTCAACTGCACCATGTTTCCATGAACTGCCAAGCACACGGTGGGGGGAAATACAGTGCATTTCATGCATTGCAATCCTGGTTATTTCCAACCTGAGTATTTCCAAATCAGAGGCTGTAGGTAACCAGGGAATAGCTCAGATCTGACAGGGCTTAGGGTCAGTTTTCAGAGCCCACCGCAATTCAGCTGCAGCCCAATAGGAGTCAATCCACCCAGACAAAGTTCAATTAAGCCAGTGTATTATTTTCATTCTAATCATGAGTAGCAACAGGCAATATGGACACAGCCGCTACGTGACAGGAAAGCCAGAGAGTCGCTAAGGGTCTAGCACTCATCTTCTGAGAAGCCTCTTTTAGTCTGCATAGGACTTATCCAAACGGGAGGGTTTTGTTATGAATATTTCTTAGGAAAACTCTGTCTCTGAGTAGGGCTGATTTTACTCCTGATTGATGTCTGCCACACGGTAACTTCATGCAACGGTGCAGAGAGATTCCCCTCCGCTGCACTCGCTGAGGTAGCACAGAGTCTTTGAGACCCACGCGCTGCCTCTCCTGCCCTTGCAGCCTGTTTTGCCCTTCCTTAAGTCCCTAGTGAATCTCACTCTACCCTGACGCCAAACAAGGCAAAATCTAAGGCACTCAGAGACCAGAAATAAGGGCGAGTTGCTTGACTTCCATTCAGCTCAAACCGATGGCAGTTAAAATATACATAGATGGGACTTCCCATGACAGGCCACTAACCCCTCATCCTGCACGCATCTCTTCATGCAGTGGTAACTGCTCATCTGGCCCAAACACAATATATTTTGTTATCGTCCAGAAAAATGTCCTTCTCTGAAGCAGCCCTGGGCTTCCCAAAATCCCTAACTAAAACGCTGCCACCTCGGAGCAGGACCCTGCTCCGATACTGAGATTCCTGCGCGTTGGCTGGTGTGGTTGGGACAGAAATAGATTTTTCATTCATTGCTGCTGCGGATGTTTTTAGGCATACAATGGCTGAAGCCATGGCTGGCATTATGATAGGAAAGTTTAATGAGCCCAATTATCTCCTTGAATGTATCTTTGGCTATTTTCATCCGCAGAAACAGAATTTCTGGCTGCCAGACATTCTCAGCTGGTCTGTAATCACCATCCATCACGGCGGAACAGACTGACCAAGCGACGACCCTGAGCAATCGCCTATGTCAAGTGGTGAAGGAGGAGATGAGGAGTCACCAGCCGCTAAGAGCCGGACTCCTGCCTGGCTTCCCCCGGGAAAAGCACCACACAGGGATTAACCAACCCATCAGGCAGCTGCTTTTGCCCTGGAAACCACAGACCATGCTGGAGTGAGGGACTTCCCGCAGGAAACCCCTTGCACCAAGCAGCGCAAAAACTGCATGGTCCTCATTACAAATACAGTTGGTTAATGAGAAATACAGGGCTATAAAGACAAACCTTCCCAAATACCGGTGCTGCCTCCTTGCAAGCAATCACTGTAATTTTTATTATGCATATGTGATAGCTCATAACCCGCTATGTCTACTGCATTTCTCTCATTAACCTAACCCGTACTATTCTCTCCAACCCCCTTCCCTGCAGTCGGATCCAAAACATGCTGCTTTCGTCTGACCCGACAGCCACTCTCCTCCACAAAGTTATTTTGGAGTCAGACAGTGGCAGTCACAGCTCTTTGAGCTAATTTACACTCAATTGCTATTTAACCATCTGAGCACAACGATTCCCAGCCAAAATCCAATGTAAGGGAGAACGCAGTCAATTCAGGAGAAAGCACACAGGGGAGAAGGAGTAAAAAGGTGACTGAAGGACTGAATGTAGCAGGTGACAGGAAAATGCAACTTGATTTTTCTCCTTTTTCAAAGTTAACTTGGATTTGCACAGAGAAGGATAATGCAGGATTCATACTGATCTATGTCCCATCAAGAATGATGGGATCAACAGCTTCTGCACAGACCAGCCCCTCTGCTTTGGGGATATTTCCCCCGTTCTGGTCTCAGTTCGCACACGAACATGCCAGGCTCCTGGTAGCAGTTGATCACAAACCTGCAGTTCATTTCACCACTCTTACACAACACAAGCTCGACAGCNAATGTAGCACAGGAAAACGCAACTTGATTTTTCTCCTTTTTTAAAGTTAACTTGGATTTGCATGGATAATCCAGGATTTATACTGATCTATGTCCCATCAAGAATGATGGGCTCAACAGCTTCTGCACAGACCAGCCCCTCTGCTTTGGGGATATTTCCCCCGTTCTGGTCTCAGTTCGCACACGAACATGCCAGGCTCCTGGTAGCAGTTGATCACAAACCTGCAGTTCATTTCACCACTCTTACACAACACAAGCTCGACAGCAAATTGGCAGAAATACCAGCAGGATAAATGGCTGGTGAGAAAGAGAGAGAGCGAGAGAGACTATTTAATTACTCCCGTATTAGGATTTTAAAGTTTAAACCTCCCACATGGTTTTCTCACCGTCTTCTCTGAAGTTAGCTAGGTCATAAATGAAGCTAGTTATTTAAGGGAAAAGCAAAACAAAACAAACAAACAATAAAAAAGAGGGGAAAAAAAGGAAAAAAAATCCAAACCACATACACAAAAGCCAAGGGCTCTCAGTGCTCAGTCCTTTAGAGCACAGAAACTCTTCACTGATGTCCCTCTCCTCAGGGATGGCCAAGGAGCACAAATTGATACGTCTCGCTGCAGCATCGTCCTGGCCCTCCTCACCATCTGCCAGGATCTGGCTTTGCTCGTGACCTGGTGCTCACCATCTTCCCACTGCTTTTGGCTTCCTTTTCATCACCTCTTGCCACTGCAAACCCTGCTCGACTGGCAAAGGAAAAGACAGCAAAATTAAGCATCTGTGCTTTGTTATCTTGCGGTGTGGAAAATGCCCATCCTTTGAGCAGGCTCCTCCTCTGCACGCTCTGAGGAAGGCCTAAGGTTCAGGCTCGCTATCAAGTTATCACAGCTAGAGAGGTTTCCTAACGAGAAGCCATGCCAGCTCATGCCAGCTAAGTATCTGCACAAATGCTCTTTGCTCACAGCAAATGCCAAAGGAGGTTATTTAGCTTAGCTCTTTCACTATGGATTAATCCGAGAGCATCCACATGAGTGGGCACCGCGTCTCCGCTGCCGCACCGGAGCTTGCAAATCACAGGAACTTAATCATGGTTTGGGGACGGGTGACATCAAAGCGTCACGAGGCTCTGACTCAAGACTTGCGCCTTGTGCTGCACTCTCCCCATCCACAAACATACAGGGCTCTCATATGGCCCTGCTGTAAAACTCAACTCACTTCCCAGCGGCTGCTTCATAAAGGTTTGTGCAACATCTGCAGCCACCAAGTTTATGGCAAAACACAGCTCCCAAAGTCTGATTTCAGCTGGCTACAACCCCACCAGAGATGCTTATTCCTCTCTCCCTTGCTCAGGTCAGCTCACTATTGCCTTTAATCTCAAAATAAATGCTCTCTGGAAGGAATAGCTGCTAAATGGTGGGACGCAATCATTTTCTCTCGTTTATTACGAGGCCAAGATAAACAGCACTGATTTTTATATAAAGACTTCACAACTGAAGGATGAAAAAAGACTGTGCCATGAATACTGCCCTCTGCAGCTTATTATTAATAATAATTAATATTATTAAAATTAATAATTAACATTATCAATTTCAGGGCCAAAAAGAAGTGCGCTAAAGGCAAATTGGACCAAACACATGAAAATATGTGTAATGATGTCCCACTTCTCGGGGATATCACTGTCCTGTGTTACACAGCAAAGCCCAATGCAGTGAAAGTCAACTTGATTTTTTCATGACACTAAGCTGTGGGAGCTGCTTTTAAATACACGAGAGGCTGTATCTGAATCTGCCTCGCACCCAGCTCCCCACTGAGCTCACATTCCCATTTCTCACTAAACACACTAGGTAGAATCAGACGTTCCAGAAAAAGCGTAGTATGCTGAATATGAAAACTCAGCACTGAAAAAGAGGTAAGAAATAGCTTACATAACTTGCATTCCCCATAGCTAGGGATTCTGAGACAGACAGAGTCTTTGAAATGCATGAAATCCAGTCTGCTGATCATTTAGAGTCAGCTCACTGGGAACAAATATGAGCCTATTTAGATATTCGTTTGGAGAAAATTCTTAGCACTGCTCATTTCTCCTAAGAAACATTCCTTTTCTCTCTTTTTATTTTGCTTCTTTTTTGGATGTAAACTGGTAGATTAGCCTAAGTATTTTATATTCATACAGTGCTTTCCATGGCCTGATGCATCTGACCCTAAACGTTGATTCTGAATTAAAATGACATGGTCTATCACATCCCAATCTGTGGCATGAAGTGTTTGTCAAGTAACCCAGAACCACGGGTAGTCTAAAGAAAGAAATGCAGAGAATAGAGGAAAAGACTTTGGTAAATAACACTGTATTTTTAGTAATTTTCGTCTGGAATTACGCAATACACAATATGGATTGCAAAAGAGGAGGAAAAATAAGAGAGAAGCAATCTCCCAGAAACCACTTCTTTCTGAAATAAAGATTAGAGGAAACTTGGTGAAATATTAATATGGAAGCTTCAAAATATTCACTTAATGCATGATATATGTCCCAAGAATGATCTATTAAAGACTATAAAAAGATAATTGAAAGAGCAGTTTGTGACTTTAGGCTAGTGCAGCTCAATGAAAAACAGTCTCAATTCCCTTCTTGGTTGAAATGAAGACCCTGGAGTTCTGGCACAAGCCTCCAGCATGACAACACAGAACCACTGCCACGCATAAATACTGTGGGGTCTTTAGATTTTACTTATAAGATCGGCACTAACAGGATTTCAGGGATGACATACACGGGTGAGGGCTGGAGTGCTGCAAAAGTGCAGCGCAGTCCAAATTAGATTAAAGACCTATGTGCACAATTAAATTCGAGCTGCTGCATCGTATCTCCAGTTAAAAGCAGACAGGCATTCACGCAGCGCGGGGTCATGCACCAGTTATGTCTTATTAAGTATTCCAGCCTCCCTTAAGATAAGCATCACATATGGGTTCTTTTGCAGTTAGCAGCTAGTTGCTCGAAGAGGGAGAGGTCTGGATAACACCCCTTCTGTCTGCAAGGGCCCTCCCGGGCTGATTGACGGGAACATGTAACGCAGGGAACAAAATGCTGCTAAAAGGAAAAGCAAAATTACTTTGCGAGAGAAGGGCCAAGGGGTCATTTCTTTGTGACGTCTCCTGCTCGCCATCTCTGGCTGAGGGAAGGACAAAGAGGAGGGGTGACATTTTCTTAATAAGATACAGAACATGCTGAGGATTTTTTTTAATTTATGATGGCTTTCAGTGAATACAAAGTCAGAACAACAAGGCGGATTGCTGGAAGTAAACATTGCATTCTGGGGGGTGAAATTCACCCCAAGGAACCAGGCCACTCCTAGGCCAGAATCTGCCTTACTAGCAACAAACGGTTTCAGTTAATAAAGGTTTTATGCTGCTCTTTGGAAAATTGGCAATAAAATGTTTAATTTTTACTGATCATCTTTGGCCACCCCATCCCAGTGACTGGCAACATTCAGCTTGGTTTCACCTCGGGCAGACCCATCAGGTATTTCAACACCATCTACGTAGTTGTCAGTAAGGCCCATGGGATTGCTGGTTGTTTTTTTTCAAGATATTTTCCTGAATTTACCTTTTCTTTTCTATTCGCTCCCCTGTTTTTAATTATCAGCCTCCTCTCTGCCAATACAAAGGGAACACCTCTGGGTTTTCCATCTTGTGCCATGCCAAAGCTCCCCTCTACTAAAATGGTTTCAAGCTATGCTTTCCTAATGTCACATTTAATGATGCTCAAGAACTTCTATTTCTGCAGCTCCTGCAAAGCCTTCCCCACTGTTTCAGCATCCTCCCTCTGCAAAGTCGTGCCAGGAATGGCCATTCTCCCTCATTTTCCCCTGTGTTGCAGCCTGTTCCTGTAACAAAGCTGTGAGACCTGTTTGGCTTGTGCTAAGCTCGAAGCAGCCAGGTACCAGCAGAGGCCACAGACACCAGAACATCTTTCCCAGGTAATAATCTCAGGTTGAGAGTGTTTTCCTTCGCAGAGACCTCTGCTAGCCTGCAAATGGCAGTGTCAGCAGGCAAGCACATCACCAGCGACGATGTTCGTGGCTCAGTTCTTGCTATTTTTCCCCTCACTGCTCTTACCTAGTGCCAGGATTTCACTGCTCAACTTACTCTTTCCAAAATGCAAGGTGGTGGTGTGGAATCAGGGCTGTATTAATAAGCATCTGCTTGACATGAAGCTCCTGTCCTGATTAAAAATAAAGAAATTGTTGAGAAAGCAGGAGAATCATGCCAAGAAATAGCTTCTCAGTGAAAGAAAGGAATTAGCGGCCCCTAAATAGAGAGGTTAAGGTAGACTGAGAATGTCAAGTTATTGATACTTTATAAGGTAACTGTAGTTATTTTTATGCATTCCTTTGCAGCATTAATGCAGATGATAAAAAGTATTCATAGGCCATTTGAAACAAAAATAAAACTGAAAAGATATCTGAAGGGTAATTTAAACCTTAAATGGTGGAAATTAATCAATCCACACAGACAACCAGGAGCATTTAGCTGATACAGCACTACAAAGCAAACAAACCCCGCTAAATAGAAGCAAAAAGAAAAAATATTTCATAGCAGATGAATATTTAAAAACCAGGAGCAGGTTTGCAGGAGCAAAGCAGGTCTGGACTGATGCATGAAGTCCCCTATGTGGTGCTCTGAATAAAGGACACGTGTGTATCATGTATGTGCTGCTGTACCCCAAGCCTCTGATGCTGACTAACAGCCTGGAAGTGCTGCTTCCAAGCCTCCTCCTTGTTGCTCTCATATATATACACTGTCCTTGAGAGAAATTTATATGCTTTTTCCATTAGGCTAAGAAAACCCTCTTGGTCTTACCTTGTTGGCACATTATTTATGGTGCCTTCTATACGGTGTTACCGCTCACCGTGCCAGGGCAGTGGGAGAAGCTCGGCAGAGCGGAGCCGTGGGGGAAAGGCAGGGACACCCAGTTGTGCCAATTACTGCTCTGTTAAACAAAGCAAAACACAGAGCTTTGCCCCACAGGAGTCCCCGTGGGTTTCTGCTGCAAGGAGGGAATTAAATCCACCTCCAGAATGCTGTGGCAGGAGGGTTCCCAGCAGCCAAACCACCCCGTGTGACAGCAGGGCCACCTCGGTGCAGGACCCGTCTGGATGCTGAAGATCCCCTCTGTCCCCCATCCCCAAAAATAACACGCCATAACAAGTCACAAGAGACTGCTGATGCTTTGGGGGAGCAAGTGACATTCAGCCGGGCAGCGGAGGGGCACACAACCCCCAAAGCTGCGGAAAAGGCTGGCAGGAGCTAGCGGGGGAAGGACTCAGCGCAGAAGACTCCTTCAGCCTAACAAATATACCTGTTTAGTGCTAGAAGAAAGCAACTTGGTTTCTCTCTGCAGCCCTTCCCTGCTCTTGCATGACATGATCGTTTCTCTGCTCTTCGGGTGCGTGCTCCAGGCTGGTTTCTGTAAAGGGCCTGTAAGACCAGGAGATGCTCACAGTAGGGCCAGAACCCTTAAGTTCCTCGTACATTCATCCCCAACTGGCAGCTAACAGGGTTAAAACACTCTCTGATTAAATGAAAGCATCTTTAATTAGTTTAATTGACCATGCCTCAGCCAAGACCATCTGCTCAGCAGCATTTGCCTGCTCTTTGCAGGAACGATTGATCAGCCATAGCTACAGAATACAGCATTAGGCTACGTGAGATTTATTTTGTTTAATAGAAGAGCTAATTTGCTTTAAATTTAATTACAGGGGCCAAGATTGTTCTGTAAGTCCGTAAGAGCACAGAACATAAGTTGATCCTGCAGCTAATGAACGCACACGTATGTCCATACATGTTCTGCACGGATCAGACACCCAGTTTTCAGTGCTGAAAGCGATTCAGCTCCGAGCAAGAGCAACTACTGCACTTTGCTCCCCGGAATGCAGCGGCCACGTGGCACATTGGTGCCTCAGATGTCCCTCGCACAACCCCATCCCTCCGAGGTGATTTACAAGGGCACTCAGCAGCGCGTGGCACAGGGGCACCGTCTCCACAGCACATGGGACCAAGAGGAGCGAGCAGAGCTGTGCTCCCCTAGGCAACCTCTGCAAGCAAAAGTGCAACCTGCTCTCCATCACGGGGAGACCTCGAGCTGAAGCTGAGCCATAAATCGCGTCCACACGGCAATATCGCGAAGGGGAAGTTTCCTTCACTTTGCAGAGCTTTTCGCTTTCGGGTTTCACTCCCGGTGTTACAGCACGAGCATCCTCGGCAGACCCGCGCGCGCTGCGCCCGCCACCGAACGCCGCGAGAGTAATTACGACCCCCCGGAAGGCTCCAGCCTGCCATTGCCGTTTCCATGGAAATAAATACGGAATTACTGGAAACAGAGGATGATGCTTTATGGATTTGGAGGGTTTGGATCATCTTAAAACCACCTCACCCCAGTTTATATTGGTGGTGGCTTTGTTTTAAGTGGAGGATAATGTTCTGAGCACAGAAATAGGAGGAGGAACCAGAGGCATTTTGAAGGAGTGAAAGCCAGGGGAGAGGAAAACAGTGGGGTCTGGAACTCTGAAAGTCTTTTTTTGTCATTGTTCTGGCAGGGGAACTTCCTGCTTTGGGGGAAACGTCAGCCTTTGGACACAATCTCCAAATCAGCTGCAAAAATAAATGTCAAAACGGTGCATTTCAATTTTAAGCCAGCTCTGGTCTGGCTTTAAGTCTGAGTTTAAGTTGAAGCACTTCCTTACTACAACCACATGTTCCCCCAGACTTAAGCAGTTCTAGTCTGCAGTGACAGCCCAGCAGCCCAGAGCTTCCTCTGCTTCAGGGTAGAAACGTGCAGCTTTCATGGTTGGACATCAGCTACTGCAGCTGCATTAACTGAACAAGCTCCGTACTATTATTTTCTCTTCTCAGTATGCCTAAAATTCACTTTCAAACACAGCGTGAGAGAGGAAAGTAAATCCCTGCCCTACAAATGAGAAAAATGAGACAGGGAGAAAAGCTCAGTTGGGTTTTCAGAGGGTGCTGTTGCAATTCAGCGATGGGAAGGTCTGGGGGAAAAGGAAGGCCAGCCCAAAGGGAAAGCCCTAAGGCTGAAGCTGGGCATTGCTCAGCACCTAGGATATTGCTCCCGTGCGACTTTTCCACATCACAGGTTAATTTTGAAGCAGAGGAGCTAACCCCAGGTCTCATCCATGGGTTCTAGACCAGAAATCCCAGGCTCAAACACGTGCCTTCCTTCCCAGCACAGCGTGAGCGCCCCGGCACAAGGGAGGAGCTCACTGCTACAGCTGGAGATAGCGAGTTCCTACGCACACTCCAGCAGAGCAGAAACACGAGGCCACATGATCAGTATTATGCAAAAGCCTAAGTCTCTCTGTATTATTTAAAATGTTCCAGGCAGAGGCTGTGCTTAACAGCGCTGCTCTCGTCGCAGCCATTCTGCTCCAACACCATTTCACATCCTTGGTTCCTAAAAGCCTTTCCAATCAAATCAGTCCCTTTGGCTCTGTTGCTGTCTCAGGTGCTGCTACATCACTGCTATCACATTAAGAATACATTTATCTCGCACAACCTGAGGATGTTGTATATATATAAAAAAATCCCTTTAGAAATCATGCTTCCCCTAAACAAATAAAATATTGTTTCAAAAGTGAAAGGAAATAAAACCCAAGTGGTGTGATTATTACATTACTGAGGACAGAGCTGCACAGGGGAAAAGCATCTTCTTCCAGAGACGTTCAAGCAACTGCTTGGGACTCCTGGTACTAATCTTGCTAATTGCTTTGGAGAGCAGTAACGAAGCGAAGTCTTCGTGCTCTCTGCCTCCTAACACAGCATCTGGGCACAGAGTTTCACGAAGCACAGCAGAAAGGTGCAGGGACCCACAGCATTTAACCACTATGGGCACTAACAGGTGATCAGGAGGGCACTGAAGAGCTTTGGAGACCCTCTCGAATCAGGCAGGGTTATCTATCGCCTTCCATGCTAACAGGCAGCAGAACTGACACCAATCTCCACGCTCACCCACAACAGGACACGGAGTTACCGCTTTTTGCATTGTGGGTCACACAGTCTTTTAGCAAACCCTCACCCCGCTGCTCAGACACGACCTTGGGTTTAACAGACGGACCTGGCTGGGGAAGAACCACACCTGAAGAACCAAGTCGTTGAGTTTTACACACCGGGGCCAACTCTTTCCACAGTCAGGACCATAACCAAGGGCATCCCGAGGTTCCCGACAAGCCGAGCAGCTGGGGACGCGGCTCCGCTCGCTGTGCCGAGCGCGGGGATTGATGGATGAGCTGCACTAGCAGCTCCGCGCCGTCAGGAAGAGCGATGGCACCTGGAGAGCCCGTCGGCAGAAACGTGACATTCCCACCCCACCACACACCAGACGAGCGCAGGTCCAAACCAGCTCTCAGTGCTTGAACCAGCGCTGCAGAACACATCACCCCTCCACATTTACCTGCAGAGCTTGCTCAGTTTTGGAGCGAATACCACGTCAGATGCCCGTGCCATGGTCGGATGACCATGCTTAGGGGTTACGGGTTAGTGCCACGAAGTGCCAAGGGAATTTTGTGCTGCAAACGCAGTCCGGGAGGTGTTTGGAAAGCCCCAGGAAAGGGGGCACACGATCCCTGGCAGGGCAGCTTGACAGACGGGCAGAGGGGGCTGCAAAGGTCGCTGGCCAAAGGGAGGGAGTTGGATGGGGCGGGTGAAAATTTATGGAAATTTAAAGGGAGGGGGAGAGAAGCGGGAAGGGACCTAACACAAGTGTTCCCTAGTTCTGTCTCATCTATAACCTGCACACACACAAAACAGACCCATTCCCCACACCCCGGCCTCCCAGGACCTCTTGTCCTGTATCCTCCTTTTTTCCTCTCTCTGGATGCCCCTATTTTTAGAGTTCTGAAGCTGGCAGGTGTCTCTGGTTGTCTAAGTGGTGCCAGACTTCACAGAATGGGTGCAGGGGAGCTCAGCACAACCCAAGGGCTGTATCACACCCGGGAGAGCTTCCCATCCACGAGGACAGTGCCCAGGATTCGCATCTCCCCTCCCGAGCAAACCCAAACGCTGCTGCAGCTCTGGAATCCACACGATGTTAACAAGAGCTTTGAAGTTCTAGTGGGAAGTAATTCACGACAGCAGCGAACGCCCCAGTTCTCCCCAGGCTGCCCAGCTCCAGCTCGTGTGAGCTTTAAAAAGACTCAATATTTGGTTTTGAAGGACTTTTCCTCACTGCAGAGGACAGCCTGGGATGGAGGAGCATGCAGAGGTGCAGTGTTCCTGCATGGATGGCAGGGTAAAGCGTGGGCAAAATCTCAATCGCACAAGAAAATTTAGGAGCTAGTGGGAGGCTCCTACCCCCTAAGGAAACTCTCTTGCATCAGCTCCGAGTTATCTCTCCCATGGAGCATAACAGAGAGCAGGGAGCAGGAGGGCACATCAAGCAACCCGGCTCTGGCCACCAGTCCCACATGGAAATTCCCACCCCACATTCAGGCTGAGTCCAGGGGCAGCAGCATTTAACTGCTTTCTGCATTTCAGGAAAATACCAGACAGGAGAACTATTTCTGGTGAAGGCCTTGCAGTTTTCTGAGCCGTGCCTTATGTAAAGTCCTTTCCCTTCTGCACATCTAATCCTCGCTATCCAAGTATTAAAAACAACAGAGTAACTCCCATGCTAATACATCCAACAGAGATCACATCATTCTCTAGAAACTCAAATTACAGGTTTGTTGCCTCCGAGTCTTACAGAAGGCTCTGAACTAAATCCTTCATTTCCAAAGCAAAGCCAGGATCTACTATAGGAGACGGGTTGCTTGTTGCAACACGGCAATTTGCAGAGAGCAGACGCTGCAAATTGCCACTGGGTTCGCAGTGTCAAGCAGAAAGGCTCTCGCGCACGGACATCATCTACAAAGTGCAACGATGATAAGACTTGACTTCCCACAGCACTGAGCAGCGAGAAAGCAAGAGGGCAGGAGCACAGGCACTCGCACCAAAGCGCTCCGGCTCATTAGCTGAGCACGGGTCAAGGCGGGAGGAGAGACAGAGAGCTCAAGTCGGTTGAAGTTAGAAAAATAAATAATGAAAATATCACACACTCAGCTGCAAAACTGACTCAGTTCTCCACTGAAAATATTGTGGCTTTGTTTTTAAAGAGGGCAGAGGGAAGAATTCGGTGTTGAAAGTGGAATTTATGGGGACTGATGCAGACCTTGCTACTGCCTTTGCCACGAGACCTCTTACTCAAGGACATTTATTATCTTCTCACATAAAGGGCTGAGATGAACAACAGCAAGATAATTAAGCTGTTTACAGGGGAAAAAAAAAAGACTCAAAATGATTTTCTATCATTTCTTGAAATGCATTGGGAATGTCTGGACAGAAGAATTACAGATGCTCTTGAATGTATTAATTGCAATGAGAAGTTGCATCCCTAAGTGAAGAGCAAGAGATCAAGGCCTGCCCCTCTCAGCAAGCTTTCCCCAAGGAACACTACAGAGCCCCCTCCTTGTCTGCTGGATAAACAGTCACCTTGGAGGTGTTTTATCACAACAAACTGTTCTGGGAAAGTAACAGCTTTACAACTCCAGCCAAATTTTGGACCAACTTGAATGCCTACATGTGGCTCAGTCCAACATTTGGATATTTAAAGAGCAAAAATTGCCTCAAAATGTTCAAGAAGAGTGATGGATCTGAACTGGTCTTAATCCACAAATTCCTTCTTAGTGGCTAGAGTTGCCCTCTCCTTGCGTCAGTTGTAACAGTGAGCAGATAGAGACTAGTAACATATGAAAGAATACTCTTAAGTGGTACCTTAAATTTCCATACTAGTGCTATCTTAAATTTACATACTAGTATAATCAAATTACAGATATGATTAAATAAACATCATGATGTGAGAGTATTCCTAGCAAAGAATCTGCCTAACTCGGTGGGAGCTTAGGCACCATCAAAGATCTGCTCATACACACACACAACAGCGAGAATAAGACCTTTCCTTCTCAGCAGTCCTTTGAGATTTCATGAAAGAAAACCTTCCAAGATCCATTTGGAAAAAGTTGCAAAGAAAATTTTAAAAAACAAATCAAGAGAAATCACACACAGATCAAGAGAATCAAGAAAAATCAAGAGGGAGAGGTCCACCTGGATAGCCAAGATGTAACTGGCAGTACAAAAATCCCAGCATGAGTCAAGAATACCTTTTCTCATTGAAGTTCTCTCAAAAACAGTCCCATCAGACTAAAGTTTCTGTTGTGTAACAGTAACATTTCCATTCACAACCATTTCCCCAAATAAAACCTTCATTTCCATTCACAAGCATTTCCCCAAATAAAACCTTTCTACTTCCACGCAGCCTGAGAGAAGGCTCTTACCTGACAAGCGTTGTACAGAAGCTGATGCTCAAATTTCTTGATCCCCAGGATGTTCTGGAACATCTCGTAGAGCTGCTCCTTGCTGAGGATGAGCTCCGAGGCTGCGCTCGCCGTCATCCTGGCCTGCTGCTTGCGGGGATCCTCCTCGCCACGGTAAATAGCATCGAACTTGGCCATCCAGGAGCTCAGCACGGTCTCCTTGCTGAGGCCGTCGATCTCGGGCAGGCTGCGCACCCTCTTCTCGATGTGCTTCTTGAAGACCTCCCGCGAGTCGTTTGCGGAGCACCCGCCGCTCTGCACCATCCTGGCAACGCGGTCGCTTTTTAGAAATACCTGGAAGGAAAGGGGGACTTCAGATGATGTCAGTTTAAAAACATCCTCCTTGCTGCTGAAATATCACCAGAACCCGTATTCCCTAAAGGGGAAACCGCCTGCTCTTTGCCTGGATGCTTTCTGCTGTTCCCCGGGACAAGCACATGCTGCAGGACTAACAACAGTCTCCTCTGTACTTTGTGAAGTGTAATGAAATCAGGTAAAGCTTCTGCTTTTTGTCCACTAAAAGGGAAACGTTTTGATGCAATTAGGGTTTCGTGTGACGCTATGATCACACTTCAGCCGGATGCATAAACACCCTTTAGGAAAGCAGGATTACATTTTGCTCTAGCAAATGTTTTATTTAGTAAGAAAGCTATTGCATAGCTACATTCTCTAAGCCCAATTCTGCCTTGTTATAAAGAGCCCAGTCATCCTACTCGAGTCAATAGCATTGCACTGCCTTTACCCTCATACCCAGGACCTGGGAAACCACCGGTCAGTGCAAGGACACAGGCCCTGCTGTGACAAAATGGCAGGATTTGCACATCAAACCTCAATTTGTTTGACATTACCTTCAGTAGGACACGTGTCATTGCCATCCTCATCATTCTCTGATCTTTCTAACCTGTACAATCAGCACTGGGAGAGTAGAGTTAAAATGTCCCCTGGAGAACAGCATCCCATGGGAGCAAGGGATGAGAGGGAGCCAGAGAGATACTGTGTTGGCTCTCCTCTCCCCTGCCCTCAACACAGGAGAAGAGCAATCGATTTCTAGCAAGAACTGCTGCTTTATAAAAGACACTGCGAATCAATGAACGCGGCAGGCTGGGAAGAAGCTGTGCCAACACAGGGGCTTATCTGACAGCTCTCAATAATTAAAGAGCTTGAGGATAACCTGAGGACACGGTGAGATTTTTATACCACTTAGCAGCTCGGCACCCTGTGTTCCCAGCTGCTCGACAGCACGTGCATCTGCCAGGAACACTAGTGGGTTTTGCTCCAATGCCAAGGAAGGTGCCAGTGAAGGGCTGGGACACTTTTCTGCTGACACCCGTGCACTGGGGAGCATTCCCAGCGGACAAGGTGGCCGGGAGCAGGATGCTACCAGCAGCCTTGACATGGAGGATGGTGTCCAAGCTCCAACATCGCCAGCGTGTACTTACCTGCCTTGCAAAGCGTAAGTATGAACAACAACATCCCACGTGTGAGGGTAGTCTGTTCAGCAGCAGGTGAGACCTACCAAAACTTGAAGATCTGGATGCAGCCCCAGCGGAGCAAGGCCCCCACGCATGGACTGCTGCAAACAGCAGAGATCACAGCAACGGGCTCCTCTGCACCCCTCCTCGCAGCTCACACCCAGCCTCCAACCACCGCTGGTGGCTGAACCCCTCTTTGGCCTGACCCCCCAGGATGGCACCAGTGCCCTCCCGCTGTGGCAGCGCAAGTGTCCATGTCCTGTGAGGTCCCCATCCCAGCCGTGACAACCCCAAGCGCACGGGAGCCGCCTCCTGCCTCCTGCCAGCACCGCGGCGTTGGATTTATCCTCCTCACGCAGAGCTGCCAGCAGCAGAAAGGANGCCGTGACAGTCCCGAGCGCGGGGGAGCCGCCTCCTGCCAGCACCGCGGCGTTGGATTTATCCTCCGCATGCGGAGCTGCCGGCAGCAGAAAGGAGAAGGCAGCGGCTGGCAGGGAGGAGGCAGGCGCGGGGGAGCGCCAGCCAGGCACGGAGCATGAAGAGACAGAAACAGGGAGACAGGAGAGGTGTTTTGTCAAGGAAATTGTTTTGTCCTGCAGAGCGAGCTGCTTTCTCTGGAAGATGACAGGCGAGCTGCCCAGCTATGAGACGGCCTAATAAGATTGCCAGGAGTCAATAATTACTGCAGCAAAATCCTCATGTGTGCACACACGCCAGCGCTTGAGAAATAAACCAGCCTTGAGCCAGGCCAGACACCTCCTCCTGCCACATCCGTGGATGAGATCGCGTGTGCCCTGGTCCTATTTGCCAGCAGCAGGGTGGGAATGGGTCTAAGAGCATCTCCCAAATATCTACTGCAGCGATTGTGGTTGTTGTCAATGAAGCTTTTATTCCGTGGAAGGGAAAGATAGGGCAGGTTTTATCGAAGCACCTGCTGGAGTGTGCTGATCCCATCATCCTTGACCTGCATCCATGGATGCTGCATCCATTCCTGCAGCACAAGGGTGCTCTGCAGACCAAGAGCTGAGTCTGCTCAGACCACTCAGCCTTTTCATTTGATTGCACTGTTTTCAGCAAACCCTAGACTGACAACCACATGTTCGCCCCCTGACAGCACGCTCAGCAGAGCAGCACCATGCAAACATGCTCGGGATAAGGACATTAAATGCATCCCTGACTCACCATGAAACTTTTATTTCTTCCTCCAACAACAACAAAAAATCCATTCCCCAGGTCACACAGGAGGAGAACAAACCTTATTCTGTTCTGATAGTAGGTGAACCCCTTACTAAAACCACCAGAGAGGCAGTTTTAGTTTAGCAAGTTCCAAGCCCACAGCACATCCTGCAGCTTAATATGTGAATGTGAATTTCTAGATAGCGTGAGTTCAAGGAAGAGCTGTTTGCACAGAACTCTGGCACTTGCAGGAGTTAGAAACAAGCAGGATCTGCTCTGGTTGAACCCTGCTTTGATTAAGGGTGAGCAGCTCTGTTGCACAAAAGAGAAGGGAGAACAGCATCATCAGGAAACGTTGCCCATGTTCAAGAACGGCAGAGATGTCCTGCTGCAAGATAATGCCCCGTTTCTTTGTGCCGCTCCAGATGGGAGTGCGGAAGACGCATGATCCTGCTACAACTGCACAGAAGTTAAAGGTTCGTTTCCTACAAGCCCTCTCTATACTGCCCCATGAGCTAGACAGCTAGGGAGAGGGGAAGAGAAAGTTGTACGTTGAAGGAAACCTAGTTAAGAAGCAGTAAAAAAATATACTGAAGGATCCAGAGCAAAGTATTGTGCAATAGATGAGCCTTTTGTAGCCCATTTTGAGTAGGATAAAGCCAGTGGTGCATCTGGTGACCTAGAAGTATGCGGTTTGCAGTCATCTTTCTCATCAACTGTTCTTGGTAAGTTTGATTATCTGATGCTAACTATAAAGCACAAGACTCCTGGAACTGCGCAGGACAAATTTTTGCCTGGGCCCATCATGGGAACAGGCATGTCTTTCTGTCTTCAGCAGTTTCACTCTCCTGCCCCAATAATCTTATCTAAACAGATTATACTGCTCTTACATCCTAAAATGTTGCTCATGCCATCTTGGAAACTTTCTCTAAGAGCATCTGTTCCGTGAAGCTGTGATAAACTGATGATCCCTTGGCAATTTCTTTTCTGATAAGAGATGTAAATTACCCTCAGCTTCCTTCCTGTACAGAGAAAAATGATGGAGCAGTAACTATTAGGCCTGTTTAATAGAGTTAATCCAGGGATAATTTGTGTTTTCCTTGCACAGAGCCAGCTGCTGCCATTTTTTTAATAGACTTAAAATTCTCTATAGTTTTAATATCTGATTTTTGTTCCCTCTTAGATGCTACTTCCACAGAAATAGTCTATGTTGGCAAATCAAAATCTTCACCTTTTTCACAGAATAGCTCTAGGGAGAAAGAAAAATGGTTTGCAGAAAGGCTAACAACAACAAAAAAAAGACGACACTCCTCATACAAATCACAAGTGCAGGCTTGCTTCAAAACCAGAAGCTCTTTCATTCTGAGAAAAAAATGAAAGGCTGCATACAGAGAAATGCAAGAAGACAGACATGAATAATTATTGTTTCGCACAATTATGAATGATGCTTCCTGTTCTTCAGTGCAATCTACTTGTACTTCCCCCTTGCTTTCCCTTATCAGTGCATGCAAAGGGCAAAATGAGAAGATTTTGGTTGAAAATCCTAAAGCCAATTAGACATAAGGCAGAGGCTTCAGCTAGAACTGTAAATGCTGGCCAGCCATTTCTTGCTCTTTTTCACAGGAAACATGGGACATTTCATTTACGTTGTGGCAGCTTCCCTGTTTTAAAGCAAACTGCTTAAAAGAGAAATTGTTCACCTTGAAGACGTAAGAAAGAAATTCTTAACCTACATTTAGGTATAAAGGTGTAAAGATATAGCCCTCTCCTTTTGCAGGTTATTATTTTTACCAGCAGTGAGTGGGTGCTTGTTAATAATTGCTAGGGCAACACAAAATCTGGATTTGGTATTGAATCACTGGCATCAGCAGGATAGCTTTTACCACACAAATAGGGAGAAGGGTTGAATTACTGTGATTTTCCACAGAATTTTATTCCTTAGCATTTCCATTTAATTTAAATTCTTGTTCAAGGTGAGACTCTTTAATGAGTTGTTTGGCTCTGTTATTTTCACAGTGCGCTGCCTTGCTCAACAGACTGTCTTTCAAGAGGGTTTATGGAAAAAGTACTTTGACTATTAGGCAACGTGTCATCTCAATAACCAACTTATGGGATGCACCACAATATGGGTCACCACAGGGAGATGCATCTTTGAATCCTGAGCCTTAGGAACCTTGTATCAGACCCCCAAGCCATGGAGACACCTTGTGCTTGCCTTTATTTTGTGTTTTTTTTCCAGAAAGCACAAAGAATCCCTATGTTCAAACTCTGAACTATGACTTGGGAAAAGAGCAGTGATTTATACGGATACTGAAACCATCTCTCCTTACCTCATAGTAGCTCTGGACAGCGTTTATAAATGCTTCATCTGCCACAATCTGGGTTTCTCCGTTGAGAAAGGCCTGGAATCGATCTTTGATCGTCTGTAGCTGCTGTTTACTTATCTGCAAAACCAAGCCAAAAGGAAAAGGCTAGTTAGGAGAAGCAAAGAGCAAAAAAAAGGCAAATACAAGTTCTTCTGCAGGCTCTTCTTTGCGGTGCTTGTGATACACATTTCTGCTCTCCTTTGGGGATAGCAACAGTGGATGAGGAATAAGCTACATGTAAGTGCATACCCAGATGTGCTCCAACACCAGCACACGCTTTTAGGTGACTTGAGCACTCAAAACTTCCTTGAACATCATTTTGAAACAACTCTATAACCACAAAATGCACACAGGACTTGCTGCTTCAGATGAAGCAAACTGAGAAGTTTTATGCAAGGAAGAAATTTTTTCAGTGCATTTTTTTGCTCCGTTAGCCCTTGACCGCTTTGCACGCCAGCAGATAAACATTTAGTCACAGAACGAGAAGCTCTGCATGCTGGCTGTTGAAGATGGGACTCATTAGCCGCCCAGAGCCTTGGCATGCCTCTTGTTCTCAGTTTTGCTATGAAATCCCAGCGCCGACCTCCCTTGCTAGCGAGGAGGGCGCACGGCCAGCCCTGCCACAGCTCCTTCCCTGGCTAGAAGCGGTTAAGCACAACAGGACTCTAATAGCAGCCACAGAAAAGCAAAGGAAAGGCAATTTATCTTTTGCATGAGAAAGGCAGTTTCGCTTAGGTCTTGTCTAGGTTGCCTATTGTTTGTCACATACGGAACACCAGTCACGACCAAGAGTGAAAGAATTTAACACCAAGCAAAAACATTCGGAAACTCTTCTCCTTATTCCATGCAAGGACCTTCTCTTTGCTGCTCAAATCCTTTCCCGTCCAGCCTACAGCCCATCAAACTTACAAGACGGCTACGTTTGTGCATGCCAACATCAATAGAAAGTCTACAGGGGGTTATTTCCACCTTGCAAGATAACACTGTTATTCTGCCAATTTATATGTCAGTTTAAAGAGAGATAAGGGAACGCCTCTCAACTCCTAATGTAAACCAAGCCACAGCAAGTACCCACGTAAGCAATGCCAGTGCAACAGCTCAGGATTCAGATAGTGCTTGTGCTGAAAAGGCTGCAGGGCTACAGCTGTAATTGTGCCTGTTTTGCAATGTGACTACGTCAGGTTTGAGAATAAGAATCAGTTTACATGAAAAGAAGGGAAGTGAACAAGATGTATATATAACAATTTTCATTGGAAAGGGACAGGAATAAAGTTAAGATGATAATTTACTAATAGCTAAAAGAGCTGGAGGAGAGCAAGAGGGGTATTTTCACCATGACACTATTTCCGCAGAAGAAACCTGCCCATTAGAATGGAAGAGCAAAATAAAATTGTCGGCTGTAAGTGTCCAAATGGCTTTGAATAAAATATCAAAAACTCCAGAGCTCTGAACAACTGGAGCGTAATGAAGCCTGGTAAACACAGCGAGAGATAGAGAGCAGGAGAGGGACTCCCTGGAAAACACAGTGCAAGTATTGCTGCTGCGGCGCACGAGCTGGTTAGGGACTGCGGTAACGAACATCACGACGATGAAAATTAATCCTGAACCACCCCGCCGAGGAGGGCTAGAGAGCAGTGGCAATCTGCCACGATAACCCAGGGGTAGTTTATTTAAGTGCTTATGGAGAGGTGTTCACCAAATCGACATAGAGCAAAATTCGAAGTGTTCTGCTTAAGAAAAACATAGAACAACCTTTGTAACCCCTGCAGTTGCTGGAGAAAAAGGCCTTTCCTCCCCGAAAAGAGCAGTCCAGAAAGCACTTGGGCTTTGAACTGACCCTCAGCATCATCACAGTCTGCAACAAGCCCAGGGAAAAGGCAGGGCTGAAAACTCCTTCCTTCAAGCGTGGGTGGATTTTTTGGGATATAAGAGCCCACCTGTCATGTCAAGCACCTAAAACCCTTTGGGGAGTTCGCCGATAGCAACCCTCGCCATCACGAGTCCCTCAGCAAGGCGCACAACACCAGACATAAAGGAAAAAAACGTCTCCAAACCTATTTGATTTGATGGAAGTGCTGGAAAAAAACAGAAGAGAAAACAAGATCAGATAAGCCGAGCCAGTGAGGATATAGTGATCAAATGGGAAATAGCTGTGTGAAGGTGCTACGACTGTTTTTATTAAGCATTTAATTATCTGGGTGAGGAAAAAAAATCAGGACATTTAATTAAAAGTATTGATGATTTCATAACAGCAGTCATTGCGGATGCCAGGCAGGAGCGATGGAACAAGGGACGCTACAAGAAAACAAGAGGAAAAAAAAAAAGAAAGCAAAACTACACCTAAGACTGAGATCCGCATACTGAGACCCAGGGAAAGATACACAAATGGCATAAAATATTTTGAGCTTAAACAAACAAAAAAATCCACCTTGACTTTTCATTGAGAATTTTGACAGTGTGAATGGCATTTTACTTATTTTTCCAGGTTATTTACGAACAGCTTCCAGAATTTCTGGTTTGTTCAATGCCTATACTCCTACGTAGCTGCAATATTTTCTGCTCCTTCCTCAGTACTGACTGGGCTTCCTTCTCAATGCGCAAAAATCCTTCTTGAAATTCCTAGAAAATCCCAGGGCTCATCCTGCCCGTGGCCTCCCGGGGGCTGTGGAAATGAATCATCGGGTTTTTCTCTCCCGGAGCGTCACCTGCCTCCTCCTCCTCCGATCTCCATGTGAACGTTTTCCACATCCAGGGAAGAGGAGGCCTCTCGGATGGCATCCGATGAGCGGCACAGCCCATCCAGGGCTAACACGAGCCTCCCTTTTCCGTGGCCGTGATGCTGCAAGAGAGCTGTTTGACCAGGGCATTAATTACTGGGAGCAGAGGGAACCTGCGACCTCCCGCTCCCATCTAGCGGCTTTTTCCAGTAAGAGCCAATTAGCTGCAAATTAGAGCGCGCCTGACCTCCGTCAGCAGCCCTTTAATGCAATGAGCTGGACAGGGCCGTGCTTTTAATTCCTGCTGAGAGCTCTGTGCTCAGGAGGGCCAGGGGCTCCTCTCTGCTTCTCCCTTCAGCTGCTAGAGGCCTCGCAGCCACTGCAGCCCCATCTCCGAAATGCACCTGCTGGCAGCGGGATGAAGAGCATCCCCAGAGCCCGGTGCCCTGCGGCAGGATCCGGTCGGAAGAGCTGGAGCTTCCCTGCTGGCAGCCCCCTTCCCAGCAGGACACATCTTCAACCCCAGCCTCTTGCTGCAAAGCACTTGAGCAGGGGCTTGAAACACCAGCAGTGCAACCAACATCTCCATAGGCTTTAACGAGCACATGTCTTCACCACTTACCTTGGAGCTTAAGTGCTTTTAAGCCAGGGGTGCTATTTTAATTCTCATTACTAGCCTCGCTAGCCTCCACTAAATAACCAGGAGTTTATATAAAAAGCCCAAAGCTTCTGCCTTGTTGCTTAGCACACTAAGACAGAGCTCTGAAGGGGCTAAGACAGAGCCCTTCTCACTTAGTTACCTTCCCTAGTCTGCTTACAAACAGCATGAAGCAGAATTACTTCTCCCTGGAAACACATGGATGTGATGCACGATGCTCCTGCACCTTCCATGGCATTAGGCAGAACTCTTCTTGGTTGTGAACTCAACTTCGGGGGGTCTGGTAGGGTGCGGGGGCAGAGTGTCACTGCAGCTGCATGCAAATAAAAATCCACATGCAAACGCACAAAAGTGAAGAATTAGCCCCAAACGGGAGTACTGTAGTGGCTAGTAAAAGTTGGAGGAAATTCTTGAATTTGCTTGAGGTAGATTGCAGCAAATATAGCTTCCTCAGGACAAACAATGAGGAGAAGCTTTCTCACTTCATGTTTTACATATATTTCGTCAGGCTCGGAAGTGAACGCAAACCCTAATGCATAGAGCCATGGCACTGTCTCCCAAGCCGTTCAAGCCAGCGAGTCTATATCCCATAACAATGTTATCTGTGTGGGGATAAATACATACACTTGTATTTCCCCTCCCAGTTCTATCAGGGATGAGTCAAATCATTGTCTCGGATTTACATTCCTTTGAACTTTCAAAGGCCCCTGCCACTAGCTTAAGCTGTGCATTTTTTTTTCTCTTTACTTATAAAGCAATTTCAAAATTGCACGTGCAAAGGAAACAGGACATCTTGCATTCGCGGGACAGCAGTCTTTCCAAGCTTTGCACGACATACGTCAAAAGTATTAAAGAGACACAAAACACGTGCCCTGAAAGCTAATGGAGCTCCCATGCAGCGACGCAGGGAGGGTGGGCGAGCGCTGGACAGGCACCTGGAGCATCCCCAGCCCTGCAGAGAAGTGGCTGGAGAAGGCCCAGGACAATCCATCTCCCTTGGGAGTTGCCCTACGTTGAGCAGGGGACTAGGGAGCTCCAGACGCCCCTTGCAGCCTGCACCGTGCTACGACCTCGGGAGGCAACAGCGGCTCCGCAGGGAGAGGCCAGGCCAGGCCGTGCTGCAGAACGAGGCACGTTTTGGTGAGCTGCTCCTTCCCCTGCGGAGCATCCTGGGCACAGCTGCACCTGCACACAGAACCACACGCCACCCTCGCCCAGGCCTCCGGGAAGCCAGACCTTGCTAATTCACACAACACGAGCAGGCCCTGAATTAGCCTCTAATGCAATTAGCAGCTCATTCACTTACATGACATTTTACACACCAGTGAGAGCCCTTTGCCCCGCAGACACTGCGCAAGGAACCAGGAGTCTCTCTCTCAGCAGCTCAGCAGAAGAGCACACGTTAATCCCCAGGGGAAACACCTCTGCCTTTGGTCTCAGAGATCAGTTTGCAGCACTCGAACAAAGCGCAGACTAAGAGTCTTTTCCCAACTCCGAGCTGGGAACTTCACCCAGCTCTGGTTTTATTTTATCCGAGTAAGCCATTAGCGGAGTACGTTTGCAACGGAGCTACCAGGCAGGCAGCCCTGCTGGGTATTTTTCTGTCTAGGATCAAAAAGCTACATGCTCTTATTTTTACTGATTAATAAAAATAGGACTTTGATCTCAAAAGAAAAAAAAAAATAAAAGAAACCTGCAAAAAGTACAATCAAGAAATAGCAGTGATAAAATACTAGGCTAGTGACTGAGCAAATGCAGAGAGTTGATTGTTGCTCCATGAAACCTCCCCAGTGATTTCTGCTGTGTCTGGAGCCTTTCCTAAGGGGCTCTGCCGAGTAACACACATCATCACAACCAGTCAATTTTCAGCAGAAAGTCCAGTTTCATCCTGCCTGTGGTAAAACACAGCCATTCTGTTAACAAAACAGAAAAAAACATCCATAAAAATACCAAGAGAAATAGAGCTAGTGAATAAAAGCAGGAGGCAAGCAGAATGGAGCCTGTCTAGGAGTGGGCAGAGATATATGCAAGTCCCCACACGCCAGATCCCCTGGAAGCCTCACAGGCCAAAGACAAATCCCTTTTATTCCTGGGACTTCTCTTCCAGGCTGGGTACTGCAGCTGGCTCCTCCTTTTCTCTTCTGTTTCACTTTCTTCCTCTTCCCTACCCTTTCCTGCCCAAACACCTTCTTTTCTGCCTCCCAAATCAATTTGGTCTCAGTTGATCCTCGGGAAATCCCTGGTTAACCACAATTCTTGTGGTTCTTTCCTGACCTCCTTTGCAAAATCCTGCTGGAAAGGACCCTGGCCCGAGACGCAGGTCAAGTCATGTTTGCTTTGACTCCGTTAGAAGCTCTTTCCTAAGGCAATGGAGAGAGCTTGGCCTGCACATTTATCCAGTAGCTATGGTTTCCAACTGTTCTGAGACATCCCAAAAAACTTAGCCCAAAAAACAGGATCAAGGGAAGGTTTTCCAGCCCCTCCGGAGCCTTACAGGCAGTTCGGTAAGGTGATGTTTTCAACCTTTCTCTTTTTCCTTTGGATGGAAAACAAGAGACTCGTGAAGCTGATAGGAGCTGACATGACAGAGCTCCCGAGACACCAGTCTGCAGCCGTTTGTGCCTCCAGACCACGGCAAGCTGCACGCGCAAAGGGTACGGCTCGAAGCTGGAGAATGTCACGGGTCACCTCCCTCGAGTCACTCATGCTGCATCTCTTGGGAAAAGTCCAGGGCAGGCTTGGCTTCTAAGCTACTAGAATTCTGATTTCTTTCAGGATATTCCAAATGTAATTTCAAGAATTCTGGTATTTTACAGCCCTGCTGGAAAAGAAGGCAAGAACGCCAGCATGGTGGAAGGATGCTGCACTTTCGTGGCCAAGCGGCCACAAAAAGCCAAGGCTGTTGCTCCATCATTGACTGAGAAATGCACTTAATCCCTCAGTTAAAGCATTTGCAATAGGCAGCTGATGCTATAGAATAAAAAGCTCTGTGTGAAACACCCTAAGAGCTCCACAAAGCCTTTGCACCTACACTCACAAATGGTGCCATGCAGCAGAGTCCCTGTGTCCAGAAACACCCTTCCAACCTCTTGGGATAAATAATTTACCCTGGCCTGCCTTCTTCCCAACATCCCAGTGCTCTGAAGAGCAGGAACCACGTCTTGGACGCCCTCAGAGGCTAAGCAAGGCTTGGGCTATCCAGTGTTTGGCTGGAAAACCATCCAGAGATGCCAGGCACAAAAGCCAGCTACAAGATGCCAGATGCAAGGCCAACTGCATAGCCATAAACCAAGCCCAAGGAGGGGACGAGGGACAGGGCAGGAGCAGAAATGGGTCTGTGCCACCAGGTGCCATTCAGAGGAGGCAGCATCTTGAGCCCCACGCGAGTCCTTGCTTTTCTACAGCCCCCTCTGCTCCTTTTGTGCCTCGTTTCCCATTTGTATAGGGAGGATAACAGCACTTCACTGCTCTCCAGAAGTGGCTCTATGCAGGAAAAAGACCAAAAGCCTCTCACGGACCAGGCTGGTGGGCTCTGCAAGCAGAAAAGCGAGCTATTTTTAGAGCCATCTTTCAAAACACCATTTGAACTATTTTCCATCTCATATTCCCACTCCGAGCAGACCTTGCATGCAGCAGATGCTAATCTTCCTGCCTGGTTAACATGCACAGCAGTACATAAAAGCTCGGAAATGTTAAACAAATGGAGCTAAAGATTTCCTACCACCACTTCAGATCTGCAAACAGAAAACACAATGTCTTGTCTCTTATAAAAATATCCGTCCATCACTAGACAGTTATTTTTGTACCATTTTGATCATTAAACTCTGACTCGCTCCTCTATGTCACAGGCTATTTTAAAAACGGTTCTTGCTGAGCAGGAGCGATGCACAAATGAACGGGGACTAAAGGACCCCTGGAGTGTCCCAGTCGCTGTGCAAGGGCTGTTTTCAGCCAGGGAAGGCAGTGCCTTTGATCGGACTGCAAAATAGAGCAAGAAGCACAGAGAAGCTTCCAGACACGTGGATCTAAGCAATATTTTTTCCCCAAATTAGACCTATTTTGAGATCATCCCATCAAGAGACCTTACCTACCACGCTCTGGTGCTCTGGCTAAGCACAGCTTATCTGGTTGGGAACCTTCCCTCGCGCTGTGAATATTTCATGATTTCCAGGAAGAAAACAGGAAGAGAAAATGAGAAAAAAAAAAAAAAAAAAAAACAGATTTTCTTAAAATTTTAGATGAAGAGCCAAACATATCCCCGATCCAGCAAAAGATAAGTTGTCTCCTTCAAACAGCACTTGAAAAGGTTCAATCACTCAGTCAAGCCAGAACAGAACTCGATTCTAAATAAAAAAAGAGAGAAGAGAAAGAAGAGGTGTGAAATTGTAGTGCACCTCCTCCTCCTCCCAACATTTCCTGCTAAAATGAGTAATCGCCTAATTTGCAAGGGCATGTTGCTTGGAGTTACAAGAAAGTTTGGTAAAAGAGGTAGTTTTCTGTGAGGCATCAAACTGTAGCTAGCAAAGAGCATTTCAGCTTTCCATCCTCATATTTGGTCAGGAATTCAGGGGAATGTACCTGTGCATGGTGACTTATGTGTATCTGAAATAACTGAGAAAGAATGTCTCATGAGGGAACGTTATTTGCAATAACACTGTTTGTTTTAAATGGAAAGGCGCTGTTAAAAGTAGCTAATTTTCTCAGAACTCTGGTATTTGGATACAGTTTCTGTGCTTTGGTACAGATATCAGCAGATGAAAGGGGCAGATCATCCTGGGAACTTTCCAAGATGAAGAGATGGGGTGGGAGCGCCCCATAGGGACACAGTCCCCAAGTCCAGTCTAATGTCACGCACGTTCCCAGGCTTCTCTTCACTCCCTGTGCTCAGCAGCCGCCACATCTTCCAAATTAAAAAGGGTTCATTTTAGCACAAGATAAAAGAACTGCAAGCTGATCCTAGGAAAGCAGTGCAAAGTAATAGAGCAAACAGCATTCTAAATACCCCAGTTTACACCGCTCAAGGCCAAAAAATCAGAGCTCCTGCCCTTCCCAATGCTGGCCAAAAGAAGAGCAGAAGGAGGGATGAGAGTGGGCAGAGCAAACAGGGCACAGTCCTAAAGGGCAAGGAGGGAAGAACTGCCTGCTATTCCACCTGGTAATGAGTTTGCACACTGAGATAGGAGCCCAAACCCCCACAAAAAGCAGGATAGCTATTGTGGATCTGAAGCATATAATTTCAGAGGAGTGTTTGTAGCAGCAGAAAACACGTGGGCCCACAGGAGGAGGGAAAAACAGAACCAAATCATTCCTTGTGAAAGGCAGCTGGGCTGGAATTT